>CM060913.1:537936896-538536896 GCA_030737875.1 Allium sativum | reverse complement strand
CTTTTATCTTCTATAAAGAATTTATCTTTTCCAAAATTAATTTTATAGTCCTTATCTCATAGTTGACTTATACTTAGTAAGTTATGTTTTAAATTCCTAACTAATAAAACATCACAAATAGTAGGAGTTTTAGAATTACCGACGTTGTCGATGCCAACCACATATCCTTTAGAATTATCGCTGAAGATAACCATTCCTCCATCTTCATATACTAGATTATTCGGTAATCCTAAATTTCCCATTATATGTCTTGAACAACTACTATCCAATATCCATTTGTCCTTTTTGATGTCCACCATTTGACCATCATGATTTGAATTTTCATCAGCCGTGTAACACATCTTTTTCCAGGTAGAACAATAATTTAGTAGATAACTTGATTTTTTAACATAATATAATTTAATACTGATGCAATCATTTAATACTGATGCAATACATTAATTCAAGCTAGTGTTATAAATCCTTTCAAAATTTTCCATTTAATATTTCCAAAATTCAGATGATTAAGTTTTGAAAACCTATGCTCTGATACCAATTGTTATGGATGAGAATCACGGATCTTAAGGAAAAATAACACTAAAAGGGGGTGAATAGTGTTCTAAAGAGATTACGGAAAACTTAAACAATTAACGATTACTTAAACAATTATATGAATCATGGAATGGATACCACAAAATCACAGATGCAGATATAAATAGAAATAAAATGCAGAAAAGGAAAGAACATACCAGATTTTATACTGGTTCAGATTATTCCTACGTCCAGTCCCACGCAATGCTAGATTGCGCAGAGTTTTATTAATACTAGTATCAATCTTACAACACCCTTGATTTCACGGCTACAAGGTTAACACCGATTCCACACCCTTTATTTCGCGGCTATAAGGTTCACACTGATTCCACACCCTTGATTTCATGGTTATAAGGTTCACAACGATTCGACACCATTGATTTCACGGCTATAAGGTTCACACCGCTCCCTTTCCTTAATTTACAGGCTATAAGGAACATACCATTTCCTTAACAATTACAAACAACCCTAGAACCCATGAATAACACTTCCAAACTGAGAGTATTTGATAAAGATTGAGAAGATAAAGAGAATGATATAATTTGTATTGAAAATGGTAGAGTATAAGTGTAGAAATCAAGAAATTTAATTAGAATAATGGTGGTCAGAGCAAGGACGAAGAAGGAGAAGAAAAGTTAGTTAAAAATTCGAAAATGACCCCTTTATACAGAGTTCAACAGGTTGCAATAGTTCTGAATCATTTCAAATAATGAAAAGACACTTCCTTTGAATTTTGAAAAAATGACGGTTATATTTCAACATTTCAAAATAGGTATGTCGACATATGCTTGTTATTTTGATTTTTAAAATCATTTTTCAGAGGTTTAAACCAATATATGTATTATGGAAATCCTTGAACCAAAACTAGTTATTTAAAATACATTTTCTAGAGTATAAAATCATAGTAATATATAATTTAAACACACACACACACATATATATATAATTATATGATATAAAACTTTATATTATAATTATAAACATATGTATAACTGTAAAACTTAATAATATATAAACTATATAATAAACATATATGTTTGAAAACATAGGTAAAAATAATTTGAAGTCATTTAGAAAGGAGTTTGAAAACAAAATGATTTGAAAACAGAATTAGAAAGCGCTAAACGGAGTTTTATATATTAACCAGACTCTATTACTTTGATATTCTTGAGCTCTTGGAATCTTGATATCTTGATTCTCACGAGTCTTGAATCTTGAAATCTTGAATCTCTTAAACTTTAATGTCTTTTATATCACCTGTATATATAGTTCCTCCATATATATATATATATATATATATATATATATATATATATATGTATGTATGTATGTTCTGGGTAAAGATGCTAGTATATATTTTATATTAATAATGTAAATAATTGAAACAAGGTTGTTGTCATTAAAATTCCATTCTCCAACAGACTTTACCTTATGTGTACAGACAATGGTATTATAAACGGTGTAAGGGTAATATTGGTAATCCTACTTATGTTATTTTCAATAGTATATTGATCATAAACACTATTATAATAGTGTATTTTATTATAATGTATCCAGTTTGATAGATCCTTATGTGAAACGACCTAAACTCTCCCTTGCGGGAAAGCCCGGATTGAGTTGAGAACACGACAAATCAGAACATAAACAAAAGAACATTTCATTGCTTATTGCAACAATTACATCAGGGTACAAGAATATAATAGAGTATGAATAATTTATACATCAGAAAAATATCAGAGATTTAAAATACATTACGTAGCAACGGAAAAATATTACATAAAACAGCTTAAAGAAATATAAGGATATAGAGCTTTCCGAATATAGCTCCAGCTACAAAACCAGGATTCTGTATAAATAAATCTGCAAAACGGAAACTACTAGTTGTCCTTGTGGAAAATAGGGGCACCCAGAGTTTAGGTTAAGAAAATAAACTCCAGGTCAGTCATGTGACTGGTGTGGAACTAAAACAGTTATTAATTTGATTTTAAAGTTAGGTAAATCAAGGGACCACACCGTATAACATGGAACGGGTTTCCTCCCAAGAATACCAGTGCATAAAACAAACAGCGCAATGTTTTTTGGAAAAATGAAGCTATTATAAGACTCAGGTCCCATCAAATAATGCAACGCAAGCCGGAGGATAGAGTTTTCCCTTATAATAGCCAAACATGCTTGGTATGTTTAAAACAAATCATTTTGATATTACTATAAGTGCATAGTGTATCAAACAACTTAAAATATAAATGTATCAATCATAGATGACATGTGTACCATATATCATGTCGCCAATACTTGGCTCTACAATCAAAACCGAAATGTCATGTATTGGAAATTGGATTTCCGTCATGAGTCTAGGCAAGGGATGTACTCCTAAACGCTTCGAAACACTCTAGCAAATGCCTCAGGACTGCACACTCCGGGCAAACCCTGGATCCTTCAAGGCCGGTCTTCCCTTATGTTTGAGGATTAGTTATTCCTGAACACACGTTTCCCGGTCCTATCGGACCTATCCATCGGCTCTGTAGTAACCCAAATATCTGAGGCGCCCCGTTATCTGTCATCCACATAGATAAAAATAAATAAATGTCTGGGCTCCATACCATGACACCACCCATAGCTAGAAAGAAACGTCATGTCCTCCTTGGGTCCCTTATCCCGTTTTTGACTCATACCGAAGTGTGAGGCTCGCGAATTAACGCTATACACAAAGTTATGCTATATTAAAGCCTTGTTTTGATCATCAACCACAAAACTCTTCTTTTCAACAGAAGCCTTGATCATTTGCATCTCAGCATGCCACATAGGAAATTCACTCCATACGACTGATGCCTATCGATATATAACCTCTAAGCTCGTACGTCTCAGAGAAGGGTGTGAAGCAAGAGAATAAATTCTCCCCCACCAAACAGATATATATATTTAATAAAGATCAATCAACACAGAATAAAATCCAATGTCAGACACAATCCATTTACAAGTTCGTTCTGGGTCTGAACGAAACCGGAGGCACCTTATTCTTCTTCCCATATGTCCAATACAGAAGAGAGGTCCTCGCATATCCGGTCGATCGCCAAGTACGTTTGGACGATCACCACTTGTTACCTCGACTTGTGTAACAACCCAGAAAATCAGTACCAATTTAATTTTTTTATTTTGGCTATTTCAATGAATTTTGAATAGTTCAAATAATTTATTTTAAATAATAGTGATTTAAAATTTATTTAAATCAAAGTTAGAACGAATATATTTATTTTAATTTTAAAAGGAATTAGAAATAGTACGGTAGTTTGAAAATTAGAATCTGAACTTTTGCCGAATGTACAGGATCCAAAATAAAACGGATTTTAGTGAAACCAAAACTATCTAAATCTGTTTAAAAATATATTTCCAACGAATCCAAAAAGTTGAGTTTTCACAGCGTGAATAAAAAGTTATGGCCAGTTGAATATTCAGAACACTATGGAATATAATATAATTTATATCCCGTATAAATGGCCATTATACAAACGGCCTCCATTTTTGACGAACCCATTTTTGTCGAATCCGGAATGTCAAATTATTGCTAAGTTTAACTTTCCATAATTTTTGGAATTAATATGTGAGCGTGGTAAATTAAACTGTGCTCGGTAATTTCTATTGAATTTAATCGACCGTTAAAAAGGTCATTTTTTAAACGGTTTCCAAATTCGACGAAATTAATTTGTTTGGACCGTATCGTCAAAACATAGCTAGTTTTATTTTTTGAGAATTTTCGAAGTCCATATGTGGCTCCGGTGAATTTAAATGTACGATTGAATTAATTAAATAAAGGATTTGATGTGAAAACCAGTAACTTCCCCGTAAAGGAAAGCGTCAGATAGTTCGAGAACAAGCCACAACTGAATACATACAAAAGAACGTTTCATTGTATATTACAACAATGCATCAGATTACAAGAATATACAGAGTATAAATGAATATTACACAGAAATATCAGAGATTTGAATTACATTTAAATACATAGCAGCGGAAAATAATACAATACACAACTAGAAGAGATATACGGATACAAAGCTTTCCGGATATCGTTCCAGCTGTAAACCAAGATCCTGTGAATATAAATCTGCAAAACCAAACTACTAGCTGCCCGTGTCAAAATAGGGGCACCCAGAGTTTAGGTTAAAACAATAAACTCCAGGTCAGTCATGTGACTGGTGTGAGAACTAAAACAGTTATTAATCTTTATTTTTAAAGTTAGGTAAATCAAGGGACCACGTCGTATAACACGGAACGGGTTTCCTCCCAAGAATACCAGTGCATAAAACAAACAGCGCAATGCTAAATAAAGAAAAATGAAGCTGTTATAAGACCCAGGTCCTATCACACAATGCAACGCAAGCCAGGGGATAGGGTTTTCCCTTATAACAGCCAAAGAATGCTTGATACGTTTTAAAACAAATCATTTGATACTATAATAAGTGCATAGTGTATAAAACAACTTCAAATCATAAGTATCAATCATAGGCGGCATGGGTACCATATATCATGCCGCCATACTAGTTCTACAATTAAAACCGCAAATGTCACGTATTTGGAAATTGGATTTCCGTCTATGAACCGAGGCAAAAGATAGTCCTAAACCGATTCGAGATTCTCTAGCCCGAGCCTCAGGATCAGAACGCATCAACCCTTTAGATCGTCAGGGCCGGTCCACCGATGCGGATTATTATGCCTGAACACTACGTTTCCCCACCCTATGGGGTGTAAGTCTGGTCCGTCTGCCGACCAGAATGCATCGGCCGAAACCGATATAACCGAGGCGCCTCGCAACAGCAACAACCACATAAGTCAAACTCGTCAGGGCGTGTAAAACCACTGACGTCACTTCTAGCTAGAAAGAAACGCAAGTCCTCCCTGAGGTCCGTCTCCCGTTTTTGGTTCATACCGGGTGTGAAACTCGCGAAGTAAACGTTACACAAAGCTACGCCACAAAGGCCGTGCTTCGATCATCAACCACAAGACTTTGCTTCTCAACAGAAGCCTCGATCAATTGCCACTTAGGTATGCCACACAGGCAATTCACTCCATGCGTTTGATATCCATCAATATATAACCCCTGAGATCGTACGTCTCAGAGAAGGGCGTTAAGCAAGAGAATAAATTCTCCGCCGCCAAACAGATATATATTTAATAGAGATCAATCACACGGACTAAAATCCAATGTCAGACATACAGTCCATTTACAAGTCCGTTCTGGGTCTGAACGAAACCGGAGGCACCTAGTACCCCGCATATCCATCGATCTCCAAGTACGTCTGGACGATCACCAACTGATTCCATCTTCTTGGGTGTACAGCCCAATCAAGATCATCAGTAATCACCCAAACGACGTGAAGACCTCCGGTCTTCGACCATCGTCTTCATCTTCGACTTATCGTCGTATCAGTTATTCAGAATGGGATAAACCCGGTCTTTCCGAATAACTCGCATATATTTTAAATAAGTGTTACACAAACACAACATA
This sequence comes from Allium sativum, assembly GCA_030737875.1. Lineage (NCBI taxonomy): Eukaryota > Viridiplantae > Streptophyta > Magnoliopsida > Asparagales > Amaryllidaceae > Allium > Allium sativum. The sequence goes on along the minus strand of CM060913.1, from coordinate 538,530,823 downwards.
CGCCTCATTCCAATTCATCAGTCACTAACCGTAAATTAATCAAGAGAATAATTCCCCAAATATTAACCCCGAAGGCCGAAACCAACATCAGATCAATATCCAGAAAACCATTCTGCTTAGCTAACCGACAGTTAGTTTCTAAATTTCACATTCATAGGGAAAGGTTCCCATTAATTTTATCCAAGATAAATTTCTTGAATTTATTCTTTAATCTATTTTTGAGTATCAATTCAAACTAGTCGAGATTAACGAACCTTACCGAAGTAATCATTGGTTTTAATTTCCCTACCCCAACCTATTCATCCCATGAAGTAAAACTGGTTATACTTCGTATCTAACACCACGGTGTTATCGGTAAATTCAATTACCATTTCACGTTCAAATCTAATTAAAGATTTAACTAACGCCTGGAGTAAAACTGGTGATACTCCATTTCGATTGTTTCAATCTAATTAAAGATTCATTAAAACTCCACTTAGTTTTAATTGTTAACTGGGTTAAAGAATCAGTGTCATTTAAAACACGGTTCGCGATAAACCCAAAATCACATTCCATTAATTATCGGGTTAAAGAACGAGTGTTATTTAAAACACTGTTCACGATAAACCCAAAATCACATTCCATTAATTATCGGGTTAAAGAACGAGTGTTATTTAAAACATTGTTCACGATAAACCCAAAATCACATTCCATTAATTATCGGGTTAAAGAACGAGTGTTATTTAAAACACTGTTCACGATAAACACAAAAATCAATATCAATTCAATTCCAATTAAATATTATTTAATTGGTACACTTCATTAAATCTAAATAAAAAGATTTAATCTTTCTCAACTAGGTTCAAGAACAGTGTTAATGAAGACACCATTCACGACAAACCCAAATCACATTTGATATTCAATACAAGGCTCTGAATAGAAAATATATCGGCTTATATTCAATATCAAATTCTACGATTAACAATTGTCGTGCTAGAAATAACGATATAGATATATATCTTTCAAATTTCCATAATAACATCTGCATAATCACGAATTCCAACATCGAAATATTCCGAAGACAATTTCGATTCAAATCCACTCCAATGCAATCATTGGAAATTCTGGTTATTTTTAAAACCCTTTTCAAATTCAATTTATTTATTTAAAAATAAATAGAATTATAATTCTAGTTCAAAACTAGATCAGTTCGATAAAAATCTATTTTTATCTTTTCAAATATGGAGTTTTTCATCCCAATTTTTCCCAAATCATTTCTTATGATTTTACACAATTTATTATTATTTTTAATAATTTTATCAAGGCCTGTACAGTCGATTTCCAACAACGGCCATCGAACTGCACTTACAGCGACCTTTTTCAAATTTGATTAGGACATAATTCCAAATCCAACCGTTAGATTTCAAATTTCTAGTATTCATTAGAAAGCTCTTTTTGATACGAACCCAACGATTCCGGTTTTAGGAGAATCCGACGGTCGGATCTCCCGTAATGTCCGTTTGAAATGAATGGTCGAAATTCACGAACTGCCGCGGAGCGACGCGTTCTATTCAGGCCATTATATTATATATATAATATATATAATATATATTTTGTCGATTTCTATTTAAAATGAATTATATAAATAGTTTTAAATTCGTTTCAAAAGCAATTTCAACTTCCATTTCAATTCAAATCAAAATTGAATTCTTCTTTATAAATTCGTTTTAAAATTCATTTCTATTCAATTCAAATTTCAATTCAATTTGAATTCATTATATATTCAATTCATTTCAAAATCGTTATATATTCAATTCATTTCAAAATCGTTATATATTCAATTCATTTCGAAATCGTTATATATTCAATTCATTTCGAAATCTTTTTCAATTCAATTCATTTCGAAATCATTTTCAATTCAATTCATTTGGAAATCGTTTTCAATTCAATTCATTTCGAAATCGTTTTCAATTCAATTCATTTCGAAATCGTTTTCAATTCAATTCATTTCGAAATCGTTTTCAATTCAATTCATTTCGAAATCGTTTTCAATTCAATTCATTTCGAAATGAATAAAATCGATATAAATATCGTTTACGTCAAAATGGCGTCAATCTAATCAACACGGCTTCATAAATTTCTATTTTCAAATATTCTATTTCAAATATTTCTTTTTCAAAATAGTTGTTATTATCAAAATATTTCGTTCAACACATGACCAATCTCAATGGATGAGTACTGTCAACACATGAACCTTTATTTTATATTGATAAAGATGTAAATTTTATTACTAAAATATTTCGTTCAACACATGACCAATCTCAAGGGATGAGTACTGTCAACACATGAACCTTTATTTTATATTGATAAAGATGTAAATTTTATTACTAAAATATTTCGTTCAACACATGACCAATCTCAAGGGATGAGTACTGTCAACACATGAACCTTTATTTTATATTGATAAAGATGCAAATTTTATTACTAAAATATTTCGTTCAACACATGACCAATCTCAAGGGATGAGTACTGCCAACACATGGACCTTTATTTTATATTGATAAAGATGTAAATTTTATTACTAAAATATTTCGTTCAATACATGACCAATCTCAAGGGATGAGTACTGTCAACACATGAACCTTTATTTTATATTGATAAAGATGTAAATTTTATTACTAAAATATTTCGTTCAACACATGACCAATCTCAAGGGATGAGTACTGTCAACACATGAACCTTTATTTTATATTATTCTTTATTTTCTAAATTGGAATGAGGCCCAATCAATCACCATATAATGTTAATTATATGGATTTTCATACATTACACACATATAATAGCATTGCAAAATAATCAACCATCAACCAAAGTGCACTACACTGTATAAGCATCAAATATAGATATCTAACGCTTATAACAGCCTGTCAATCAATCGATCGACATATTTAATCAATCAGGATGAGTGAACTTCAAATTTCATCCCAACACCCGTGTGGGGTTTCAAACAATCAAACACAGATTTTATTTGTGCAGTTGGGCGATGTGTAAAATTTATCGACCCAATCAATGTCCTTCAAATAGGTGTACATAAACAAACCATCTGGTTTGTAAATGAATATTTATTTATTCACATTCACGTTAAAAATTATATTTTTAACGATAAAACATTTTATTCCAACATATGAATTTCTATTCAGTTCATTCTTTAAATAAAATGATATTTTTATTTTTCTAACATATTTTAGAAAATTTCGGCGGCATAACGGCACGATACTAGAAACGGGACAAGGCCTAGCCTTATCCCCGGTCTAGTGAAGGCCCACGCCATTCACACACCAATCAAACCAATTTTATTTCACAAAGCAATTCAAATTTAAATCAAATAATCTAACTAATTTTTGCAACCAAACAAACAAGTCCATGGTCTGTGGACGGTTGTGTCGGGTGCTACTAAGCACCGTCTGCATCCTAGTATATATATATCAAAAATGAAATTGAAAGGTGAGAAATTCTCACCGATAGCTATCCTAACTCCACGACACCTCCAATGCAGGAAATCTCCACTGTTCTCGTCTCTTATCACTTTCTTCGCCCGAATTCTCTACATTTAAAAATCGAATTTTTATTCCATTATTCAATATATAAAAATCGAATTTTTACTATGCTATTCAATATATAAAAATCGAATTTTGACTATGCTATTCAATATTAAAAATCATATTTTTACTTCGATGTTCAATATATAAAAATCATATTTTTACTTCGATGTTCAATATATAAAAATCATATTTTTACTTCGATGTTCAATATATAAAAATCGAATTTTTACTTCGATGTTCAATATATAAAAATCGAATTTTTACTTCGATGTTCAATATATAAAAATTGAATTTTTACTTCGATGTTCAATATATAAAAATCGAATTTTGACTATGCTATTCAATATTAAAAATCATATTTTTACTTCGATGTTCAATATATAAAAATCATATTTTTACTTCGATGTTCAATATATAAAAATCATATTTTTACTTCGATGTTCAATATATAAAAATCATATTTTTACTTCGATGTTCAATATATAAAAATCGAATTTTGACTTCGATGTTCAATATATAAAAATCGAATTTTTACTTCGATGTTCAATATATAAAAATCATATTTTTATATTCTCCATTATATTTTCAAAAGTGATGTCTTTTTATTTTCAAATCAAGATTGCTTGTATTTTTGAATCAATGACCATTTCAGTTTTTTTTCTTTTTAGCAATGAAAAAATCAGTTTTTAAACAAGCAAATAATATCATTTTTTAACCTAAGCAAAAATCAATTTTTAACCTAAGCAAAAACCAGTTTTTAACCTAAGCAAAAATCAAACAAACTCACCGTCGTTCACTGCGCTGTCGAAGGAGGGGGGGAAGCCTGCTGGTCGCGGTGGCTCGCAAGGGGGTGGGGGGGCTCGACTTCTGACGGCGGTGGCTAAGGCTGGAGGTGCGGCGGATTTTGGGTTCTAGGGTTTGGGTGGCTCAGTGGTAGAAAAGGAGGAAGGGAAGAGGGCGTCGGGGCTAGAGAGGGGGCGGTCGGAGTCTGGCGCGGTGGAGGGCGATGGGAGGAGTCGGGTTGTTACAATCTCCCTCACTTAAAACTTTTCGTCCCCGAAAAGGAACAAAGTCGAAAGTGGTTTGATTAATCAACTCTACTTTCGGTCTGGCTTCTATTCTCCAACTTTTCAGTTTCTGAGAATTTTCAAAAATTTGGCTAACACCCTAAATTTTTGAAAAATTTCGCCATAACCTCCCCTGCACCGGGAGCATCGGGGAATTTCAAATAGCTTCCCCGGTCCTTCTAATCCCAAAAAGAAAAAGCAAAAGCCAAGAGGCTAGCCAATAGGCTCATAAAATCATCATCACCCAAACAAAACAGTAAATTATGTAGTAAACATGTACCTATTTGTCGGGCAAACAAATTTTATTCTCTGCTCTAGCCTCCTTGCTATGACCTGTTCAATGTAAGTACAAGTATATGCAAGCAAATGCGACCAAATTCCAATATAATTCAATACGTGATTCAATTAGGCATAATGGTTCAAAATTATCAAACAATTAAACAAACAACAATCAATTAGTGAATTATAGTTTCAAATTCATAATTTTGATATATAGCCAAAAATCTCATTTTTGATGCCAAATCACAACAATAAATCTTATATAGTTTTTGGTTCTCACACCAGTCAATAGGAAATATATAGAAAATCACACCTTCGAAACTCGAACATAAATGTTGATGATGCGATCACTATCATCAATATCATCTTCGGGCGACTAGAGTGTGATGCTATATCTATCCAATATATTAAAACTTTGAATATACGTTTGCAAGGCGTATATGCAAATTCTTTATATACTGAATTGTCCAAAATCAATATAAATTAATAATCAAATACGAATAATTGATTTAAATTTTCAAAACAAAATTTGTTTTCATTTGAAAAATATACTCTTCACACTCGTTCTAGGATACTACTGATCCCATCTCTAACGAGTCATTCCCGTTGGATATTACTAATCCAGTTTCTGATGAATTCTTTCGTATGGTTCTAATGTGCCTTGTTCTCTGAGCTTTGTAAACCAAAGCTCTGATACCAACTGTGAAAACCCGTAACTTCCCCGTAAAGGAAAGCGTCGGATAGTTCGAGAACAAGCCACAACTGAATACATACAAAAGAACGTTTCATTGTATATTACAACAATGCATCAGATTACAAGAATATACAGAGTATAAATGAATATTACACAGAAATATCAGAGATTTAAATTACATTTAAATACATAGCAGCGGAAAATTATACAATACACAACTAGAAGAGATATACAGATACAAAGCTTTCCGGATATCGTTCCAGCTGTAAACCAGGATCCTGTGAATATAAATCTGCAAAACCAAACTACTAGCTGCCCGTGTCAAAATAGGGGCACCCAGAGTTTAGTTTAAAACAATATACTCCAGGTCAGTCATGTGACTGGTGTGAGAACTAAAACATTTATTAATCTTTATTTTTAAAGTTAGGTAAATCAAGGGACCACGCCGTATAACACGGAACGGGTTTCCTCCCAAGAATACCAGTGCATAAAACAAACAGCGCAATGCTAAATAAAGAAAAATGAAGCTGTTATAAGACCCAGGTCCTATCACACAATGCAACGCAAGCCGGGGGATAGGGTTTTCCCTTATAACAGCCAAAGAATGCTTGATACGTTTTAAAACAAATCATTTGATACTATAATAAGTGCATAGTGTATAAAACAACTTCAAATCATAAGTATCAATCATAGGCGGCATGGGTACCATATATCATGTCGCCATACTAGTTTTACAATTAAAACCGCAAATGTCACGTATTTGGAAATTGGATTTCCGTCTATGAACCGAGGCAAAAGATAGTCCTCAACCGATTCGAGACTCTCTAGCCCGAGCCTTAGGATCAGAACGCATCAACCCTTTAGATCGTCAGGGCCGGTCCACCGATGTGGATTATTATGCCTGAACACTACGTTTCCCCACCCTATGGGGTGTAAGTCTGGTCCGTCTGCCGACCAGAATGCATCGGCCGAAACCGATATAACCGAGGCGCCTCGCAACAGCAACAACCACATAAGTCAAACTCGTCACGGCGTGTAAAACCACTGACGCCACTTCTAGCTAGAAAGAAACGCAAGTCCTCCCCAGGGTCCGTCTCCCGTTTTTGGTTCATACCGGGTGTGAAACTCGCGAAGTAAACGTTACACAAAGCTACGCCACAAAGGCCGTGCTTCGATCATCAACCACAAGACTTTGCTTCTCAACAGAAGCCTCGATCAATTGCCACTTAGGTATGCCACACAGGCAATTCACTCCATGCGTTTGATATCCATCAATATATAACCCCTGAGCTCGTACGTCTCAGAGAAGGGCGTTAAGCAAGAGAATAAATTCTCCGCCGCCAAACAGATATATATTTAATAGAGATCAATCACACGGACTAAAATCCAATGTCAGACATACAGTCCATTTACAAGTCCGTTCTGCGTCTGAACGAAACCGAAGGCACCTAGTACCCCGCATATCCATCGATCTCCAAGTACGTCTGGACGATCACCAACTGATTCCATCTTCTTGGGTGTACAGCCCAATCAAGATCATCAGTAATCACCCAAACGACGTGAAGACCTCCGGTCTTCGACCATCGTCTTCATCTTCGACTTATCGTCGTATCAGTTATTCAGAATGGGATAAACCCGGTCTTTCCGAATAACTCGCGTATATTTTAAATAAGTGTTACACAAACACAACATACGCCTCATTCCAATTCATCAGTCAGTAACCGTAAATTAATCAAGAGAATAATTCCCCAAATATTAACCCCGAAGGCCGAAACCAACATCAGATCAATATCCAGAAAACCATTCTGCTTAGCTAACCGACAGTTAGTTTCTAAATTTCACATTCATAGGTAAAGGTTCCCATTAATTTTATCCAAGATAAATTTCTTGAATTTATTCTTTAATCTATTTTTGAATATCAATTCAAATTAGTCGAGATTAACGAACCTTACCGAAGTAATCATTGGTTTTAATTTCCCAACCCCAACCTATTCATCCCATGAAGTAAAACTGGTTATACTTCATATCTAACACCACGGTGTTATCGGTAAATTCAATTACCATTTCACGTTCAAATCTAATTAAAGATTTAACTAACGCCTGGAGTAAAACTGGTGATACTCCATTTCGATTGTTTCAATCTAATTAAAGATTCATTAAAACTCCACTTAGTTTTAATCGTTAACTGGATTAAAGAATTAGTGTCATTTAAAACACGGTTCGCGATAATCCCAAAATCACATTCCATTAATTATCGGGTTAAAGAACGAGTGTTATTTAAAACACTGTTCACGATAAACCCAAAATCACATTCCATTAATTATCGGGTTAAAGAACGAGTGTTATTTAAAACACTGTTCACGATAAACCCAAAATCACATTCCATTAATTATCGGGTTAAAGAACGAGTGTTATTTAAAACACTGTTCACGATAAACCCAAAAATCAATATCAATTCAATTCCAATTAAATATTATTTAATTGGTACACTTCATTAAATCTAAATAAAAAGATTTAATCTTTTCTCAACTGGGTTCAAGAACAGTGTTAATGAAGACACCATTCACGACAAACCCAAATCACATTTGATATTCAATACAAGGCTCTGAATAGAAAATATATCGGCTTATATTCAATATCAAATTCTACGATTAACAAATGTCGTGCTGGAAATAACGATATAGATATATATCTTTCAAATTTCCATAACAACATCTGTATAATCACGAATTCCAACATCGAAATATTCCGAAGACAATTTCGATTCAAATCCACTCCAATGCAATCATTGGAAATTCTGGTTATTTTTAAAACCCTTTTCAAATTCAATTTATTTATTTAAAAATAAATAGAATTATAATTCTAGTTCAAAACTAGTTCAGTTCGATAAAAATCTATTTTTATCTTTTCAAATATGGAGATTTTCATCCCAATTTTTCCCAAATCATTTCTTATGATTTTACACAATTTATTATTATTTTTAATAATTTTATCAAGGCCTGTACAGTCGATTTCCATCAACGGCCATCGAACTGCACTTACAGCGACCTTTTTCAAATTTGATTTGGACATAATTCCAAATCCAACCGTTAGATTTCAAATTTCTAATATTCATTAGAAAGCTCTTTTCGATACGAACCCAACGGTTCCGGTTTTAGGAGAATCCGACGGTCGGATCTCCCGTAATGTCCGTTTGAAATGAATGGTCGAAATTCATGAACTGTCGCGGAGCGGCGCGTTCTATTCAGGCCATTATATTATATATATAATATATATATAATATATATTTCATCGATTTCTAATTAAAACGAATTATATAAATAGTTTTAAATTCGTTTCAAAAGCAATTTCAACTTCCATTTCAATTCAAATCAAAATTGAATTCTTCTTTATAAATTCGTTTTAAAATTCATTTCTATTCAATTCAAATTTCAATTCAATTTGAATTCATTATATATTCAATTCATTTCAAAATCGTTATATATTCAATTCATTTTGAAATCGTTATATATTCAATTCATTTCGAAATCGTTATATATTCAATTCATTTCGAAATCGTTTTCAATTCAATTCATTTCGAAATCGTTTTCAATTCAATTCATTTCGAAATCGTTTTCAATTCAATTCATTTCCAAATCGTTTTCAATTCAATTCATTTCGAAATCGTTTTCAATTCAATTCATTTTGAAATCGTTTTCAATTCAATTCATTTCGAAATCGTTTTCAATTCAATTCATTTCGAAATCGTTTTCAATTCAATTCATTTTGAAATCGTTTTCAATTCAATTCATTTCGAAATCGTTTTCAATTCAATTCATTTCGAAATCGTTTTCAATTCAATTCATTTCAAAATGAATAAAATCGATATAAATATCGTTTACGTCAAAATGGCGTCAATCTAATCAACACGGCTTCATAAATTTCTATTTTCAAATATTCTATTTCAAATATTTCTTTTTCAAAATAGTTGTTATTATCAAAATATTTCGTTCAACACATGACCAATCTCAAGGGATGAGTACTGTCAACACATGAACCTTTATTTTATATTGATAAAGATGTAAATTTTATTACTAAAATATTTCGTTCAACACATGACCAATCTCAAGGGATGAGTACTGTCAACACATGAACCTTTATTTTATATTGATAAAGATGTAAATTTTATTACTAAAATATTTCGTTCAACACATGACCAATCTCAAGGGATGAGTACTGTCAACACATGAACCTTTATTTTATATTGATAAAGATGTAAATTTTATTACTAAAATATTTCGTTCAACACATGACCAATCTCAAGGGATGAGTACTGTCAACACATGAACCTTTATTTTATATTGATAAAGATGTTAATTTTATTACTAAAATATTTCGTTCAACACATGACCAATCTCAAGGGATGAGTACTGTCAACACATGAACCTTTATTTTATATTGATAAAGATGTAAATTTTATTATTAAAATATTTCGTTCAACACATGACCAATCTCAAGGGATGAGTACTGTCAACACATGAACCTTTATTTTATATTGATAAAGATGTAAATTTTATTACTAAAATATTTCGTTCAACACATGACCAATCTCAAGGGATGAGTAATGTCAACACATGAACCTTTATTTTATATTATTCTTTATTTTCTAAATTGGAATAAGGCCCAATCAATCACCATATAATGTTAATTATATGGATTTTCATACATTACACACATATAATAGCATTGCAAAATAATCAACCATCAACCAAAGTGCACTACACTGTATAAGCATCAAATATAGATATCTAACGCTTATAACAGCCTGTCAATCAATCGATCAACATATTTAATCAATCAGGATGAGTGAACTTCAAATTTCATCCCAACACCCGTGTGGGGTTTCAAACAATCAAACACATATTTTATTTGTGCAGTTGGGCGATGAGTAAAATTTATCGACCCAATCAATGTCCTTCAAATAGGTGTACATAAACAAACCGTCTGGTTTGTAAATGAATATTTATTTATTCACATTCACGTTAAAAATTATATTTTTAACGATAAAACATTTTATTCCAACATATGAATTTCTATTCAGTTCATTCTTTAAATAAAATGATATTTTTATTTTTCTAACATATTTTAGAAAATTTCGGCGGCATAACGGCACAATACTAGAAACGGGACAAGGCCTAGCCTTATCCCCGGTCTAGTGAAGGCCCACGCCATTCACACACCAATCAAACCAATTTTATTTCACCAAGCAATTCAAATTTAAATCAAATAATCTAACTAAATTTTGCAACCAAACAAACAAGTCCATGGTCTGTGGACGGTTGTGTCGGGTGCTACTAATCACCGTCTGCATCCTAGTATATATATACCAAAAATGAAATTGAAAGGTGAGAAATTCTCACCGATAGCTATCCTAACTCCACGGCACTTCCAATGCAGGAAATCTCCACTGTTCTCGTCTCTTATCACTTTCTTCGCCCGAATTCTCTACATTTAAAAATCGAATTTTTATTCCGTTATTCAATATATAAAAATCGAATTTTTACTATGCTATTCAATATATAAAAATCGAATTTTGACTATGCTATTCAATATTAAAAATCATATTTTTACTTCGATGTTCAATATATAAAAATCATATTTTTACTTCGATGTTCAATATATAAAAATCATATTTTTATTTCGATGTTCAATATATAAAAATCATATTTTTACTTCGATGTTCAATATATAAAAATCATATTTTTACTTTAATGTTCAATATATAAAAATCGAATTTTTACTTCGATGTTCAATATATAAAAATTGAATTTTTACTTCGATGTTCAATATATAAAGATCGAATTTTGACTATGCTATTCAATATTAAAAATCATATTTTTACTTCGATGTTCAATATATAAAAATCATATTTTTACTTCGATGTTCAATATATAAAAAACATATTTTTACTTCGATGTTCAATATATAAAAATCATATTTTTACTTCGATGTTCAATATATAAAAATCATATTTTTACTTCGATGTTCAATATATAAAAAACGAATTTTGACTTCGATGTTCAATATATAAAAATCGAATTTTTACTTCGATGTTCAATATATAAAAATCATATTTTTATATTCTCCATTATATTTTCAAAAGTGATGTCTTTTTATTTTCAAATCAAGATTGCTTGTATTTTTGAATCAATGACCATTTCAGTTTTTTTTCTTTTTAGCAATGAAAAAATCAGTTTTTAAACAAGCAAATAATATCATTTTTTAACCTAAGCAAAAATCAATTTTTAACCTAAGCAAAAATCAGTTTTTAACCTAAGCAAAAATCAAACAAACTCACCGTCGTTCACTGCGCTGTCGAAGGAGGGGGGAAGCCTGCTGCTCGCGGTGGCTCGCAAGGGGGTGGGGAGGCTCGACCTCTGACGGCGGTGGCTAAGGCTGGAGGTGCGGCGGATTTTGGGTTCTAGGGTTTGGGTGGCTCGGTGGTAGAAAAGGAGGAAGGGAAGAGGGCGTCGGGGCTAGAGAGGGGGCGGTCGAAGTCTGGTGCGTTGGAGGGCAATGGGAGGAGTCGGGTTTTCGCAGTCGCTTTCTTCTTCTTCTTTTTTCTATCTTCTGAATTTGGAAAAATCGAATGGAGAGGGGGGGGGGGGGTTTATAAAATTTATATTATTTAATTTATTATTTAATTCAAAAAGTTGACTTTTACATACAACCTCGAAACGAGGCCCACCGCCTATCATCCATAGCGTTTTACCCCCATTCCGAACACAATGGGATATGTACTGCAAGCTGATTCGACTGTTTCGATCAGTTTCCGTTAAAATCAACATATAACTCTATATATTGAATTTGAACGCACATTTCAATTTACCGAGGTCACATACTAACTCTAAAAATTCCTGAAAAATATTTTCTAGCTTCGTATTGACGATACGGTCCTAACAAAACTAGTTTCGTCTAATTCTGAGATCGTTAGAAAAATGGCCATTTTCCAGTCGATTAAAATCAACTGAAACTGGTCAAACGCGTTTTCCTTTGCCACGCTCACATATTGATTCGAAAAATTATGAAATTTGGAATCTAGCAATAACTTAACACCACGGACCCAACAAAACTGGTTTCGTCGAAATCCGAGGTCATTTGCAAAATCTCCATTTTTAAGGGCCTGAATTCTATTGAGACTATTCAGAATTTACAACTGGACATATCTTTTGATTCCCGCTATGAAATTTTGGTTTTTCGGATTCGTTGGAAAGATATTACCAATTAGATTCTAATGTTTTTGGTTTCACTAAAATCCGGATTGTTTTGCACCCGGTACATTCAATTGAAGTTTGAAATCGAATTATCGAACTACCGCGCCATTTTCAATTCTATTTATAATTATATATAAATATTTATATTCTAACGACGACGCGTATAAATATATACGTTCGAATTATATTCAAAATAAATTTCTCGTCGATATTATTTAAAATAATTCATTTTAAATAATCAAAATTCGCTAAAATTGCCAAAATAAAAATTTTAAACTGGCCCAAATTTTCGGGTTGTTACATTTGAATTTTAAATTAAAGAAAACAGGGTGAAAAGAATCGTTTGGGCTGACAAAACCTAGCCCATTGGTTCCGGAACAGGGGCATTTGGGTAGGAACAACTTTTGTTCGGCTGAAATTGGAGCTGTTAAGGATTGATGGGCTAAAACGAATAAATAAGAGAATTGATATTATTATCTTATAGATATCTCATTACAAACCCTAATCCACTACACAGTAAAGCCGCCGCCCTCATTTTTAATTGCCAGAATAGCTCCCCTTTTCCTCCACTAATTTCCCTCAATCCGTACAATAAAACTCCCTCCTTTTTCAGAGTTTATTGTAGAGATTTTCGCAAGCTTCGAATCCATATGGAGTTTGGATTTTATAGAGGTGTATTCGCGGAGAACCGTGCACACAAACCCGCTCCAATCGAACCGCCACCCAGTCACCTAGGTGCAATCGCACCTGCCTCTGTGGGGTCCACTTGGAGCGACTCCCTCGCCTCTTTGATGCAGTGGTGTCGGATCGTCGCGGAGTTGAGCAAGTGGATCGAAAATTGTTGACCTAGAATTGAACAAGAAGGAAAAACTTGCGGCCTTGGTTCCGAGTTGAAGAAGAAGGGTAAAACATGTTTTAGTATTTTGTTAATTTAATTTAAAAATTATTATCAACCTAAATTAAATCATAACTCGCTCATATTGAATCAAAATTGAACGATTTCAGAATCATTGCGATCGCGAGCCCGAGACCTGCGTTTCTAGACTGATTAGAATGGATTCAGAGCAGATCAAAATTTGGACTAAATTTCAGATCTGTATCATTCAGAATTAAACCGACTGTGAGAATTCTATTTTATTTCTTCTTTTTAAATAGTTAGAAATAATCCTGATTGTATTATCATCAATCCGTAGTTATTTTCTATTTGTTATGATTTGTGATTTGATCTGCGATGGATGTAGTATGTAGATCTGTTTATTTGGTGTTACTGTGTTGTTATAGAACTGTTAAAAACATCTGGATCATTTGGTTGTAAAAAAATGAGTGAAACGAAAAGATATAATGTTTGTTTAGATGAAATTTCCATATTAGAACCATTGGACAAAAATTATCGTTCTTGTCAAATTATTGAATGGTGAATTGGAATTGTCATTTTTGTTTAAATAAAATTTGTCAAAACAAAAATGAACTTTTTTGTTCAAATAAATGACATTAAATATATGATTTTGTTAAATTTAGATTTACAATAAAATATTCATTTTCATTACTAACATGAAATATATAATTTTGTTAAATTTAGATTTACAATAAAATATTCATTTTTATTGTTAACATGAAATTCGATTTTGTCAAAAATAGATTTATAATAAAATCTCCATTTTCATTGTTTTTGTCAAAAGTTTGTCTTTATTATAATAATAAGATTATAATAAAAAAGTTAGGATAAAAAGATTAAAATGATCACTTTTGTCAATTTGTTTAGTTGAAACCAAAATGATCACTTTTGTCAATTTGTTTAGTAGAAACCAAAATGATCATCTTTGTCAATTTGTTTAGTTGAAACCAAAATTATCACTTTTGTCAATTTGTTTAGTTGAAGCCAAAATGATCACTTTTGTCAATTTGCTTAGTTGAAGCCAAAATGATAACTTTTGTCAATTTGTTTAGTTGAAACCAAAATGATCACTTTTGTCAATTTGTTTAGTTGAAACCAAAATGGTCATATTTGTCAAATTGTTTGGTTGAAATAAAAATGTTCATTTTTGTCAAATTAGCATTGTTGAACAAGAATGCTCATTTTTGTCATTTTGTTGAATTAGAGTTTTTAACAAAAATGAAACAAACATTTTTATCAATTTGTTGAAATATAGTTTTCAACAAAAATAAAATATACATTTTTGGTATTTTGTTGAACTAGAGTTTTCAACAAAAAAAATATATATACATTTTTGGCATTTTGTTGAACTAGATTTTCAACAAAAATAAAATATACATTTTTTGTATTTTGTTGAACTAGAGTTTTCAACAAAAAATAAAATATACATTTTTGGCATTTTGTTGAACTAAAGTTTTCAACAAAATAAAATATACATTTTTGGCATTTTGTTGAACTAGAGTCTTCAATAAAAATGAAATACCAAATTTTGTCATTTTGTTGAATTAGAATTTTCAACAAAAATGAAATATCAAATTTCTATCATTTTGTTGAGTTAGAATAAAAATATAAAAACATGTTTACATTAAAATTTTACTTTTTAATGTAATGTTAAAAATGTTCATGTTTTTAAAATATAAAAACATCCTTATATTAAAAATTCACTTTTTAATGTAATGTTAGAAATTAGGAAAAATGTACATGTTAAATATAAAAACCTGATAACATTAAAAAAAACCTTATTTTTAATGTAATGAATGAATCACTAGAGAATGTTCATTTTAACATAAAAGCATGTTAGCATTAAAAATCTCATTTTTATAAAAAGAACGATTCATATGAAAATGGTTAATGTTAGAATAAAAGTGTTGAAGACATTAAAAATCATATTTTTAATATAAAGTTTGATTCATTACAAATATTGACTGTTTGAATGAAAATGTTGCAACATTAAAAATTCCATTTTTAATGTAAAAGTGATTCATTAGAAAACATATGTTAGAATACATAAAAATGTTAAAAACCATATTTTTAACATGTTAGAAAATATTTGTATGTTAAAAACATTTTTGTTCATTAAAAAGGAGGAAAAATGAAAACATCACTAATATACATTTTTGTTCATTAACAAGAATGAAACATATTTGTGCATTTAAAAGGATTAAACAAAATATACATTTTTGTTCATTAACAAGAATGAAACATTTTTGTGCATTTAAAAGGATTAAACAAAAATATACATTTTTGTTCATTAACAAGAATGAAACATATTTGTACATTTAACAGGATTAAACAAAAATATACATTTTTGTTCATTAACAAGAATGAAATAATTTTGTGCATTTAAAAGGATTAAACAAAAATATACATTTTTGTTCATTAACAAGAATGAAACATATTTGTGCATTTAAAGGGATTAACCAAAACCAAAAGTATACATTTTTGTTCATTAACAAGAATGAAACATATTTGTGCATTTAAAGGGATTAACCAAAAATATATTATAATCTATATGCAAAGTTACATTTACATTTTATTGTAGATGCATATATTATAATCTATATGCAAAGTTACATTTACATTTCATTAACGATGCATATACTAAAATTTATACGCAAAGTTACATTTACATTTCATTAACGACGCATATATTAGAATTTATATGCAAAGTATATTTACATTTTATTAGCGATGCATATAGTAGAATTTATATGCAAAGTTAAAATAACATCTTATCTACAATGAATATATTAGAATTTGTATGCAAAGTTAAAATACATTTTATTCGACATTGTAAATATGTTGAAATGAATATGCCAATAAAACATTGTTTTATTTGGCTTGATGGATGCATTAGAAGAATCGTCGAATGATATATATATATATATATATATATATATATATATTAAAATTAAACGAATCACGCGCGGTAGTTTGCGTTTCGGAATCGTAAATTTAAACGATTATACCGAAAGATCCGACCATCAGATTTTCCCAAACTGGAACCGTTATGATCGCTTTGGGAAGATCTTTCCAACGATATAAATTTTGTTAAAATCCAACGGTTAGATTTCGAGATATGTGTAAATCAAATTTTGATAAAAACTGCGCCAGAGCCGCCTATTGACCCGAAGCGTCGTTGAATTAAATTAAGCTATTTTTATATAAATAAAAATAGTGATAAATCGTTATTAAATAACATTAACGATATGAAATGGTTTCAAAATATATATATATATATATATATATATATATATATATATATATATATATGCGAGTTATTTGAAAAGACTGAGTTCAATCTCACTTCAAATAATTATACGGTGATTTAAATCGAAGATATTGAAGACGACGATTGAAGACCATCAATCTTCACATCGAAAGGATGACTACTGATGCCCGACATTAGGTAGCTCCCAATAAAGGGTTAAAAGTGGTAGTTGTCCGAACGTACTTGTCGATTGTCTGGATAAGCGAGCACCTCTCTTCCGTATTGGACATACGGAATTAGGAATAACGTGACTCCGGTTTCGTTCAGACCCAGAACGGACTTGTAAATGGATGTGTGTCCGACATTGGATTTCATTCCATGTAAATTGATTTCTATTTAATATATATCGGTTTGGTGGCGGAGAATTTATTCTCTTGCTTAACACCCTTCTCTGAGACGCACAAGCTCAGCTATTATATATTGATAGTTATCGATCGCATGACATGAACTGTCAATGTGGCATGCCAAGATGCAATTGATCGATACTTTTGTTGAAAAAAAAGCCTCGTGGTTGATGATCAAAGCATAGCCTATTTCGGCATAGCTTTGTGTATAGCGTTACCTTGCGAGCCTCACACCCCGGTATGAGTCAAAAACGGGATAATGACCGTAGGGAGTGCACACGTTTCTTTCTAGCTAGAAGTCGTATCAGGTTTTTGCAAGCCCTGACATTTTACTTATGTGGTTGATGGATTATGAGGTGCCTCGGATTTATTGGTCGATAGTGACAATTTTATAGGTTCAATAGGACCGGGAAGCGTGTGTTCAGGCATAACTAATCCACTAAGGTATATTTGTGGACCGGCCCTGCCGCATCCAAGGGTTGCCCGTAGGTGTGACCTTGAGGAATTTGCTAGAGTGTCTCGAATTGGAGAAGACTATCCCTAGCCTCGACTCATGATGGAAACCCAATTTCCAATACGACATTACGGTTTTGATTGTAAACCTATATATGGCGATATAGTACATGGTAGCTATGCCGTCTAGGATTGATACACTTACTTTGAAGTATTTTAAAACTGATTAGACACTAATAATAATATTAAAAATATTATTTTGTACGTACTAAGCATGTTTGACCATTATAAGGTAAAACTCTATCCTCCGATTTGCGTTGCATTGTGTGATGGGACTTGAGTCTTATAATGATTTCATTTTTCTAAAAAGCATTGCGTTCTTTTAAATAAAAATTTATCAAACTTATGCACTGGCAATCCAATGGAGTAAACATGTTCTGCGTTAGCGGCGTGGTCCTTTGATTAGCCATATGGTTAGATAAGTTAGGAAAGATTTTCTCATACTAGTCCCATGACTGACTAGTAGTTTGTTTCACTTTGCAAAATCGGGTGCCCTCTTTTCACATGGGCAGCCAAGTGACAGGTTTAGGTATTTATGCAATATGCTAGGCTGGTGCATGCTTGTGAGCTGAAGATGAAGATCATTTTATCTTTTATTTATGCTTTGAGACATTTAGACATCTTTAGATTATGATGCACTTGATGGAGATTGAGACTTATTTCTTTTTGTTGAGATCTTTATTTGCTAAGTGTATCTGTAATTGTGCATTCTGATGTCTTAGATGTTGTGATGTTGATGACATTCCTATTTCCGCTGCAATGATTTATGTGTTATGATGTTATCGGAGATATGTTGTTGTTGTAACTATGTTATATTCCTAGATTATCCTTGCTTTCGTACTACGGAAGTTTGGGGTCGTCACATCTTGGGTGTACAGCCCAATCAAGACATCAGTAATCATCCAAACGATGTGAAGACCTCTGGTCTTCAACCACCGTCTTCATTGTCAACTTATCGTCGAATTAGTTATTCAGAATGGGTATAAACCCGGCTTTTCCGAATAACTCGCATATATTATAAACAAATGCTATATAAACACAACATACGCCTCATTCCAATTCTGAATATTCTTTTATTCATATATTCATATTCTTTGGGAAAGGTTCCCATTAATTTTATCTAAGATAAATTCTTTAAACTTATTCTTCAATCTTCCTTTGGATATCAATTCTAAACCAAATTAAGGTTTATCCAGACTAGTCGGGATTAACGGACCATATCGAAGTGATCATTTTTTTAATTTCCCAATCCCAACCTATGCATCCCATGGAGAAAAACTGGTAATACTCCATATCTAACACCACAATGTTATCAGTAAATTTAATTACAATTTCACGTTCAAATCTAATTAAAAATTTAACTATCGCTTGGAGCAAAACTAGTGATACTCCATTCTCGATCATTTACTAAATTTGAAAATTTAAATTGTCATATTCACCTTTCAATCTAATTAAAGAATCATTAAAACTCCACTTGGTTTTAATCTTCCCAAAAATCAATATTAATGATTATTTAACTTTGGAAATACAAACATGTCGCATCGACAATCTACACCGTGTTATTGATTTCTTCCTATATATAACCTTTAAGCTCGTACGTCTCAGAGAAGGGTGTTAAGCAAGAGAATAAATTCTCCGCCACCAAACAGATATATATTTAGCAGAGATTAACCATACAGTTCGAAATACAATGTTATACATGTAATCCTATCTTTAACTGGGTCAAAGAACTAATGTCATTTAAAACATAGTTCACGGTAAACCCAAAATCACATTCTGTTAGTTATGGAATCTTCACGGAAAACAGATCAATATATATAATCGATATCAATTTTCGTATTCGACTAATAATATAAATGGAATAACGACAAAACCTTTTAAATTCCATATATATTAACAGTCTTCCTCCACAGAAGCTGATTTCGATTATTATCTAATCGAATTTCCATTTAATTCCAATTTAATATATTAAATTGGAAAACTTTACCTTGGAAAATTCCCGTTAATTCTTTATAAAAAGATTTATAAATTCCAAATCACATTTCACTGTAAATCAGGTTAAAGAACAAATGTCGTTAAAAACACAGTTCACAATAAACCCAATTCACATTCCATTTTATTCCATTCCAATTAAATATTAATTAATTGGTAAATTTCACTAAATCTTAATTAAAAGATTTATTCTTTTCTCAACTGGGTTTAAGAACAGTGTTAATGAAGATACCATTCATGACAAACCCAAAATCCAATTCTTTTGTTCAACTCCAATTAAATCTTAATTAATTGGAAAACTTCACTAAATCTTAATTAAAAGATTTATTCTTTCCTCAGCTGGGTTTAAGAACAGTGTTAATGAAGATACGATTCACGATAAACCCAAAATCCAATTCAATATTAAATACAAGGCTCTGAATAGAAATTATATCGACTTATATTCAATATCAAATCCTGAAATCAACGAATATCGTATTGGGAATAATGATATATATATCTTCCAAATTCCTCCACAATATCCACATAATCACGGAATCTAATATCAAAATATTCTGAAGATAATTTCGATTCACATCCATTCCAATTCATATATGGAAAATTCTGGTTATTTTTATAACCATTTCAAATCCAATTTATTTATTTAAAAATATTGGATTATAATTCTAGTTCATAACTAGTTCATTTTAATCAAAATATATTTTTATCTTTACAAAAGTGGAATTTTTCATCCAAATTCTTTCCAAATCATTTAGTATGATTTTACACAAATTATTAATATTTTTAATAATTTTATCAAGGCCCGTACAATCGATTTCCACAATCGGTCATCGAACTGCACTTACAACGACCTTTTCCAAATTTTATTTGGACATAATTCAAATCTCTTATATTCATTGGAAAGCTCTTTTCGATACGAACCCAATGGTTCTGGTTTTAGGAGAATCCGATGGTCGGATCTCCCGTAATATCAATTCGAAGTCAATGGTCGAAATTCACGAACGGTCGTGGCGCGTTCTGTTCAGGCCATTATATATATATTATATTTCATCGATTTCCATTTAAAACGTATTTTATTAATTCATTTTAAATTCATTTTAAAACGATTTCAACTTCATATTCAATTTTAAATCAAAATTGAATATTCCATATCATTAATATATAAATGATAATATTTTCAAAAGATCAAATTTTGAAATCATTTCCTTTTCGATATTCGTAATAAAAATGAATAAAATCGATATAAATATCGTTCGCATCAAAATGGCGCATATCTAATCAACATAACTTCATATATTTCAATATTTTCTGTCCATCCAAAATCAGACATCAAAATCATATTTTGATCTGTTACTGAATATTATTTTAAAGTATTAGTTATTTTAAAATATTCATTATTCGTCAATTTTAAAATATTACTTAATTTAAAATATTCGTTCTTTCCGAATTGGAATCAGACACAGTCAATTACCATATAATTTTATTTATATGGATTTCATACACACATGTACGCAACAATAATCAAACACAGTCATCCATCATCCAAAGTGCATTACACAACTGCATAAGCATTAAATATAAATAATTAACGCTTACAACAGTCTGTCAACCAATCGATTGACATACAACTAAACAATTGGGATTAGTGTATGTCAAATATCATCCCAATACCCATGTGGGATTTCAATCAACACACATCGATTTTATTTGTGCAGTTGGGCAATGTGTAAAATACATCATCCCAATCAATATCAGTCAAATGAGTGTACATAAACAAATCGTCCGATTTGTAAATGAATATTTATTTTCATTCATATACTCATTAAAAATTATATTTTTAATAATAAAATATTTGTTTCAACACATGAATATTTTATACCGTTCATTTATACAATAAAAGTGATATTTTTATTGTTCTAACATTTTTAGAAAATTTCGACAGCATAATGGTGCGATACTAGAACCGTAATAAGGTCTAGCCTTATCCCTCGCCTAATAATGGCTCGCGCCATATACAAACCAAATTTTAATCAACTAAATTTACATCCCAAATCAAATTCAATTAACTTATCAATCAAAACAGACAACCAAACATCCATGGTTTCAATCAAAGGGGTCGGGTGCTACTAAGGACCATCTGCATCCTAGTACATATTTAACTGTAAACAAAATTAGATTGAGAAGTTATCACCTTGGGGTTCCACTCCTCCATTCTTTATTTCCAAACAGTTTGGATTTGGATTTGTTTCCAGTGCGTAGTGTACTTCACCGTGATCCCAACACAATATGTTTCACGCGATTTTTATTAAAAACACATTTTTAAACAATGATATTTATAAATAAAAATCACATTTTTATTGTTCTTCTATTTACAAAAAACCACATTTTTATTCCAAGAGATTTCATATAAAAATTACATTTTTATTTCGCTATCATATATATTAAAATCAAATTTTTATATCGATATATATATATACATATATATAATAGATCATATTTTAACAACGCTGTTATATATATATATAATATTTTTATTCTGCGTTGTCTACATAAAACTCACTTCATTTTATAACTAAAAATCATTTCTTTTATAATTAGAAATCATTCCTTTTCTAACTAAAAATCATATATATAAAAGTCGCATCTTTAAAATGATTTCATTTATATAAAAATCGCATCTTTAAAATGATTTCATTCATATAAAAATCGCATCTTATCATCATCCAAAATTCTATATTTTCATCGCCGAAAATCATATATTTTCATTGCTAAAAATCAAAATCAACGACTTACATTAATCGGATAAGGGGGGGCGCAGGCGGGGTGTTGTGGGGCCAGCGGCGCTGCTAAGAGGAGGTGGCGGCGGCCTTGGACGGAGGGGCGGTAGTTTTCTGGTGAAAGGGGGGCTAGGGTTCGCGACCTGGGCTGATTTCAGGAGGACAGAGGGAAGAGCAAGAGGGGAGAGGGGGACGCCTGAGGCGGCGACAACAGGTGGGGGGCCTTCGGCGATGGTGGTGGCATCGTGGGGGGCGACGGGGCTGAGGGGGTAACGAGTTTTTTTCTCTGAAATGAACATTGACTATGAGGATAAAAGGGAGGAAGTGAGAATATATAATTATATATTTTTTATTCTATTTAAATTCCAAAAAGGTGATTTTCATTCGAACCCCGATTCAAACCCAACGACTGTCGCCCCTAGCTAATTACCCCAATTATGAACATAATGGGATATGTCTCGTAAGCCAATTCAGCTGTTACGACCAGTTTTCATTTAAATTAAAATATAAATCAGTATACATTGAATTTGAACGCGCATTTTAACTTACCGGGGCTACATACTAACTCCAAAAATTCTAGAAAAATAAATCTGGCTATGTTTTGATGATACGGTCCTAACAAAACTAATTTGGTCGAATTTGGAGACCAATTGAAAAATGGTCATTTTCTAGTCGATTGAATTCAAACTAAAATGACCAAGCACGTTTAAATTGACCATGCTCATATATCAGTTCCAAAAATTATGAAAATTGGAATCTAGAAATAATTTGATATTCCATATCCAACCAAAAAGGTTTCGTTGAAAACGGAGGTCGTTTGCAAAATGTCTATTTTTAAGAGCTATATTAATATTAAATTTCATAGCGACTATTCTGAATTATCAACTGGACATAACTTTTTATTCCCGTTATGAAATCTGGATTTTTCACATTCTTTAGAAAGATATTTTCAAACAGTTTCAAATATTTCTGTTTTTACAGAAATCAAATTTATTTTGAATCCTGTACATTCATTTGAAATTTGAAATCGAATTTTCAAACTACCACGTCGTTTATATTTAAAATAAATTTATTCGTTCTAACTTCGATTAAAATAAATTTTTCGTCGTTATTATTTAAAATAAATCATTTTTAATATTCAAAATTCATTAAAATTGCCAAAATAAAATTTTTAAATTAGTTCTGATTTTCCAGGTTGTTACAATCTTCCCCATTTAAAATCTTTTCTTCCTCGAAAAGGAACGGAGCTGAAAGTTGTTTAACTAATCAACTCAACTTTCATTTTGGCTTTTATTCTTCAACTTTTCAGTTTCTAAGAATTTCTAATTTTTTAAAAATTTGGCTAACACCCTATATTTTCGAAAAATTTCGCCATAACCTCCTTTGTACGGGGAGACCTTTAAAACCGCAACTAGCCACGCAGTGCCCTCATCATCCAAAAAGAAAAAGAAAAAGCCAAGCGGCTAGCCAATCGGCTCATAAAATCATCCAAACCCAAGAAATATAATAAACATATACCTATTTGTTGGGCATACAATTTTATTCCTCTTCTCAAGCCTCCTTGCTATGAACTGTCCAATACATATGCATGTACATGTATGCAATTTCCAAAAAAAATCAATTCAGTTCAACAATTGATTCAAATTCGCTTAATTTCTCTTATTGATTTTATTGTTCCAATATGTTAATTAGTTCAACTAATAATCAAACAACACAATTAGCAGTCAATTAGTTGATTAGTTTTTCAATCATATTCTTATATATATACTCAAAATCATGTTTTTGATGCCAATTCACAGCAATAACCCTGCCTAGTTTTGGTTCTCACACCATTCAATTGGAATCATATAGATATCCCACTTTCGAAACTCGAACATAAATACTGATGATGGTATACTTCATCATCAGAATCATGCCCGGGTGACTAGAGTGTGATTCTATATCTATCCAGTATATTAAAACTTCGAATATACGTTTGCAAGGCGTACATGCAAAAATCTTTATACACATGATTGTCCAAATTCAATATAAAATAAACATTCAAATACTTATAATGTAACACCCCACCTCCACTAGGGTCACTCACTAAGGGAATGCACTAGTTTTGGTGGAGCATTATCTAAGTAAGCATACACAGAGATATCACGAGACAAAACATAAATAAAGCAGCGGTAGAAATTAAAAACCAAATCTTACTACTTTCAAGAAAAGAGTCAGAACCTCATATACCCAAAGTATAAGTTGCCATTATTCCATTACATCAAGTTCTAAATAAAGAAGCATAAACTTAAAATAACAAAAGTAAATTATTCCCCAAAAATAGCAGAAGTGCAGCCATAGCATAACTCAAGACCAAACCGTACATGAGCTGACAGAAAGCAAGCTAAATCCAAGCTAAGAGCTAGAGTTTCCTTCCTGAGAACCTAGGGGAAGAAATGAAAGAAAAAGAGGCGAAAGGAAACGGGTCAGTCATAAAGACTGGAAAGTCCAAGTGACTTTCAGCATAAAAACAGGTAGAGATAACATGACATGTATAAACTGAAAGTAAACATAAGTATGATGTCAAGATGGATAAGACAGACTAAGATAACATGATGAATCAAGTATAGGTCAAGAATAGCAACGCATGTTCAAGGTTCGCTGCACCAACTGTACTAGTAGCCCAACCCATGTCAAGTATTAATCATGAAATGATCCCTTGGCCCAAAATCGTGAATGACCCATTACTAGGTCCAACGGAACGATCCACTAATCGATGGGATCCCTACAAGTTCTAGCTCGTTGTATTTCTGTGTCATATGGCCCAATCACGAATGTAGTCACCTGTGCTAGGTCCACCATAGAGTGTATCAACCCCTATGGTGCCAACCACCGACACGAATCAAGAATGCACAGATAAACCTACTGATGCCCAATGCCTTCTTTTTCTACTTCGGAGTGTGTACACGCCCACACTCCGTTAGAACCTACACTTGCGCACCCACACAGTCGTCGTTCGGGTCGCTTACAATCAGCCCAGTAATCGTGCCCCACTCTGCCTAGTCCCAGGGTACCATGATACATCTAGTGGGTTACTGCTGAAATGGACCGCGTAACTAGGGTTTCTGTCTAGTAGGTTAAGTGTTGTCATTTAAATTCAAGACTTAACCACATCGGTCTAGCATATCAAGTTGGCTAAGTGTTGTCATTTAAGTTCGTGACTTAGCCCTACCATTCATGTGTTGAGTTGGTTAGGTGTTGTCGTTCAAGTTCATGACCTAACCCTACCAATCATATTTCAAGTTGGTTAAGTGTTGTCTTTCATGTTCATGACTTAACCCTATCATGTGGCATTAATTCATTAATGCACCCTAACCTCTCACATTAGACCTGTTGTTGTGGTCACTGGATATGCCGGGCAGTTCTGGGTAGATTTACACCACAACTCAGTCTAACCTCGGGTTTCAAGTGCGATATGACCAACTACTCACATTGGATCCTATTGTTTGCAGTAACTGGATTTGCCGGGCGGTTCCGGGCAGATTTACACTGCAAACTCAACCCAACCTCGAGTTGGCCATTTTTAAGTTCATTCTAGTGTCATGACCATGTTCAAGTTTCATGTCAAGTTCGTGTCAAGTTTCAAGGATACGTTTCATGCCCACATCTAGATTCAAGTTATAACAATGTTCATGTTTCAAGTTTTGCCTATCATCAAGTTCATAATTCATGTTCATAGCCAATTCATGTTTTTCCTAATCTACCCAAATTGTATTCCCATCGCACGTAAACGTTAATCGATCTAAATTACAAGCAAGTCTAAATCTATAGATAAAGGGAATAACATCAAAACTATGATAGGCTGAAGGGACAAGCATAAAGCGATAAAAGAGATTTCAAGACTGGCATGATATAACTTGAGATAATCAGTTACAACACCGCTGGCATATAGAAATTTATAGGGTTTTCAAATCTAGCAAAATAAGGCGATAGTCCATATAAAAACTTGACATACAAGAATAGGCATGCACAAGCAAGCCATATACAAGGATAATGGGTCAATGGTTTTTTGGTGTACATAATAATGAGTAAACTAAGCAAGTCACTCCCTAGGTATGGGATCCAACTAATTGCCAATTCAGTGTTCAACACGGTTTTCAACTATAGTTTTTATGAGCAATCAACTATAATAGTCAATTAACCACATAGTTATACAATAGTCATGGATAATTATCCAAAAGAGTTCTAGGCAACTACCCTAATAGTCACAGGCAATTAACTGCAATAGTTTCAAAGTCATGGTCATAGATAATAGCCTTATGTTCATAATCATAGGTAATAATTCTCATAGTCAAGAGTCATATGTGATTAGCCACCATTGTCCTTGTCATAGTCATAGGCAATAGTCTTATGTTCACCGTCATAGGCATAGGCATAGTCTTATGTTCACAGTCATAGGCATAATCTTATGTTCTCAGTCATAGGCATATTCAGGTTATAGACATGAGAGAGTTTGATTTACAACATGAATAGGTCCAAAGCAATATTCACAAAATCAAGATCCAAGATGAACAAGAATAGATACGAATCAATTTCCATACATAGATCCAATTCCAATTTACAACATGGATATTACGTTTACAGCTTTTATCTAAAAGTAACTTGAACTTACAGTGCGTGAATCGAGAATTAGAAAGCAGAATTTGATTGTTGAATCCCTATTTGATTCATCGTGTTCTAATTGAAATCCTCCAATTTGCAAATCTCTAAGCGTAGTCTTGATGGAGAAGAAGCAGTCCTTTTTTTCTTATTATTTTGATTATCTTTGAAGCAGCATAAGGACAGAAAGAAATGGTGTGGAGAGAATGAGGCTAGGGGGCTGCTTATATAGGGTTAGGCAGACGAATCTGGTCATGAAACAAGTCTAAATACATCAGAATGCATCTGGCTCAGGAAACAGGTTCGGGAGGCAGGTCGACCCCCAGGTCGACACTATGGTCGACCTGGTCCCTGGGAGGTCGACACTATGATCGACCCCCAGGTTGACCTGGTCTATGGGCGGGAGTTTTCCTGCCCTGCCTACTGTGGGGTTTGAATTCGAATTTCGAACTCGAAATTCGAGCTGTCTTTGATTCTGAAAATTTCTGAAAATTCTGGAGGTCATAACTTGGTCATACGAACTCCGATTTTCGAAAATTCAGACTCTATTTCATGAAGAATTCCGAGGCGAATGCAACGGCGCAACCCGTTTCCCCTGATTCTTATTTTAAAATTTAATTCTGCCTTGATTTATGACTTTAACATGTTATAAAAATACGGGTTGTTACATTCTCCCCTCCTTAAAGGATTTTGTCCTCGAAATCTCTAAGTTAGGAAGAATATATCCTACCATCCAATCATCCATCTACTCATCCATCATTCACGAGCAATCATTGTCCTTAAAAGATTTCTAATGCTATATGAACATATGCAGAAAGTGTGTGTATATGTTCCTTATCTAATGCAAATGATCAGGCCTGTTTGATCTTCTTAATGCAAAATATGTTTAGTGTCATGAATCCAACATGTATGAAAATAGTCCTAGTCACATAAACACTATATGTGTGCACAAACATTCATCCATATGCAACATCCATATGATAACACATTCAATTTCATCCATAAACAAGTATAAACACTCATGCATATGCAATATGAAAATGTGTCTGAGCCGATCTAGTGCCTAATGTGTGTTATGCAACCACGAGCAACCACTTGCAACCATTTGCAAACATCAACCATAACATGTTTTCAAGCACATGTTTACATCCAAAAGGGTTCTACCTAAGGTTCTCAAGATAGGATCGAGAAGCTAAGCAAGATAAAACAAAGCATCTAGGAGAAGAAGTTAAAGATGTACCCCCAGAAGGTCCTGCTTGTGGGGCTTGCCCTTGCTTCTTAGGGCAGTTCTTGCTGATATGTCCAAGCTCACCACATTGAAAGCATGCTCCCATCTTCATCTTCTTCTTTCTACAATCCTGGACTATATGCCCTTCAATACCGTAGAAGTGGCACTTTCTTTTCTCACGTGTCTTGTTGTCATTATTGTTGTTGTTCTTGCCTCCTTTCTCGGAGTTTTTCTTCTTGTTTTGAGAATCATTCGCCTTGACCTCCTTCTTTCCCTTCTCTTCTTCTTCATGAAGGAGGGCCATATCCACCAAGTTCTCAAAGGTTGCCCTCATGGGTACATGAGTCATAGCAAGGCTATGTAGTGGCTCATTCAAACCTGTGATGAAGCGAAGAGCCTTCTTGTGTTGGGTGTTCACTAAATCCAGCCCAAATTTGGCCAGTTGATTAAACTGATTGACATATTCCCTGACTGTCATGCTTCCTTGCTTAAGAGTTAGGAACTTCTCCATCTGCGGGCTTCTTTCATATTGGGAGAGAAATTTCATCTTAAATCTCATCCGAAAGTCTTCCCAAGTTTCCACTGGCCTCTCAGCATGGGTAATCTCCCACCAATACGAAGCTTCATCTTTAAGCGATCACACTGCTAGCTGTATCTTTTGCCTATCGTCAACTTCGAAGATGACGAACAAATCTTCGGTCTCCTTCAGCTAGTTCCTCGCTTCCACAAAGGATTCAGTCCCATAGAAGTCCTTTCCATCCATAGCCTTGAAGTCTCTACACGTCTTTGCGAAAGCATTTCCACGAGGAGGAGGAGGAGGAGGAATCGTGGCGGATGGAGGAGGAATATCTACTGGGCCTGCATCGTTGGCCCTAGCCTTTAAGTACCTCCTAAACCAGCCAGGTATTGGCACGCCCTCTGGAAAGTTAAGATTCCCAGACATGCTGAAAAACGAAAAGATAGAGATTCAAACGAGGAAACAAAGGAAAGTGCTAGTGGCTTTTGGGGAATAGCCTTTTCAAAATAAACTTTTCTTGAAAAATGCTTCTTTATAAACGGTTTTGAAAATAGTTTCAGAAGGTTTTTAAATGTTTTTGCCCAGTCTGGTAACCTTCTGCTCTGATACCAAATGTAACACCCCACCTCCGCTA
This sequence comes from Allium sativum, assembly GCA_030737875.1. Lineage (NCBI taxonomy): Eukaryota > Viridiplantae > Streptophyta > Magnoliopsida > Asparagales > Amaryllidaceae > Allium > Allium sativum. Next base: position 538,501,101 of record CM060913.1, on the reverse strand, counting down.
GGGTCACTCACAAAGGGAACAGACTAGATTTGGTGGACCATTATCTAGGTAAACATACACAGAGATATCACGAGACAGAACATAAATAAAGCAGCGGTAGAAATTAAAAACAAAATCCTATTACTTTCAAGAAAAGAGTCAAAACCTCATATATCCAAAGTACAAGTTGCCATTATTCCATTACATCAAGTTCTAAATAAAGAAGCATAAACTTAAAAAAACAAAAGTAAATTATTCCCCAAAAATACCAGAAGTGCAGCCATAGCATAGCTCAAGACCAAACCGTACATGAGCTGACAGAAAGCAAGATAAATCCAAGCTAAGAGCTAGAGTTTCCTCCCTGAGAACTTGGGGGAAGAAACGAAAGAAAAAGAGGCAAAAGGAAACGGGTCAGTCATAAAGACTGGTAAGTCCAAGTGACTTTCAGCATAAAAACAGGTAAAGGTAGCATGACATGTATAAACTGAAAGTAAACATAAGTATGATGTCAAGATGGATAAGATAGACTAAGATAACATGATGAATCAAGTATAGGTCAAGTATAGCATCGCATGTTCAAGGTTCGCTGCACCAACTGTACTAGTAGCCCAACCCATGTCAAGTATTAATCATGAAATGATCCCTTGGCCCAAAATCCTGAATGACCCATTACTAGGTCCAACGGAACGATCCACTAATCGATCGACTCCCTACAAGTTCTAGCTCGTTGTATTTCTATGTCATACGGCCCAATCACAAATGTAGTCACCTGTGCTAGGTCCACCATAGAGTGTATCAAGCCCTATGGTGCCAACCACCGACACGAATCAAGAATGCACAGATAAACCTACTGATGCCCAATGCCTGCTTTTTCTGCTCCAGAGTGTGTGCACGCCCGCACTCCGTTAGAACCTACGCTGGCGCACCCACACAGCCGTCGTTCTGGTCGCTTACAATCAGCCCAGTAATCGTGCCCCACCCTGCCTAGCCCCAGGGTACCATGATACATCTAGTGGGTTACTGTTGAAATGGACCGCGTAACTAGGGTTTCCATCTAGTAGGTTAAGTGTTGTCATTTAAATTTGAGACTTAACCCCATCGGTCTAGCATATCAAGTTGGCTAAGTGTTGTCATTTAAGTTCGTGACTTAGCCCTACCATTCACGTGTTGAGTTGGTTAGGTGTTGTCGTTCAAGTTCATGACCTAACCCTACCAATCATATTTCAAGTTGGTTAAGTGTTGTCTTTCATGTTCATGACTTAACCCTATCATGTGGCATTAATTCATTAATGCACTCTAACCTCTCACGTTAGACCTGTTGTTGTGGTCACTGGATATGTCGGGCGGTTCCGGGCAGATTTACACCACAACTCAGTCTAACCTCGGGTTTCAAGTGCGATATGACCAACTACTCACATTGGATCCTGTTGTTTGCAGTAACTGGATTTGCCGAGCGGTTCCGGGCAGATTTACACTGCAAACTCAACCCAACCTCGAGTTGGCCATTTTCAAGTTCATTCTAGTGTCATGACCATGTTCAAGTTTCATGTCAAGTTCGTGTCAAGTTTCAAGGATAAGTTTCTTGCCCACATCTAGATTCAAGTTATAACAATGTTCATGTTTCAAGTTTTTCCTATCATCAAGTTCATAATTCATGTTCATAGCCAATTCATGTTTTTCCTAATCTACCCAAATCGTATTCCCATCGCACGTAAACATTATTCGATCTAAATTACAAGCAAATCTTAATCTAGAGATAAAGGGAATAACATCAAAACTATGATAGGCAGATGGGAGAAGCATAAAGCGATAAAAGAGATTTCAAGACTGGCATGATATAACTTGAGATAATCGGTTACAACATCGCTGGCATATAGAAATTTACAGGGTTTTCAAATCTAGCAAAATAAGGCGATAGTCCAGATAAAAACTTGACATACAAGAATAGGCATGCACAAGCAAGCCAAATACAAGGATAATGGGTCAATGGTTTTTTGGTGTACATAATAACGAATAAACTAAGCAAGTCACTCCCTAGGCATGGGATCCAACTAATTGCCAATTCGGTGTTCAACACGGTTTTCAACTATAATGTTATGAGCAATCAACTATAATAGTCAATTAACCACAATAGTTATACAATAGTCATGGATAATTATCCAAAAGAGTTCTAGGCAACTACCCTAATAGTCATAGGCAATTAACTGCAATAGTTTCAAAGTCATGGTCATAGATAATAGCCTTATGTTCATAATCATAGGTAATAATTCTCATAGTCAAGAGTCATTGGTGATTAGCCACCATTGTCCTTGTCATAGTCATAGGCAATAGTCTTATGTTCACCGTCATAGGCATAGGCATAGTCTTATGTTCACAGTCATAGGCATAATCTTATGTTCTTAGTCATAGGCATATTAAGGTTATAGACATGAGAGAGTTTGATTTACAACATGAATAGGTCCAAAGCAATATTCACGAAAGTCAAGATCCAAGATGAACAAGAATAGATACGAATCAATTTCCATACATAGATTCAGTTCCAATTTACAACATGGATATTACGTTTACAGCTTTTATCTAAAAGTAACTTGAACTTACAGTGCGTGGATCGAGAATTAGAAAGCAGAAGTTGATTGTTGAATCTCTATTTGATTGATCGTGTTCTAATTGAAATCCTCCAATTTGCAAATCTCTATGCGTAGTCTTGATGGAGAAGAAGCAGTCCTTTTTTTCTTCCTTTTTATCTTATTATTTTGATTATCTTTGAAGCAGCATGTAACACCCCACGTCCGTTAGTGTCACTCACAAAGGGAATGCACTAAGTTCTGTGGAGCATTTATGGTAAAAGATGCAGATAAATTACAAAACAGACAGAAATTAAACAACGGAAAATAAAACATTGCTTTATTGATAAAATAGTTTGTACAACGATTTCTTTACAATATCAGAGTATCATCTGTCTTTCAAAATAAAGAGGCATAAAAATACATTTATATTCCCCAATTCAAGCAAGAGCCAGCCATAGCATCTGAAAAGAGAATCCAAGCAAAACTTCGGCAAATCTTCAAGCTGGGAAAGAGTGACAGTCCAACTTAACCTGAGCTATACTATTCCCTCCTTTCCTACCTGGGGGAGGGGGGGGGGACGGAAGAAAAGAAGACGAAAGGAAAACAGAGTCAGACATAAAGCCTGAGTAAGTTCAGTAACTTCTAGCATGTGAACATGGAAAACAAAACGACATGAATTAACTGAATACAAGATAACACCAAGATGATAGGGTCAGCAAGACTAGACAAGATAATCACAAGGTATGCTAAGATAGGATAAACTGGATATGCTCTAATACTTTCGCCGCTTCGCTATTTCCTTGTTATACTGGTTTCTATATCTCTGCACCGCCTAACTAGTGTCCCAACTAGTAACGATAACGTGATCCCAATCCCTGTATTTTCCATCGCCTTCAGGAATACATTTATTATTTGTTACCTAGATTTAATCTAGGGTTTTCTACCAAGTGCCTTCTAGATTTAACTAGAGTTTACGTTGTCTACTGAACGCTTCTCGGATTCAGGATTTATGCCACCTAGTCCAACTAGTGCTACCTGTCGAACGATGCTCCCCAAGTCTAGGACACACTACCTAGAGTGGTATATGTTCCTATACTTCCCCACGCATGTATCGCGAATCGTTATCGCTTGTCTAGATGCACATGTCCCGTAATGTGCGGTCCGAGTCCTGTGTCAGGGCAATCAAGGAATACAGGACTCGGTCGGGAGCTTTCAGATATCTGCCGATGCAGACGCTAAGGTCTGTTTTTGTTCCAGTGGCTATGGTCCCACTTGACCCCTCCCTCAACTAATGAAAGGCACACCTTGAAAAATGAGAACTATACGCCGGCCCTCGGTGCCCCACTATCCTATGGCCATCCTCAACCATAACTAGATAGAAATTATATGGTCTTTTGGAGTTCTCCGCCTTTCCGCTTCACGTATCTCGATTGACTGAAGATGGATGGTAGACGACGAGTTGCTATCACAAGGCTACCGTTTTCTCTCCGAATCACGCCCGTCCATCCTAGTCTTTAGGTTGCCATATATTGCAACCAAGGCATACCCCTGGTTCTTCTACGCAGACCTTAACCTCTGTGAGCCCAGGAGGATCATCTGCAGCCTCACAGAGGGATACCAAGAGTACCCTCACGTCCCCTCAAAGCCTCGGGCTTCGTAACCCAATTCGTTGGAGCCTCCTTTTTACTCAGACGGACATTCGCTCCTTCCCGTGTTATACTAAGAATTACTACTTAGTTCTCTTTCTCATCAATTTGGATTGGCTAAGTGTCATTAGTCAATTCAAGCTACCTTAACCCCCTTCATTTATCCTGTTAAACTGGTTAAGTGTTATCAGTAATTCATGTTGACTTAACCCCATCACAAACCAAGCTATATTGGTTAAGTATTTCTTAATACTTAACCCTACCCATTCACCTTGTATTGGTTAAGTGTTCCTTTTAACTTAACCTTGCCCGTCCGTTTTAACTAACATGTTATTAATGGTTAAGTATTATCCCTTCATGTTTTAGACTTAACCCTATTCCTTTATCACAATCTGATGGTTAAGTGTTCGGTTTACTTAACCCTACGGTCTAGCCCAGATAACATATCAAATTGGCTAAGTGTATTTACTTAACCCCAACCTCTAGTCTAGTTAACATGTTAATTTGGCTAAGTGTATTAACTTTACTTAACCCCACCTTCTAGTCTAGTTAGCATGTTAATTTGGCTAAGTATATTAACTTTACTTAACCCCACCTTCTAGTCTAGTTAACATGTTAATTTGGCTAAGTGTTTTCTTAGTTACTTAACCCCTACAGATCTTGTCTTGTGAAGTTGGTTAAGTGTCCCTATGGACTTAGCCCTCCCATCCTAGCTTAACTGTGTTAAATCAGTTAAGTGTTCTTGTGGACTTAACCATCCCATTCTATCTTAACTGTATGGCCCTAACCCTACCCACCAGTCTGGTTATCATGTTGAATTGGTTAAGTGTCTTAGTGAACTTAACCCTACCATTCTTGTTCTAGCTTTAATTAAATAGATTAAAGCCACGACCACTCACATTAGACAGATATTGTTGCGATTACTGGATGTGCCGGTTGGTTCCGGGCAGATTTACATCGCAACTCAGTCTAACCTCGGGTTAGGCCTATTCGTGTTTTCTAGTTCAAAGGGTTTTGACTAATTTTCAAATCAGGTTTTGAAAGTAACCATACCGTCCGTCGGATCAGTTAGGGATAGCCAGGGAGAGCAGGAAACTTGTATTTTCCAAACCCAAGTGTTAGATCAAAATTTGGACCTAACACCCAAATTGTTCTGATTCGTAAAGAATTATAACTGGAGAATGAAGAAAAAGCAGAAAACACACAGAATTTATAGTGGTTCGGCGTTAACGAGCCTACGTCCACTTTATATGTTATCGATTATACTTTGAATGCTAGTACAATCAATGATTTCTCTCAAACTCACTCTTACAATTGTGATTTCTCTCAGTAATCTCGTAGTAAAACTGATAAGAAATAGTGGTATGACAGTAATGGTGGAACCAGTGCTCAATACTGCCAAAGGATCTTGAAAAATGCCAGTCTCTGGGCTATTTATAGCTGATTCTGTCAGGCGGTTCGCGGTCACACGTGGTGAAGATCCTGAGAAAATCGGATCGGATCGAACGTTGAGGAGGAATTTGTCAATATGACAGTTGTGGATAGGTGTCGCGAGATCCGTGCATTTCGGATCGTTGAAGACCCGCTCGTGGTTTGAACAAGTCAGAAGTTTCACCACGTAGCAGGGGATCGGATCGGAGTGAGGTGGTGACACAGGTGCAGATCGGGCCGCGTAGAGGTAGACGGTTCGCTGATGCTATGGGGGCGATCCGATGGGGGGCGATCCGAGAGGGGCGATCCTCTGGTGCGATCCGATCCTTCATGGACTTAAGGAACGTAGTTTCATACTTTCTTCTTGTGTGTAAACCTTCGTGGCTTGGTCAAAAAGCTAGCCAACATTTTGCCCCCTCGAAGTATTGTTTCATTGATGGAACATGCTTCAAAGTTGCAGAGATATCTATTCGCGAGGCGATGCAATCAAATGGTCGCGCCTGTATGAAAAGCCTTGTTACTTCGGAAAGGTCGTATCTATTGGCAAGTATAAATATCGGATGAATCTTCGATCATTCCTTGTTCAATGAACATTTCTTTTCTTGGAATCTTTGGAGACCTCATTGTCGTGTGTATCATGTAAATTTCTGAACTTTCCTTCTCTTCTCCCGTCTTTCTCTTTTTCTCTCTGTTTTTTTTGGTTCGGATCGCTCCATGTCACCGTGATCCGTAAGTATTTCTGGAGGTTCGCTTCTTTCCATCCTTGGTCGGTTCGGTTCGCAGCGACATGCCATGGTTCGCGGGAGCATTCTTTGTCATGGTCCAGTGAGACGAGACGCTCGTCTCGTTCCAGCCTTTGTGTGGCCCTTAGGTATGGTGGCCCATCCTTGGTAGCGAGTCGATCTAGGGATCAGCCTCTTTCTTCTCTGCTGAGCCCAATGGGCTTGCCCCTACGATCCACCGAAGCCCACGGTTCGTGCAGGACAAAAAAGGGGAGGCCAACGGTCACCGTTTTCTCTATATAAATCGAACCGAACTTCACTTTTCTCCTTCTTCTTCTTCCTTTAGCAATGCGCCGCCCATTCTTTTCGAGAAAAACCCTAATTTTTTTCTTCCAAAAAATCCGATTGTTCTTCCTAATTTAAGAAAGGTAATCTCGTCGAAATCATTCTCATGCAATTTCTCACTTGTTTTTCTGGAATTTAAGAAGAGAAAATGGGAAAATTGGTGATGTTTGAGACTGCATCCGCGATGGATGATGGGTTCAGGTGCTCGCGTGACGGAGCAAGGAGGGGTGATGAAGAAGAGGCAATGGAGAAGAAGAAGGACGAATCAGATCGGATAGGAGCATCGGTTCGTGGTGATGTGAGGTTCAGGGGAGAGGGAGAGGAAGAAAAGAGCAGGTCGGTGCGTTTCGTTGGCGAGGCGAGGGTTCAGAGATATGGGGACGAAGTATAGATTCGGCTAAAGGATCGGGTCGCGGGAAGGGAGGAGCTTCGGATCGTGGTGGAAGGGAGGCGAGACGGATCGCCTGGAAGTTGTCATGATCCGAATGGACTGAATTGAAACGCACCGCGATCCGTGGCCTTTCCATGTATCGATCCCTTCACCGCGAACTGACCACGCACCGCGATCCTAATGCCTAGATTCGCTACGTGAATCGCGACCCGGCCATATCCCTCGAGTGAACCGAGTCTCCAACCCACGATCCAAACATATTTTAAACTTTAAACAATGCATTGCTATCACAAGAATCCGGACAGTTAGGTTAGAGCCTCGATGTCGAACTTTCTGGACTGAACAAATGCATATTCTACCAATCGAACAACGACCAATGTCTCGATGATTTTGTTGGCCTTCGTACTTTTCTTTAATGCACGCACAAGCACACACCGGCACTTGCACACACAGGGGGGATGGGTAGTTTTAATCTTATTTCTCATGTTTACTCCCCTAAACAGTAATGTCGGATAATCATTCCCCTTCAAGATCTGACACAGAGACGGATCCACAGGTGTACGAGCATCTCAACCCTGAGGTTCTTCCATCTAATCCAGAGGGTGCAGATTCTGGATCCGAATATGAGGCAGAAACAGAATCGAATCCGTCTGAGAGTACCTCGCTTGATGAAGAATCAGAGGTAGATGGCCGAGCTCCCGACGAAGTCCCCGGTGCAATAGAAATAGAGAAATTCATAGACTCTCTAGCTTCCAAACTCGATGACATAAAGCTTAAGAGAATTTGCCTAAGACATGGGATTCCCTGGGATGATGTGAGGACACCCGACAGCGAAGATAGACCCCACTTAGCTCCGGAAGGATACATGACAGTCAACCGACTCATGTGTTGGGTAGGAGCTATCCCTCTGTTTCCTCCAATCGTCATTGAGACCTTAAAACGATTGGGTATTGCTCCGATGCAGCTTCATCCTAATGCCTACGCGGCTATATACACTCTATATATCGCATATGCGGAAATCCTGCATACTGAGCTCACATTTAAAGATTTAAAATTCTTTTATCTTTTCAAGCATCGCTCCTCGGTAACCCCAAATTTCTCTTTCTTCGAATCGGTAGCAAATAGGAAGGTTCTGTCTGATGGATACAGCAACATAGGGGATCCCAAAGCCGATTGGTTCTATATAAAGAGACAGGCTGGGTGTTCAAGAAGATAGCTTAAATCAAGTAAACTTTAATCTTTTGACTGAATAACCTGTTTAAGAAATCGAAGCATTAACATGCCCCCTCTTTTTTTAAGCAGATAACGTCATTCCCAAGACGGAAGGCTCGGTATACAATAATCGACTGTCTCTTCTTCTACAAAGCAAATCCAATTTTCTAAAGATCAAGAAGTGCATTACTGACGAGAACCTTCACAAGCATTGCCTTCTGGATATAAGGTTTGGACTTGGTGCAGGCGGCAAACCCTACAAATACGTGCCCCCAACGGAGGGAGAAAGAACATCACGGGCAGTAGAAACAATTAAATTCCGTAAGAGTCCTTCACCGATAATCATCCAGGACGACGAGGACCTAAACATATGTAGAGGAAATAAGGCCCGTGGTGACAAGTCTAAGGAAATCCCAGTTTCTCCGGGGGGTTTCCCTTCAAGGGCTTCTCTTCCGATCGAACCTGCTGCTCCCGATGATTTAACAGAAGAACAGCTATTTAAAGAGCTAAGCAAAATTCCTTTGCCTGATGATGTATACACACAGGGGGACTTTGAAGGGGAGCCATTTTTCCCTGCTTCTGAGGAAACAACTGTTCCAGTTGGAGGACAAGAAACTACTCAGATGAGCCTGACTTCGGGCCCTGGTCTGTTAGGGGGAATTATATGGGATGCACAAATCACACGCACTGCCTGACCCCACACTTTTATATCAACAGTATTCGAGGTTTTAATATGCTCTTTTTTCTTTTGTAGGAAAGATGTCTCGCAGGCGGTCTTATTCTTATTGCTCTCTTCGTGAAGGCACATCCAGTCTTCATCCAAATCCTGAGCGTTCTCGCGGCCTTTCTCACAAGCTTACTTCTTCACAATCCCGGTCTCCACCAAAATCAACTACTGGCAAGCTTCCCAGTTATTCGGTGCCACCTACAGGGGGAAAACAACTTCCCAAAGAATTAACCCCTCCGAAGAGTGCACCCTCTCACAGCAGGTTGTCAAAAAGACACTACGAGCCCAAGGATAAAAGCAAGGATTCAATCAAGGATTCTGAGAAGGAGAAAATTGACATTGTCCCTTCCAGCCAGCGAGATTTGGTTGCCCCCGGGTCACGAGATTACATCCATGGTCCCGAGACTCGGGCTAAGCTGGAAAAGTTGCGAGAACAATTCCCTAACATCTTCTTCGAAAGGATGATGTTTGTTCCAGCCTTGGAACCAGTCCCTAGGAACTGGGATACTGAAGTCATCAGGCACATTCGCCATGTAGCCAGGCAGTATGAAGTGATGAAGAAACATGCTGTTAATCTTTCAGAGGTCATCCGAATGCTTGAGATGGAAGCACATAGATCCAAAGTGAAGATAGAAAACAATGAAAGGGCCAGGACAAAAATGGAGAAGGATTTGTAAGACGCTCAATCCCAACTTGCCTTAGTGTGGAGAGATGCTGAAAATTATAAGACTGAATTGGAGAATGCTAAGAAACGCTTTCATTCTGAACTCGACTCAAATAGTCAAGAGAAAATGGCCTTAAAGAAGGAGGTAGAAGATCTTAAAATGGCCAACATTGAGTTGAAGACGGAACAGGGCCATTTTGAAGCTGAGAGAGCTGCTTGGGAGGAAGAAAAAGCAAGTTTGAAAGAAAGTCTAGCTTTGGCTGAAGCAGAGAAGGTGATTTTGAATGATCAAGTTGCGGATGCGGAGAGGCGTGCGGCTCTCACCGAAAAGAATGTAGAAAGTGCCATTGAAATGGCTACTGCTTCTAACAACAAGCTCCTCAAGAGAGAAAAGGATATCGAAGGGTTTGAAGAGATGATATTTGACTTCCTCGGCCACGTCCTCAAAACCCGTAACATCTTGTGGATCCCGGACTACCACGTCACTTTAGCCAACATATGGGACGCCATCGTCGAGGGTGAGAAGCAGAGATTAGGAGTTGAAGAGATTGACGAAGATGAGCTGATGAGGACCATTCTAAGGGATAACGAGCTTGAGGATCTGGCAAAAGGCCGGCGCCTAATTCAAGAAGAAATGGAGAAGGAGGGACCCTGGCTAAGGGCAAAAAAAGATTGACGAAGGTTCGAGCTCAGCTGTAGAGCCCAAGGCCTCCGGAGTTGAGGAATACAATCCTGATGATCCATTAATTCCTTTGGGCCTGACTCCTATGGTTGTCGGAGCTTCTGCAGCTAGCCTAGTTGGAGGATCAGCGGAAGGTATCTCCCTTTTTTCCCCACAATTTTTCAAAGCAATTGTGAGTTGTCGTCGTCTGGTGGAGCAACCAATCGAATTAATAACATGTGTTCCTCATAATACAAGTGGCGAGCCCATCGAGAAGGATGTCTAGAAAAGGACAGAGGCGGAGAGGATTGACGTCTCGCCTAGCGTCGGTGTTGATATACCGAAGCAGGCTGAAGGTACAATAGCGGAGAAGGGCATCCTGGCACCCAGTGCTGATGCTCCCAAGGATGACGAAACCATCGATGCCTTTAAAGATATGGACGGGCGCCATGTAGATGATGAGGAGGATATCATCAGTACCAAAGAAGTCGAAGGCAATGACGACGAGACTTTGGCCAAAAGAAAGGCTAGGCAGGAAAAGCAGTTGGCTTTAAAGAAAGTGGGACAAGAGCCTTTGAACGTAGCTCCTATCTCGGAGTTTAATCCCAAAACTGGGATGGTTCTGAAACTCCAGCCCAAATCCATCAGTAAACAGCTTCATTTTGTGAACCCTGATGATTTCCCAGCTTCCTTTACTGATAAAAGAAAGAGAAAGGAGGAGGAGGAGGAGTCTTCTGATGAGTCGGACGTTCCTCTTATAGACAAAAGGAAAAGAAAGAAGGGTGATCAATCTGAAACTGACAAGGCGAAGTTGGAGAAGCAGAAACAGGAGAAGAAGTCCAAGCGTAAATAGGATATTGTCGCTTGTCTATATTTTGTCTTTAGGCTTCCCACTGGCCATGAAATGTAATTGTGAGACTGGCCCTCACTTTTGTTTTAGGTTGTTTTTTACTTTGTAGGCTTGCAGTTTATAAATGAAAGTTTATCTCTTTTGCATCATCGTGTACCTGCATTTAATAAACTTCTCATGCTTAGTCATAGATCATCTGATTATAACTGCAAATCAGTCAAGCAACAGAAAGAAAAATTTAAAAATTTCTGTGCTGCGTCAAGGTTCATGTATATATATATATATATATATATATATATGCCCCCAATCAATCGTTAACGTAGCGCCTAACCAGGGCTTATTAAGGATTGATTAGTGTTGTATGCACGTTGCCCCCTATTTCTGAATATGGGGGACTTAGAAAATTTAGCAAGATAACTGTCCTTGTGGTGCTGAGTTTCCGGCACCTTTCTCAGCGCTTAATCATAGACTCTTTTATACTCTCCTGGCGGTCGCCGAGGTTAGAGTTCGAGCTCAGCAGTTCTGTCGCTCCCCGATCCTTCAGCGGGGTAAGTACTCTTTCTCAGCGCTCAATCGGAGATGCTTTTATACTCTCTCTGCTCTGGAGGGTTAGAGTTCGAGCTCAGAAATTCAATCGCTCCCCGATCCTTCAGCGGGGTAGGAGCTCTTTCTCAGCGCTCAATCGGAGACGCTTTTATACTCTCTCTGCTCTGGAGAGTTAGAGTTCGAGCTCAGCAGTTCAATCGCTCCACGATCCTCCAGCGGGGTAGGAGCTCTTTCTCAGCGCTCAATCGGAGACGCTTTTATACTCTCTCTCTGCTCTGGAGAGTTAGAGTTCGAGCTCAGCAGTTCAATCGCTCCCCGATCCTTCAGCGGGGTAAGAACTCTTTCTCAGCGCTCAATCGGAGACGCTTTTATACTCTCTCTGCTCTGGAGAGTTAGAGTTCCGTCAAGGCGGTTCCGATCATGGTGCACCGCCATGACTTACGGACATCGCCTTCATGTACGTTATGCTCTCTCTCGGCTCTGGAGAGTTAGAGCGCAATCAATGATATGATTTACTTTATCGCATCCTCAGAGTTTTGACTGGTGATTGCATTCCATTCTGATGGAAGGCACCTATAATTATACGCTTCTGTGATCGTTGCATGGTTCACAACAATTTCCATAAAAATAGAAAGGCAGATAAATAATAGTGCAATAAAGGTAAACGACACACAATATTTTTATAGTGGTTCGGTCGAATCATGACCTACGTCCACTTTATAATTTTTTGCTTAAGAAATCGGACTATTCTAGGCAAGTCGTGCCTTGTACATGGTCCTTAATAAAGCAAAAGAACAGATCTGACATCTTTACGTTAGATACGGCCGTAAATGTTGGGCATTCCACACTCTGGGGATTTCCTTTCCATCTACAGTTGCTAGCTTGAAGGTTCCATTATCAAGCTTGCACAGAATGGAGTACGGTCCTTCCCACTTCGCACCCATATAAGTTGGGGCTGGAAAGACACGCTTCAGAACCAAGTCTCCGGGTTCAAAGGTTCGGGCTCGAACCTTTTTGTTGTAGTATCGGGCGACCTGTTGTTTGCATCTCAAGGCACGCAGGTCTGCTTCGTCCCTCTTTTCTTCGATCATATCCAGGGATTCAAGGAGCAATTCGTTATTAGTCATCGGATCGTAATAAGTCACTCGGTGAGAAGGTACTTTTATCTCAACCGGGATGACTGCTTCTGCTCCAAAAGCAAGGGAGAAGGGGGTATGGCCTGTTGCCGATTTATACGTTGTCCTGTAGGCCCATAGTGCTAAGGGTAATTCATCAACCCACAAGGCTCTGTCCTGCTTCAGTCTTCTTTTCAGAATGGACTTAATCACTTTATTCGCCGCTTCGACCTGTCCGTTCGATTGCAGATGTGCCACAGAGGTGTATCGTTTCTCAATGTCGTATTTCTGGCAGAAGTCTCTGAACTCAGTGCTATCGAACTGAGTTCCGTTGTCAGTTATAATGATCTTTGGGATCCCAAACCGATAGATGATGTTTCTAACGACGAAATTGATCACTCATTTGGTTGTGATTGTAGTCAGTGGCTCAGCCTCGACCCACTTAGTGAAGTAATCTACAGCTAAAATAGCGAACTTCGCTCCGCTCTTAGCTATAGGGAGACTTCCGATGATATCAACTCCCCACATAGAGAAAGGCCATGGGCTTGTCATCATTTTTAACTGACTAGGAGGTGCCCTTGGTATCTTTGAAAATCTCTGGCATGCATCACATCGTCGTGCGTACTTCGCCGCATCTTTGTTTATGGTAGGCCAGAAATAACCATGTCGCAACAACTTTTTCTCCAATGTTTGCCCTCCAGTGTGATCGCCGCATTCACCTTCATGTACCTCCTGCAACACATGCTTGATGTCGTCATGAGCTATACACAGGAGAAGGGGCATTGAAAATCCCTGTCTGTAAAGAACTCCGCCTTGCAGAACGTATCGGGCAGCTTTACGAATTACTTTACGCCTCTCGCTTTTCTTGGTCGGAAGCGTTCCATTCATCAAGAAATTCTTTAGAGGGGTCATCCATGACTCCCTTTCTGGTTCCGTCTCTAGTACCGGATCAATTTCCATCTGATCTATACTAGGAGACCGAAGTACTTCAACTGGGGCTAGCCTGATCTCTTCAGGATTGTCGGAACTAGCCATCTTCGCCAACTTATCCGCCTGTTGATTCAGCAACTCCTTCACTTTCTCTAAGTATATGAGATATGTTGTAGTGATCGAAGTCGTTCAGCAACTCCTTCACTTTCTCTAAGTATAAAATCAATCTTGGGCTTTTGGCTTGGAATTTTCCAGTGACCTGGTTTACAACTAACTTGGAGTCGCAAAATATGTCCAGCTTTGCGACTTCCAATTCCTTTGCGATCCCTAACCCGGCTATCAGGGCTTCATATTCGGCGTCGTTGTTAGTGGCGTGAAACTCCATCCGGATAGCATAGGATATCAGCCGTTTCTCAGGAGTTTCAAGCACTACTCCAGTGCTGGATCTCTTGTCATTCCTAGCGCCATCAGTATATAATCTCCAGGCACTGGGATCGAGAAGTAACTTTGAGGGGTCAGCTTCTTCGTTCACTATATCTTCCTCCGGGACAGTAAACTCTGCTATGAAATCGGCTATCACTTGCCCCGTATTGACCGCCGGGGCTGAAAGTTCAGATCAAATTGACTCAACTCAATGGTCCATTTGATTAGTCTTCTAGACGCTTCTGGTCTCTGTAGAACTTTCTTGTGTGGATGATCAGTGTACACGGTAATGGGATGAGCCTGAAAATAATGTCGAAGCTTTCTAGAGGCTATCAGCAAACTGTATGCCAACTTTTCTATCCTTGGATAATTACGCTCTGCTGCCGCCAATTTTTTGCTTACGTAATACACTGGTCTTTGAACTTTATCTTCTTCTCTCACCAATGCTGAGCTGATCGCGTGGGACGACACTGCCAAGTACACGAATAAGTCCTCGTGATCCACCGGCTTAGATAATATCGGAGGTTTTTCCAGGTGACTCAGCAAGTTCTGAAACGCTTCTACGCAGTCAGGCGTCCATTTGAAGTGGCGTTTTCCTCTCTTTATCAATTCGAAGAATGGGATGCATTTGTCCGTAGCCCTGGAGATGAGTCTGCTTAATGCGGCTACTTTCCCTGCAAGGCTTTGCACATCTTTAATCTGCCTAGGCTCCTGAATGTCTCTGATTGCTGCGATCTGGTCTGGATTAATCTCAATCCCACGAGAACTGACGATGAATCCCAAGAATTTTCCGGAGGCGACCCCGAATGAACATTTTGTTGGGTTGAGTTTCATCTCGTACTTTCGAAGAATGCCAAACATCTCTGCCAAGTCCGTAGTGTGATTGGAGGATTGCCTGGACTTAACCAACATGTCGTCGACGTATACTTCCATTGTTTTCCCAATCTGGTTATAGAACATTCTATTTACTAACCGCTGATATGTAGCGCCCGCGTTCTTCAAGCCAAAAGGCATTACCATGTAGCAGTATAATCCCAGATCCGTAATGAAGCTAGTGTGTTCTTGATCTAGAATATGCATTGGAATCTGGTTATATCCTGAATAAGCATCCATAAAGGAAAGAAGTTCATGAACCGCCATTGAGTCCACCAACTGATCGATCCTGGGTAACGGAAAACTGTCTTTCGGGCAGGCTTTATTCAAATCCGAGAAATCGATACATGTTTGCCACTTCCCGTTGGCCTTCTTTACCAGAATTGGAAATCCAGTCTGAGTAGATTATGTCTTTGATAAATCCATTACTCTTTAGCTTTCCAACTTCTTCTTTCAAGGCAGCGGACCTCTCTGGGCCCAGCATTCGCCTTTTTTGTTTTACCGGAGGATGTTTAGGGTTAATGCTTAATGAATGGCTCATGATTGATGGAGATATCCCACACATGTCTGCGTGGGTCCAAGCAAATACATCCAAATTATCTTTCAAGAAATCCGTCAGTTCTTTAGCTAAATTCGGATTTAACTGGGATCCAATCTTAAGGACCTTCTCTGGGTCACTATCATCGATCGGTACATCCACAGTTGTCTCATTGGGAGTCGCCATTCTGCCCCCAGGTTCTTTGTCCTCTCTGGGATCTATATCCTTGGGCAACTCTATGGACGACTCTCCTACGGTTATCCTCTTTAATTGCTATAAGGTTTCCGCCCTTGCGGGGGGAGAAGCGCCCTTGGTTTCTATGTCTCCTCCGTTTCGGAGTAGCTTTAGCTCTGCAATATAACATGCTCGTGCGACAACCTGATCTCCTCTGACAATACCAACACCAGCTTCCGTAGGAAACTTCAATAACAAGCACCAGGGGGCTATACAGGCTCTAAACTTTGCGAGGGCCGGTCGGCCCAAGAAGGCATTATAGGGTGATTCAATATCCAAAACCACGAAGGGAAGAATTCTCACTCTCTGGCGTTCTCCTTCCCCAAGCGTAACTGGTAGCTATACATAACCCATTGGAGCGGTGGATGCTCCGTTAAATCCACAGATCCATCCCTCACAGGGCTTCAAGTCTTTTATCTCGAGATTCATCTGGTCGAATGTCTTTTTGAATAGAATGTTGACAGAACTCCCGTTATCCACCAAGACTTTATGAACAGTGGCCGGGCTAATAGGTACTGTGATTACAAATGGATCTTCAGTCGGAGCATGGACTCCAATGCTTTCTCGTTCGTGGAAAACGACATTGTCGGACATCATCTTTTGTTGCTTTATCGGGACGTTGTCCTCAGGGTTGCTACACTTCCCTACCCCGAGGTGTTGCTTGGCTGCATTGACATACTGATCCAATTCCTTAGAACCGTGCCCGGCGAGATAAAGCCCTCCGATTATGGTATTGATAACAAGGTCCTTTCCCTTTTGCTGGGCAGTTGGCCTGACATCAGGTTGATTCTGGTTCTGATTTGGGGCCTGTACGGCTTGCCCCCGTCTCTGGGTGTCAATCTATATTCATCCAATTTTCTTTCTTGGAGAAGCCTCTCGACCACATCTCTTAGGTGACGGCATTCATTTGTCGAATGGCCATGAATCTGATGGAAGAGACAAAACTTCCCCGTTTCACGTTCTTTCTCCGTCGACTCTCTGGGAGGAGGCCTTTTATTTTGAAGGACGTTGTATGAATCCATGAAGATATTCTCCAAAGTATCGTTTATTGGCGTATAACTCTCAAAAGACCTGGGACGAGTCCTTCTCTAGGAGTCGTTCCCTCGACTCCTCTTCCGGTTGTTGCCATTACTGTTATTACCATTGTTTCCTGACTGACGACCACCCTAGTTCCGATTTCCGACATTAACCTCGACCTTCCCCGAGCTGTCTCCTGTCTACTTAATGGCAACATTGCTCTGGATTTCCTCCTTATCGGCCACTTTTGCCTTTCGTTTAGCATATACCTCCTCCCGGCGTAAGTGTACGTTAGCTTTTTCGTAGAATAACTCTCTAGTATGAGGTGGCTTGCCGGCCAGGTATCTCCCAAAGTAGGTGTCTTTATCTACCCCATCAATTAGGGTTGCCACAATAGTTGGCTCATGAGGATCTTTGACTTCAGTAGCAGATAGGTTGAAACGGTCTAGATACACCCTCAAACTCTCGCCTGGTCGTTGCTTGACAAGGAACAAGTCAATCACACTCTTCGTCTTTTGTGCATAGATGCGGAACTGTTCCACAAACCTTTCACTCAACTCCCTGAAGCTGGAAATTGATCTTGCTGGTAAGCGAGTAAACCATAATAATGCTACATCCTCCAGGAATATGGGAAATGCTTTGCACTTGACAGCGTCAGAAGCTGCGGCAGCGGTCATTGACCAAGAATATCTCATCAGATGTTGGACGGGATCAGATCTACCCGCGTAACGGTTCATCTGCGGCATGTTGAAGCACCTCGGGAACGTCGCATCTAAAATGTCATCAGTGAAAGGGGTGTGACTGCGGTCAATTCCCCAATCTTCATTCCGTTGTCCACGGCTATCTGCCAGAATTTGATAGATCATAGCTGCAACATTTGCACTGGTCAGCGGAGGCTTGGGGTCAGCGCTTCTTGCTCGGTGGGGTTCTCTAATCTCCCTTCCAGGAGCGGCCACGAAATCTGGGGCTCGGATTGGGCTTCGCTGCCCCCTGTTACCATGAGCATTTGTACGGCGACGAGGCTGAGGTAGTCTATTTTGAACAGGGCTGTCCACACCTCGAGCTCTGGGAGTTGCGGCGCGATCTTTCACATTGCGGTTTGAGGGCCCTGCACCCAGTGCCTCTTCTTCCCATGATGGCAGGGTTCCAAATCGAAGCTACTCTATGTTTTCAGGCCTCTCATATGGTCGTCGCGGAGGTCTCGGCGATTCCTCTGATGAAGAAGAGTATTCTGGGGTGAGCGGACGAACTGGGGGCGTCCTTTGCCTTGCGAGATCATTAAGCCTTCTATCCATAGAAGTCAAGTTCTGTCGCAGAACGGAGCTCTCCTGCCTTTGAGCAGCCAATTCATCAAACCGCCTTTCCCACATTTCAGAAAAGCGAGAAAGATCTCCCTCAGTAACGAGAGCAGAAGGGCCATACTGATCATCATCATTTTCTCTTATGCGCAAAGAGCTTGAGCCAGGTCGAGCGGAGGGGCCAGGACGGTAGGAGCGAGCCATAGACTCCTTTCCAGGTCGAGTTGTAGTCTGGTCATCAATTTGGATCGCTGTGGATCGAGGTTGGTGGCTCGCAACGCCCCCTGGGATCGGTTCGTGGTCACGGTATGCGGAGGATTCGGGGCATTAACACGGGATCGAGTAACAACCCCTCTAGCTTCGCGGTTCGCAGCGCCACCCTCAAGTCGGATCGTGGCACCTTGATTGGTTCGGGTCGCCCCCTGTCCTCGCGATCCGTGACCCCCTCGACGACCTGCTCGTGTGCACTTTCGCCAACCACTTCATTCGCTACTTCATTCGCTTGCAAAGCTCGCACTTCCTTAGACTTCTTTCCAGCCATGATATCAGATGTCGCTGGAATCTTCAAAAATCTGAACAGTGAAGTTTTGGGACTGTTTTCTTCGGACTTTAAAATCCAAATAGTAGAATAGCAATCCGGTAGGCTGAGAATTCAATTCTCAGTGAAAGCACCAAAATGTTAGATCAAAATTTGGACCTAACACCCAAATTGTTCTGATTCGTAAAGAATTATAACTGGAGAATGAAGAAAAAGCAGAAAACACACAGAATTTATAGTGGTTCGGCGTTAACGAGCCTACGTCCACTTTATATGTTATCGATTATACTTTGAATGCTAGTACAATCAATGATTTCTCTCAAACTCACTCTTACAATTGTGATTTCTCTCAGTAATCTCGTAGTAAAACTGATAAGAAATAGTGGTATCACAGTAATGGTGGAACCAGTGCTCAATACTGCCAAAGGATCCTGAAAAATGCCAGTCTCTGGGCTATTTATAGCTGATTCTGTCAGGCGGTTCGCGGTCACACGTGGTGAAGCTCCCGAGAAAATCGGAACGGATCGAACGTTGAGGAGGAATTGGTCAATATGATAGTTGTGGACAGGTGTCGCGAGATCCGTGCATTTCGGATCGCTGAAGACCCGCTCGTGGTTTGAACAAGTCAGAAGTTTCACCACGTAGCAGGGGATCGGATCGGAGTGAGGTGGTGGCACAGGTGCGGATCAGGTCGCGTAGAGGTAGACAGATCGCTGATGCTATGGGGGCGATCCGATGGGGGGCGATCCGAGAGGGGCGATCTTCTGGTGCGATCTGATCCTTCATGGACTTAAGGAACGTAGTTTCATACTTTCTTCTTGTGTGTAAACCTTGGTGGCTTGGTCAAAAAGCTAGCCAACACCAAGCCTAGACACTATCCTCTCTGTCACCCTAGAACTTTCTGGTGTACCATTAAAAGAGATGTCGTTAATAAACCTTTAATTTGTCTAAATTTACATTTTCTCATTTAAGACAAATTCTATAAGTAAATTATTCCTAATTTACTTATTTACTAATTACTCTTTTAATGTAAATTGTCAACATTCATTCTTATGGCCCATTTTCCCTTTTATATCATGTTTATGCTTTTTGGTATGTAAACTATACTAAACCAAGTGTCACTAACCATGATTTTTCTAAACATGACAATTATTCTCAATTATGGCCAATTTCAAATTTATACCAATATACTTATTATGCCAAATTAGCTAATCCAATCCTGATTTAACATTCTAATTACAGTTCACGTCAAACTAGACTTATTATTCTAGTTCATAACTCATGTAAATGCTAGATTTACAACTCAATACTAGATTCAAATTACACATCCTATAATTCATGTTAAATTTATCCAATTTTTATTTCTATGAACATGCCATAATTCATGTTCCCAATTTATGCCAAATTCCAAGTTTATAACTATGTTTTTAGTACATTTCACATTATGCCCAAATCGTATTCCCACCG
The DNA here is from genome assembly GCA_030737875.1 of Allium sativum. NCBI lineage: Eukaryota > Viridiplantae > Streptophyta > Magnoliopsida > Asparagales > Amaryllidaceae > Allium > Allium sativum. The sequence continues at coordinate 538,480,927 of CM060913.1, read as the reverse complement.
TTCGTATAATTGCGATTCAATCTAGATTATGGATAAATCTAGACTCGTAGAAAATAGGGAATGAACCAAAGATGCTATGAAAAAGGATGGACATAATAACTGGCATAAAAGGTTTGAATAACGACGTAGGTTCAAGAACATGGGTAGACCTAACTTAATAGGTAAATTCCCAAGGTCTAAAACCATAGAAAATCAAGAATAGACAGAATAGAAAAATCAGGTTTAGACCCAATTTCATAGTCACAAAACTTAAGCAACACTTTCCTAGTCAGGAATCATAGGTGTTTAGTCACAGTTGTCCTTGTTATGTCATAGGCAATAGTTTATGCTTTTCCTAATCAAAGGCATAGGCTGGTGTTCACAGTCAAGAAAATAATTCTCATAGTCACAGTCACAGTCATAGGCAATATTCATAGTCATAGGCAATGTCCATAGTAATAGGCAATGTTCATAGTCATAGGCATATGGTTCTAAGGTCCATTGTTTCATAGCCACGGCCTTATTTGTCCTTGAATCATAACAGTTCTTAATTAGGTTCAAGAGTATAGGCACTGATTCGAATAGAGAGAGAGAGAGATTTGGCATATTCTTTTATTCCTTTAATTTCATGTCACGAACAGAGAAAAACGTTCAAATATAAAAATAACTAACTTACAGAGATTAGATTAGAACAGAAAGATAGCATTGCTAAGATTCGTAGAAAAACAGTCGTTGAAGTCGTTTGATCCTCCTCTTGAATCCTAGCTTGACTTGAACCTCTTCTTGAAAATCTTTTAGCAGCATTTCCTCGTCTTGGTTTATTTTATATATATTATTTATTTATATATTTTTCTCAGAGGCAGCATAAGGATAGAAAAGAATTGTGAATAGAGAAGAAGACCAGGGCTGTTTATATAGTATTAGGCGGACGAATCTAGGCAGAAAACGTGACCGGATACATCAGAACGAACCAGGTGCAGAAAGCGGGAAAAAGTAGGGGGCTCGACCCTCAGGTCGACTACCCAGTCGACCTGGGTGACCCAGGTTGACTACCCAGTCGACCTGGGTGCCTTAGGCGGGAAGATTCCCGCCCAGCCCGATCTGGGTCTGTTTTTGAATTTCGAACTCGTTTTTCTGAACTGTTTTGAAATTTGAACTTTGCTGAATCTTCTGGAGGCCATATCTTCCTTATACGGACTCCGATTTACGCAAACTCGGACTCGTTTTCAGGTAGAATTCCGAGACGAACGCAATGGCGTAGCCCGTTTCCCTTGATTTTGATTTTAAATTATAATTCTGCCTTGATTTGTGAATCTTAGTGTTGTAGAATTCGGGGTGTTACACAGCATAAGGATAGAAAGAAATGGTGTGGAGAGAATGAGGCTACGGGGCTTCTTATATAGGGTTAGGCAGACGAATCTGGTCACGAAACAAGTCTAAATACATCAGAATGCATCTGGCTCAGGAAAAAGGTTCGGGAGGCAGGTTGACCCCCAGGTCGACACTATGGTTGACCTGGTCCCTGGGAGATCGACACTATGGTCGACCCCTAGGCCGACCTGGTCTATGGGCGGGAGTTTTCCTGCCCTGGCTGCTGCGGGGTTTGAATTCGAAATTCGAGCTGTCTTTGATTCTGAAAATTTCTGAAACTTCTGGAGGTCATAACTTGGTCATACAAACTCCGATTTTCGAAAATTCGGACTCTATTTCATGCAGAATTCTGAGACGAACGCAACGGTGCAACCCGTTCCCCCTGATTCTTATATTAAAATTTAATTCTGCCTTGATTTATGACTTTAACATGTTATAAAAATATGGGTTATTACATATAAAATGGTTTAAATTTTCAAAACAAAATTTGTTTTTATAAATAATATTCTTCTAACTCATTCTAGGATATTACCGATCCTATCTCTAACGAGTCTTTCTTATTGGATATTGCTAATCCAATCTCTGATGAATTCTTTCATTCGGTTCCAATATGTCTTGTTCTCAAGCTATGTAAACCAAAGCTCTGATAACACGATGAAATGACCCAAACTCGCCCTTACAGAAAGCCCGGATTGAGTTGAGAACATAACAAATCAGAACATAAATAGAAGAACATGTCATTGCTTATTACAACAATTACATCAGAGTACTAGAATATAACAGAGTATAAATAATTTATACATCAGAAAAATATCAGAGATTTAAAATACATTACTTAGCAGCGAAAAATAATACATAACACAGCTTAAAGAAGTACACGAATATAGAGCGTTCCAAATATAGCTCCAGCTATAAACCAGGATCCTGTATAAATAAATCTGCAAAACCAAAGTTACTAGCTTCCCGTGTGGAAAATAGGGGCACCTAGAGTTTAGGTTAAAACAATAAACTCCAGGTCAGCCATGTGACTGGTGTGAGAACTAAAACAGTTAGTAATTTGATTTTTAAAGTTAGGTAAATCAAGGGACCACGCCATATAACACGGAACGGGTTTCCTCCCAAGAATACCAGTGCATAAAACAAACAGCACAATGCTTTTTGGAAAAATGAAGCTATTATAAGACTCAGGTCCCATCACACAATGCAACGCAAGCCGGAGGATAGAGATTTCCCTTATAATAGAAAAACATGGTTGGTACGTTTAAAACAAATCATTTTGATATTACTATAAGCGCATAGTGTATCAAACAACTTCAAATATAAATGTGTCAATCATAGACGGCATGGGTACGATTTATCATGTCGCTAATACTAGGCTCTACAATCAAAACCGAAATGTCACATATTGGAAATTGGATTTCCGTCATGAGTCTAGGCAAGGGATGTACTCCTAACTGCTTCGAAACACTCTAGCAAATGCCTCAGGACTGCACACTCTGGGCAACCCCTGGATCCTCCAAGGTCGGTCCTCCCTTACATTTGAGGATTATTTATTCCTGAACACATGTTTCCCGGTCCTATCGGACCTATCCATCGGCTTCGTATTAACAATATATCTGAGGCGCCTTGCTATCCATCATCAACATAGGTAAAAATAAATAAATATCTGGGCTCCATACCATGACACCACCCATAGCTAGAAAGAAACGTTATATCCTCTTTGGGTCCCTTATTGTAACACCCCACCTCCGCTAGGGTCACTCACAAAGGGAATGCACTAGGTTTGGTGAAGCATTATCGAGGTACACATGCATAGAAATATTACAAGACAGAACATATATATATAAAACAGCGGAAGTAAAACAAATTTCATTACCTTATAAAATAAGGTCTAAAGCCTTTTACATCAGAATACATCAAAACCTGTCTTGCAACAATAAAGAAGCATAAAAACCTTTTCATAAATTATACCCCAAGTAAAACAGTAAAGTAGCCATAGCCAAGAAAAGTACGAGCCATACATGATGACCTTCAAACAGGAGAAGTCCGAACTAACAATAGCATTTCCTCCCTGTAACCTGGGGGGAAACGGAAGACAAGAGGCGAAACAAAACGGGGTCAGTCATAAAGACTGGTAAGCCCTATCTACTATTAGTATATAAACTAGTAAAGTTAACTGGCATGAGGAACTGAGATGAACATAAGCATGATGACAAGACAGATAAGCTAAACCAAAATAACAGGATGAACTACTGTACCAAGATACACGAGTGTGTCATGATAAACTACGGTGTCAAGATAAATCAAGGTATCACATTGTCAGGTTTCTATCAAGTATACTATCCCAAGGTATCTACCCTGTATAACGTCCCACGGTATCTATCATGTATATTTCCCCTGGTTCTAACATGTATATTTGCTCTACACCCCTCGTACTAGTATCCCAACCCGCGTCATGTGTTAACTATGAATGTCCCTTGCCCAATGTCATGTAATGGTCCATGTCAACCTAATATATAGCATATGTAGGTTTTCCCAACTCGTATGTTTCTTTCCATGTATAAGTTCAGTCCTTTGCCGTAGGCCATACGGGCTTTCCCATGTAAACGTTTTATCCTTGAGGTTATTTTGGACTGCTACCCTTGATCTAGTTATTTTTCCTTACCATGAACTATCGCGCGTTCACTTAGGATTTATGCCACCTAGGACCACTAGGGATTATGCTACCTAATGAACGTTTCCGTGTCTCGGTTTGGGTTCAGCCACCTAGGGCCACTAGGGATTATGCCACCCGTCAACCGCGCCCTTTATCCCATGTATGTATCGTGAACCGTTTTCCATGTCTAGACGCACATGTTTCTCAATGTGCCATCCGAGTTCCGTGCCAGGGCAAACCAAGAAATACGGAACTTGGTTGGGAGCTTTAAGTCGTCTGCTGATGCAGATATCAAGGTCTGTTTTTGTACCCATGGCTATGGTCCCACATGACCCCTCCCTCAACTACTGAAAGGCAATCAAAGAAAAATCATGTATGAGAACTACACTAAGGCCCCTCGATGCCCACTTCCAGATAGCCAACCTCACCCATTACTTGATATCTAGTATATGGTCTTTTGGGAGTTCCCTACCTTTCCGTACGTACACGATTGACTAAAGATGGTAGGTAGTCGGCGACATGCTATCCTGAGGCAAAATCAAGTATCGTCGACTCCACGCTAATCCATCCCAGTCTTTAGGTCGCTCGCATAGAAACCAAGGTATACTCTTGGCTCTTCTACCGCAGACCTTAACCCCTGTGAGGCCGGGTTTCATGGACCACTTGCCACCTCACAGAGGGATACCAAGAGTACCCTCACGTTTCCCGAAGCTTCCGCTTCGTCACCCAGTCCGCTGGAGCTTTTATCCAAGTCAGATAACTTGCTCCCCCTCGTATACTAAGCGATGACCTACCGTACCAGGTTACTCATCTCTTTATGAACTATTCCCATGTCCTTAGGTAAGAGTTATTACTTAGTTACCCTTACTAAGGTTTACCACTTAGCCCCTCTTTCCTCTATCCTTGTTAACTACGATTCCCAACCTAGTCCCCTGAGCTAGGGTTTTGTCAAATGGGTTAAGTGTTGTTATCCAAGTTCATGACTTAATCCGCCTATGAATCATGTCAAGATTGGCTAAGTACTCAAGTTCAAGGCTTAGCCTACAAGTTGGTTAAGTGTACCAAGAAGCTCGTGACTTAACCCTATCAAGTCAAATTGGTTAAGCATTTATTTGTCTTAACCCTATCAGATTATCATGTTAGATTGATTAAGCATAGATTATCTTAATCCCATCAGATTATCGAGTCGGATTGGTTAAGCATGGGTTAGCTTAACCCCATCCACTAATCGTATTACAATGGTTAAGTTTATTTAAAAGATCTTGTGACTTAACCCTATCAGGTCCGCATATTAGATTGGTTAAGTATAGGTTACTCAACCTCATCAAATCATCATGTATAATTGGTTAAGTATAAGATACTTAACCCCATTAAATTACCGTGTTAAGTTGGTTAAGTATTGGTTACTTAACCTCATTGAATTTACCATGTTTAGATTGGTTAAGTGTTTAACTTAACCCCATCGAATTACCGTGTTTAGATTAGTTAAGTGAAGGTTACTTAACCCCATCTAATTACCGTGTTTAGATTAGTTAAGTCTAAGTTACCTAACCCCATCTAATTACCGTGTTTAGATTAGTTAAGTCTAAGTTACTTAACCCCATCTAATTACCATGTTAGGTTAGTTAAGTATGGATTACTTAACCTCATCGAATTTACCGTGTTTAGATTAGTTAAGTGTGGATTACTTAAACCCATCTAATTATCAAGTCGGATTAGTTAAGCGTAAATTACTTAACCCCATCCCCTAATTGTCTTGTATGGTTAAGTGTCATTAAGAAATCAAGCCCGGTCCCACTTAACCTACCCATTCGTGTCATATCGGTTAAGTGTCATTAGTCAAATTTACTTAACCTTATCATGTGACATTAATTTAATTAATGCACTCTTGACCTCTCACATTAGACCTTGTTGTGGTTACTAGTTAAGCCGGGCGGGTCCGGGTAGTTTTACACCACAACCTAGTCTAACCTCGGGTCTTAAGCGCGACATGACCAACTTCTCACATTGGATCCTATTGTTTGTAGCCACTAGTTAAGCCGGGCGGGTCCGGGTAGATTTATGCTACAAACTCAACCCAACCTCGAGTTGGCCATTTTCATGTTTGGTCTAGTGTCTTGTTACACTTACAACCCATACGTGTCAAGTTTTCAAGTTCCATGTCATATTTAACGTTACATGTTGTCATGTTTATACCAACTTATCCAAATCATGTTCATGTCATTATGTTTTCCCATAATGTAACCCCAACGCTTCTAAACTCGCATATACATTCGCAACAACGCATAATGGATTAAAAGGAGGAACTTGACAAAGGCATGACAAAAGAGGTATAAGGCCACAAGTTAATCATGGTGGCAAATGAGGCATAAATGTGTTCATAAACTTGCATGTTACATTTTCAAGTCTCAAAAACATGCATAACCTCAAACTTAGCACATAGGTGAATCATGGTGATAGATGACATGGAAAAGTTACTAGAAGTTCGCATAAAGCATTATATGCAAGTTATCATAAGGGATATGATAACTTTCATGTTGCCAAAATGCAACATTCAACATAAAGCTCATAGCTTTAAGCCCACAAGATCAAGATAATGACTTTATAGTCATGATAGGATACATAACATGATAGTATGCAACATACTTAATGTTCAAACCCAACTTACAACATGTCATATTAAGTTTAAAGTTAATATCTAAGAGTAGGAGGGGGCTTACAATGCTATGAAGGCACAAATCAATATAAAATAAGATTGAGACGAACCCACACTAGCAAAAACCCCAAATCAACAAGCTCCTTAGAAAACCCTTGAGCAAAATCAATAAAAATTCTTGCTTTGAAGAAGAAAGGTTTCAACTTTGGCTTTGAATGAAGCTTATGAGCTCTCATGCAAGATCCTTGCTTTTTGGCTAAGAAAAGGTTGCATCTTTGGCTTAAATGAAGCTTAGAAACTCTCATACAAGATCCTTGCTTTTTAGTCAAGAAAGGTTGCAACTTTGGCTAGAATGCAACTTATGAACTCTCATACAAACTTGAAATCACTCATATGACATGTAATCTCTCATGTGAATGAAGATAGAGTTTATGACAAGAGGATGGAGGTCATGGTTTGAAGATGGAGGCCATGACATGAAGGTGGAGGCCATGGTGAGTTGACATTTTGGCATAGTTTAGTTGTAGGATCCATTTATGAGTGTTTTAGGAGAGGGTTAGGGGTCTTTTTATAGAAGACTAAGATAGTTTTAGCCATAGGATAAACCCTAGAACCAATCCTAGCCTTTAAAGCATGTCTTGGGGAAGAAGTCAAGTGTTTGGACCCATTTACGGTCTTAAAATCAGCCCAAAACTCATCCCAGGCCTCCAAAACATGACCAGTTTTTGATTTTTCGTGAAACTTTGACGGGCCATAACTTGGTCATACTGACTCCGATTTACGAAAACTCGGACTCTATTTCGCGTATTTTTCCGAGACAAACGCAATGGCATAGCCTGTTTCCCTTGATTTAGAATTTATAATTAAATTCTGCCTTGATTCTTGTCTTAACACGTTATCGAAATACGGGTTGTTACACTTATCCCGCTTTTGACTCATACCGAGGTGTGAGGCTCACGAATTAACGCTATACACAAATCTATGCTATATTAAAGACATGCTTTGATCATCAACCACAAGACTCTGCTTTTCAACAGAAACCTTGATCATTTGCATCTCATCTTTTCAACAGATGCCTTGATCATTTTCATCAACCACAATACTTCTCTAAGATAGCCCCACCATTGACTCAGTTGACTAAGAAAAATCAAGCTTTCGTCTGGGACGAAAAGCACGAGAATGCATTTAAGAGCATAAAGGAAAAGTTGATATGTGCGCCAGTGTCGGTCATTCCTAAGGGGAGGGGAAGGAAGAGATGACGGTATACACAGATGCATGTGGTACTGGACTAGGTGATGTATTGATGCAAGGAGGTAGGGTTGTGGCTTATGCTCGTCGGCAACTGAAACCGCATGAGAAAAGGTATCCTACCCATGATTTGGAATTGGCAGCTATCGTGTTTGCATTGAAGATGTGGAGACATTATCTCTAGGGAGAAAGATTCGAGTTGTTGACTGATCATAAATTGTTAAAGTATCTTTTCTCTCAGAAGGATCTAAATCTCCGACAGCAAAGATGGTTAGAATTCTTGGCTTCCTACGATTTCGATATCACATATGCACTAGGAAAGGGCAATGCGGTAGCTGATGCATTGAGTAGAAAACATACCAGATTAGGGGCTATGTTTCTAGAATGGAAGAAACTGGAGTACATCGCTGGGTATGATTTCAGACCAAATTGCGAATTGGATCCAGAAGTATTAGCAAGTTTGACGATCAGACCCACTTTGATTGAGCGGATTGGTTCCAGTAGAGGGACGATCCATGCCTATTGGAAATCATCTCAAAGTTAGAGATGGGAATCGACGAAGAGATGAACAAGTATGGGCTTGATCGATATGGATGGCTTAGAAAGAATGGAAGACTAGTTGTGCCCAATGTTAAGGGATTGAGAGATGAAGTGATTAGAGAACGCCATCACTCAAAATTGACTATACATCCGGGTGGTAACAAAATGTATCGAGACATGATGCAGACCTACTACTGGGAAGGGATGAAAAGAGACGTTGGGAAGTTTATATCCAAATGCATGAACTGCCAGCTAGTTAAAGCTGAGCAAAAGAAGCCTGGTGGTTTGTTACAGCCATTGGAAATTCCCGAATGGAAATGGGAACAAGTCTCAATGGATTTCATTGATGGGTTACCAAGAACTAGATCGGGCCATGATAGCATTTGGGTGATTGTGGACCGATTGACTAAGAGTGTAAGGTTTATACCCGTCAAGTCGAATAGAACGAGTCGAATAGAACGGAAGCTAAGTTAATGGAACTATATATGAAATGGGTAGTGAGATTTCATGGAGTACCTAAAAGCATTGTCAGTGACCGGGACCCGTTGTTTACTAGTGGGTTTTGGAAGAGCTTACAAGAGGCTCTAGGGTCAGAACTACATCTCAGTACCACGTATCATCCTCAAACCGATGGTCAGACAAAGAGGGTGAATCATATACTAGAAGATCTCTTGAGAGCTTGCATATTGGATTTTGGTGGATCATGGGATGACCATTTGCATCTAGTATAGTTTGCATACAATAATATTTACCAATCCAGTATCGGTATGGCTCCATTTGAAGTTTTGTATGGAAGACCATGCAACTCACCGTCATTTTGGTTAGAAACCGGTGAGAAATTTGTGCTTGGGCCAGATGTGATAAGAGAAACCTCAGATAAGATCAAAGTTATCCGACAACGAATGAAGGCGGCCCAAGATAGGCAGAAAAGTTATGCTGATAAGAGGAGAAGGGATCTGAAATTCTCCATTGTTGACTTGGTGTTTGTCAAAATTTCTCCATTAAAGAGCGTGATACGATTTGGTAGGAGGGGCAAGTTAACACCAAGATTTGTTGGTCCATTCCCGGTTCTCGAGCAAGTTGGGAATTTGGCATATAAAGTTGAATTATTAGAGAAGATGGCAGGAGTTCATAACGTATTTCATGTTTCCCAGTTAAGAAAATTCGTGCACAACCCCGATGCTACTATTTCACCTGATCAGTTGGATGATATCGAAATAGAACCCGATGCTGTTGGGAACCGCAAGCCGATTCATATTGTCGAGCACGATACGAAGCAACTTCGAAGGAAAGCGGTAGATCTAGTCAAAGTTCAGTAGGGAGGAAATGAGAATGACTGTACTTGGGAGAAAGAGGAGAGCATTAGGAAGACGTATCCAGAACTCTTTGTCTAGTAAGATTTTAATTACAACTTAGTTTCCGCATGTTAGGATAGACTTGTTTGTTGTTTTGTATGTTTGATTGTTGTGAATGGTTGGTAGGCATGCCAAATCCTTTGTTTGTTTCTTAGTTAAGGAATTTCGGGGGCGAAATTTCTTAAGGAGGGGAGAGAGTAACGACCCGCATTCTACGCATCGGAGGATCGTAGAATATATATTTCTTTCTCGTTATGAGTCGTATGGTCGTGTAACATTGGGGGACGACTATTGGGGTCATTTCCCATGTTCACGATTTTTGCCGATTTTTAAATGACCGTTTTGCCCCTAGCTGATCTTGTTTTGGCCATAATTTTTGATTAGTATGTAATTTTGACTTGAAACCACTTCCATTAGATCCAGATGATGGTTTACCTTTCCCTAGAGTGGTCACATGTGAAAAACGGACTTACCGTTTGGGAGATATGGACGAAATAAGGTTTAAAAGTTGAAAAACTGCTTAATCGGGCCAAATGAGGTGATTAGTGAATGGGTCCATAACCCATTTCGGGATTAGGGTTATAGGGAGGCTGAAATGAGTTAGGTTTTCATTCTATTTCAGTTTTCTAACCGCCATTTACCTCTTAGAAACCCTAACAATGGCCTCTACCATTTAATTTCATCCCAAATCGCTCTCTAATCAAGAATTAAGCTTAGCAACATCAAATCAATGAGAAATAGCACCATTTCTGAGTTAGAGCTGCTATTAGACATTAATATTCGCCCAAATCAGAGGAGTTTCAATTCTGAAAGTTTTAATAGTGGCAAAGGTGAGTGAATAGCCTTGTTTTTACACTAATTAAGGTTAATTAAGGGTAATTAGTGATAATTAGTGGATTTATACATGATTAAATTTTGGAAAAATATTTATAAATTTTGAAATATTGTTTTAGGCCTCTGTTAGAAATTTGGGTTGATTTGGTTAAGTTTTGCTAATCCTAACATTAGTTATTGTTAAATATGATTAAGGGGAAAATATGGGTTTTGGGTATGTTTGATCCATTTTAACATATCAAATTGTTGTTTTGGTGTTTATGGTCATTCTATATGCTGCTATGACTGTATGGTATGCTTTGTGACTGATTAGAATAGTTATAATAGTCGAAAACGCCGTCGTATGGCGTAAAACAGTCGCTGGAAGAGTTGCAGGAAATTGTGCAGGAACCGGATCGGATCGCCACTACCCGACCCCGACCCGATCGTGGAGCACTACCCGACCCCGACCCGCTCGTGAATGATGGCACCTCCGACCCGAACCGCTCGTGACAAGGACACCACGAACTGATGCTTGGAGCCACGATCTGAAGCAATGAAGGGACCCGACCCAAACCCGATGGGTGTCCACGACCCGATCTGGTGGTAGGAGGACGAACTGAACCGCAGTGGACTGGAACCCATGAATTGAATGGATGGGGTCATCACGACTTGACCTATATGGAGTAGTCCGATCCGAACCGCCTGGTGGCCAAGAACAGAAGCTCCACGAAATGAATGGGTGAATAGCGTGTATCACGAACTAAACCACCTCAAGGAGCACGATTCGAAGCGAAGTGAAGTGGAGAGCCGAACCGATCTGGAGAAGACCAAAACCCAAGATGCAAAGGTAGTCCAAAGGAGAATTTTGTACTCAGGATCCAGATGGGAACCAACAAGTCAACTTCATGATTGGACTTTGCTGTGGGACGTGCGCTAAGGACTTATCGACGTCCATAGCTTTGATTCACCACCGAGAGACGATTGTTAGGCTTTGGATCAGTGATGTGGGGTAGTTATTACTCCATGGGGCAGTGTGATCGTAGCATGACTATGAGTTAGTTCAATGGAGTCGTTATGACTTCATGGGGGTAGAGTGGACATAGTAAGGACAAGTGGCTATAGATCAGTGCAATGGAGTCGGTATGACTCCATGGGGGCAGAGTGATCATAGCAAGGATTTGGGTGATTAAAGCAGTGGATATCGTATGCTTTACGCACTGAGTGAGAGATGTGAGGACGATTGTGATGCTTGATTGTTTGCCATCACTATGACATGCACACCCCCACTCCCGTATCCTTTACACCATATGTTAGTGGCACCGTAGAGTATTGTACGGTATGTTGTGCTAACTCTTTAGTTGCAGGTCCAGGGTCAAGTATGGTTTAGTATACCTGTTATTGTTCTGTTTTGCTGCTTATCGCTCATACCAGACTTTTGTTTGACCCAGATTTTTATGTCTCTTCTTATTACTCTGGGTGCTCTTAAATGGGAAGACTAGAGATAGGTTAACTGGTTGTGCACGAGTTGCTGTCCAGAGACTAGTAGGAGGCTTACATGTACTATTCTCTATATATTCTCCCTGTGTCGCTGCTGGTCGCTACTTTGGGCATTAGTAGTGTACCTTTCCTTTACTTTGCATTAGAGATAGTTTTAAAAGTTGTAATAAAGATGATGTGGAACATAAGCTGTATTTGGATTTTCTATTGCTATGATGGTTTAGTTTTCAGCTTATGCGCTGTCTCACCTGTTTTATGTCAAGTATGTTATTATTATATTTTACTCCATGCGCTATGAGACATTCTACAGGTTCTTTGTTAGTCCACTGTTATGTTTCCTTTCTTTTTCTTTCTTTGGCGACCGTCCCGTGCTAGTTGGACATTGGCACAGCGCACTTTCATTGGAAATGTCGGCTGGTGCGGGGCGGGCCATGACAGAGCAAAACTGGTAATACTCCATATCTAACACCACGGTGTTATCGGTAAATTTAGGTACCATTTCACTTTCAAATATAATTAAAGATTTAACTATCGCTTGGAACAAAACTGGTGATACTCCGTTCTCGATCATTTACCAAATCTGATAATTTAAATTATCATATTCATCTTTCAATCTAATTAAAGATTCATTAAAACTCCACTTGGTTTTAATCATCCCGAAAATCAATATTATTGATTATTTAACTTTGGAAACACAAACATGTCGCATCGACAATCTACACCGTACTATTGATTTCTGCCTATATATAACCTCTAAGCTCGTACGTCTCAGAGAAGGATGTTAAGCAAGAGAATAAATTCTCCGCCACCAAACAGATATATATATATATATATATATATTTAGCAGAGATCAACCATACAGTTCAAAATACAATGTTAGACATATACTCTGGTCTTTAACTGGGTTAAAATACTAATGTCGTTTAAAACACAGTTCACTATAAACCCAAAATCACATTCCATTAATTTTGGAATCTTCATGGAAAACAGACTAATATATATATATATAATCGATATCAATTTCCATATCCGAGTAATAATATAAATAGAATAACGACAAATCCTTTTAAATTCCATATATATTAACAGTCTTCCTCCACAGAAGCTCATTTCTATTATTATCAAATCGAATTCCATTCAATTCCAATTTAATATATTAAACTGGAATACTTTACGTTGGAAAATTCCCGTTAAATCTTAATAAAAAGATATATAAATTCCAAAACTCATTTCACTGTAATTCGGGTAAAAGAACAAATGTCGTTAAAAACACAGTTCACAATTAACCCAATTCACAGTCCACGACCTGGAGCCACGATCTGAAGCAATGAAGGGATCCGACCCGAACCCGATGGGTGTCCACGACCCGATCCAGTGGAAGAAGGACGAACTGAACCGCAGTGGACTGGAACCCACGAACCGAACGGATGGGGTCATCACGACCTGACCTATATGTAGTAGTCCGATCCGAACCGACTGGTAATAGAAGCTCCACGAAACGAACGAGTGAATAGCGTGTATTACGAACCGAACCACCTCAAGGAGCACGATCCGAAGCGAAGTGAAGTGAAGAGCCGAACCGATCCGGAGAAGACCAAAAACCGAGATGCAAAGGTAGTCCAAAGGAGAAGTTTGTACTTAGGATCCAGATGGGAACCAACGAGTCAACTTCATGATTGGACTTTGCTGCGAGACGTGTGCTAAGGAGTTATCGACGTCCATAGCTTTGATTCACCACCGAGAGACGATTTTTAGGCTACAGATCAGTGCAGTGGGGGTAGTTATTACTCCATGGGGGCAAAGTGATTGTAGCATGGCTATGAGCCAGTGTAGTGGAGTAGTTATGAATTCATGGGGCAGAGTGGACATAGCAAGGACTAGTGGCTATGGATCAGTGCAATGGAGTCACTATGACTCCATGGGGCAGAGTGATCATAGCAAGGATTTGGGTGATCGAAGTAGTGGATATCGTATGCTTTACGCACCGAGTGAGAGATGTGAGGATGATTGCTATGCTTGATTGTTTGCCATCACTATGACATGCACACCCCCACACATGTATCCTTTACACCATATGTTTATGGCACCTTAGAGTATTGTACGGTATGTAGTGCTAACTCTTTGGTTGCAGGTCCAGGGTCAGGTATGGTTTAGTATACCTGTTATTGTTCTGTTTTGCTGCTTATCTCTCATACCAGACTTTTGTCTGACCCAGAGTTTTATGTCTCTTCTTATTACTTTGAGTGCTCTTAAACAGGAAGATTAGAGACAAATTAGCTGGTTGTGCACGAGTAGTTGTCCGGAGACGAGCAGGAGGCTTACATGTACTATTCTCTATATATTCTCCCTGTGTCGCTGTTGGTCACTACTTTGGGCATTAGTAGTGTGCCTTTCCTTTACTTTGCTTTAGAGACAGTTTAAAAGTTGTAATAAAGATGATGTGGAACATAAGCTGTATTTGGATTTTTCGTTGCTATGATGGTTTAGTTTTCAGCTTATGCATTGTCTCGCCTGTTTTATGTCAAGTATGTTATTATTATATTTTACTTCATGCGCTATGAGACATTCTACAGGTTCTTTGTTAGTCCACTGTTAAGTTTCCTTCCCTTTTCTTTCTTTGGAGACTGTCCCATGCTAGTTGGACATTAGCACATCGCACTTTCATTGGAAATGTCGGCTGGTGCTTGGCAGGCTGTCACACTTGGTATCAGAGCTCTAGGTTGCGTAGTTAACCTAGGGAAGACACCAGAGAGAGATAATACTTATATGAGAGCGCGTATTTATGATATTTTGGTTTTCAAAAGCTATATATATATCTACATAGTATTAGTATATTTAAGGATGAAGTCGCTTGCACTGGCACCACTGAAGAGATGGTTAATCCTTTTCCCCTTACAGATTGAACGATGAGCCGATATACAAGGGGTACTAGTAGAGGAGATAATAATGGGAATGCTCCTAATCTGAGGACGATGTTCACTAACTTCATGAGAGAGATGCTTAGAAATGTACAAGGAGCAGTTCCCAATGCTGCAAATGGTGGTGGTGCAGCGGTGCAGGCGCCTAGAGCCGATTTCGCCAAGCTTTGCAAGGATTACACTAGTCTTGGTAGAAAGCCATTCTATGGAACGAAATCGGCTACAGAAGTTCAGGATTGGTTGGATAGCTGTGAGCGTGTCTTCGAAGACTTGGGTATTGAGGATGCTATGAAGAGAAAGCTAGCATCCCGTCAGCTGCAAGGACGGGCGATGAATTGGTGGAATGCTATTAAGGCGGCTACTCCATAGGATCAATTTACATGGGATCAGTTTAAGGCCTGATTCAGTGATAAGTTTATCCCAACTGCTCAGAAATCAGAGTTGTTTAGGAAATTTCGGGAGCTTAAGCAGAATGGTAGGGCAGTCTCACAGTACATTGCAGAGTTCGATACTATATCGAAGTATGGATTATCCCTTATCGATATTGCCGAGAAGTTCATTACTGGTTTGGATGGATACTTCTGGGAAAGGCTTATTAACCACATCGATGAGACGTTTGAATCGATTGTGGGGAAAGCATTGAGGTCAGTGAGTCTTTAACCTAAGTCGAAGATTGAGGTTGCATCTGTAGAGGAGCCAAAACCGCAAGCAAGCGGTGGAGGCAAGAATGGTTCTCAGAATAAGGGAAAGCAGAATCCGATCAAGGATGGAAGAAGAAAAATAATAAGAAAGATGTGGAGTGCTTTAGCTGTGGCAAGAAGGGCCATTATGCTAAAGAATATCGAGCAAAGCCAGCGGATAGGTAGTGCTTCAACTGTGGCCAAGTGGGACATCACAAGGATAAATGTCCGCAACCCCCTAAAGAAAAGCAGATTATGAAAGCATATGTTATCAATGTTGTTCCTTCTTCGTCGAATGCCCCGACTGCGGCAGAGAAAGGAAATAATGTCATCATTCAAAGTATGCTGTCGTCATTCAAAATATGCTTTTTTGTTTATGATATTCTTGTTCAAGTATTGTTTGATACCGGAGCTTCCCATTCCTTCATATCTAGTGACCTGGTAGATAGGTTGGGATTGGAACCCGAGATAGTCGATAGACCTTTAGCGGTGACGAACCTGATTGGTGGTTCAACTAGCCTTAGCATGATTTGTTGTAATGTGGTCTTATCGAGTCATGGATGCATGTTTGTTTGTGATTGCTTTGTTTTGGGCTTTACTGGGTTTGGCATTATTTTGGGAGTCGATTAGCTCCAAAAGTATGGGGTGGTTGTAGACTGTGAGGGCTTTTTGGTGATAGTTAGAGCGGATGATGGGCGGAGGGTAGTGTTTGGTGGTCTACCTAGTGATGGAGTAATGGCTAGTTTTATAAATTCCCTCGACGTCCCGCATGATGAGTTGTCAGATGTGCCCGTGGCTGGCCAGTATCCGGACGTCTTCGAGGAAGTGACCGGACTTCCACCACACCAAGAGATTGAATTTCGTATTGATTTAGTGAAAGATGCCAGACCTATAGTGATGCCACTTCGTCATATGGCACCAAGGGAGCAGCGAGATCTCGGGGTGCATGTAAGAGATCTTTTGAAGAAGGGATTTATCAGAAGAAGTGTTTCTGAGTGGGGAGCACCAGTCGTGTTTGCTACTAAGGTAGATGGTTCCCTTCGATTGTGTGTGGACTACCGCAATGAGGAAGAATAAGTATCCTCTACCACGGATAGACGATTTGTTTGACCAGTTGGGTGGCACGAGGGTGTTCTCCCAGTTGGATCTCACGACAGGTTTTCATCAGTTTAGAGTGGAAGCTGAGAGTATAGTTAAAATGGCCTTTAGGACACCATCTGGATTCTATGAGTGGTTGGTCATGCCGTTCGGGTTGACCAACGCACTAGCATATTTTGTGGATCTTATGAATATGGTATTCAGGGATCAATTGAATAAGTTTGTTCTTGTGTTCGTAGACGATATCTTGGTTTATTCGAGGACAGATGAAGAACACAAGGAACATCTGAGGATATCAATGGAGGTGTTGAGAAAACACCAATTGAAAGCAAAGTTTTCTAAGTGTCACTTCTGGAGGAGGGAAGTGAGATTCTTGGGCTATGTTGTTTCAGAGAATGGTACTGCTGCGGATCCTGCGAAGGTGGCTATGGAACAAGATTGGTCTACGCCCAAGAAAGCAACATACGTAAGAAGTTTCCTGGGGTTGGCTGGACATTATCGTAAGTTTATCCAAGACCTCTCCAAGATAGTGGCACTGTTAACTCAGTTGACTAAGAAAAATCAAGCTTTCATCTGGGACGAAAAGTGCGAGAATGCATTTAAGAGCCTAAAGGAAAAGTTGATATGTGCATCAGTGTTAGTCATTCCTAAGGGGAATGAAGAGATGACAGTATACACAGTTGCATGTGGTACCGGACTAGGTGTTGTATTGATGCAAGGAGATAAGGTTGTAGCTTATGCTAGTCGGCAACTGAAAACGCATGAGAAAAGGTATCCTACCCATGATTTGGAATTGGCAGCGATCGTGTTCGCATTGAAGATGTGGAGACATTATTCTTGGGAGAAAGATTCGAGTTGTTTACTGATCATAAATCGTTAAAGTATCTTTTCTCTCATAAGGATCTAAATCTCTGACAGCAAAGATGGTTAGAATTCTTGGCTTTCTACGATTTCGATATCGCATATACACCAGGAAAGGGCAATGCGGTAGTTGATGCATTGAGTAGAACACATGCCAGTTTAGGGGCTATGTTTTTAGAATGGAAGAAACTGGAGTACATCGCTAGGTATGATTTCAGACCAAAGTGCGAATTGGATCCAGAAGTATTAGCAAGTTTGACGATCAGACGCACTTTGATTGAGCGGATTGGTTCCAGTCCGAGGTACGATCCATGCGTATTGGAAATCATCTCAAAGTTAGAGAAAGGAATCGACGAAGAGATGAACAAGTATGGGCTTGATCGAGATGGACGGCTTAGAAAGAATGGAAGACTAGTTGTGCCCAATGTCAAGGGATTGAGAGATGAAGTGCTTAGAGAATGTCATCACTCAAAATTGACTATACATCTCGGTGGTAACAAAATGTATCGAGACATGATGCAGACATACTACTGGGAAGGGATGAAAAGAGACGTTGGAAAGTTTATATCCAAATGCATGAACTGCCAGCTAGTTAAAGCTGAGCAAGAGAAGCCTGGTGGTTTGTTACAGCCATTGGAAATTCCTGAATGGAAATGGGAACAAGTCTCAATGGATTTCATTGATGGGTTACCAAGAACTAGATCGGGCCATGATAGCATTTGGGTGATTGTGGACCGATTGACTAAGAGTGCAAGGTTTATACCCGTCAAGTCGAATAGAATGACAGCTAAGTTAGCGGAACTATATACGAAATGGGTAGTGAGATTTCATGGAGTACCTAAAAGCATTGTGAGTAACCACGACCCGTTGTTTACTAGTGGGTTTTGGAAGAGCTTACAAGAGGCTCTAGGGTCAGAACTACATCTCAGTACCGTGTATCATACTCAAATCGACAGTCAGAAAGAGAGGGTGAATCGTATATTAGAAGATCTCTTGAGAGCTTGCATATTGGATTTTGGTGGATCATTGGATGACCATTTGTATCTAGTAGAGTTTGCATATAATAGTGGTTATCAATCCAATATCGATATGGCTCCATTTGAAGTTTTGTATGGAAGACCGTGCAACTCACTGTCATGTTGGTTAGAAATCGATGAGAAATTTGTGCTTGGGCCAGATGTGATAAGGGAAACCTTAGATAAGATCAAAGTTATCTGACAGCGAATGAAGGCTGCCCAAGATAGGCAGAAAAGTTATGCTGATAAGAGGAGAAGGGATATGAAATTCTCCATTGGCGACTTGGTGTTTGTCAAGATTTCTCCATTGATGAGCGTGATACAATTTGGTAGGAGGGGCAAGTTAACACCAAGATTTGTTGGTCCATTCCTAGTTCTCGAGCAAGTTGGGAATTTGGCATATAAAATTGAATTACTAGAGAAGATGGCAGGAGTTCATAACGTATTTCATGTTTCCCAATTAAGAAAATTCGTGCACGACCCCGATGCGACTATTTCACCTGATCAGTTGGATGATATCGAAGTAGAACCCGAGGCGATTGGGAACCGGAAGCCGATTCGTATTGTTGAGCACGATACGAAGCAACTTCGAAGGAAAGCAGTAGATCTAGTTAAAGTTCAGTGGGGGCGTAAATGAGAATGACTATACTTGGGAGACAAAGGAGAGCATTAGGAAGACGTATCCAGAACTCTCTGTCTGGTAAGATTTTAATTACAACTTAGTTTTCTGCATGCTAGGATAGACTTGTTTGTTGTTTTGTATGTTTGATTGTTGTGAATGGTTGGTAGGCATGCATAATCCTTTGTTTGTTTCTTAGTTAAGGAATTTCGAGGGCGAAATTTCTTAAGGAGGGGATAGTGTAACGACCCGCATCCTATGCATCAGAGGATTGTAGAATATTTATTTCTTTCTCGTAAGGAGTCGTATGGTCGTGTGACATTGGGGGACGACTATTGGGGTCATTTCCCATGTTCACGATTTTTGCCGATTTTTAAATGACCGTTTTGACCCTAGCTGATATTGTTTTGGCCATAACTTTTGATTGGTAACGAATTTTGACCTGAAACCGCTTCCATTATATCCGGATGATGGTTTATCTTTCCATAAAGTGGTCATATGTAAAAAACGAACTTACCGTTTGGGAGATATGGACGAAATAATGTTTAAAACGTGAAAAACTGCTTAACCAGGCCAAATGAGGTGATTAGTGAATGGGCCCATAACCCATTTCAGGATTAGGGTTATGGGGAAGCTGAAATGAGTTAGATTTTCATTCTATTTCAGTTTTCTAGCCGCCATTTACCTCTTAGAAACTCGAACAATGGCCTCCACCTTCTAATTTCATCCCAAATCGCTCTCTAATCAAGGATTAAGCTTAGCAACATCAAATTAAGGAGAAATAGCACCATTTCTGAGTTAGAGTTGCTGTTAGACATTGGTATTCGCCCAAATCAGAGAAGTTTCAGTTTTGAAAGTTTTAATTATGGCAAAGGTGAGTGATTAGCCTTGTTTTTAACTAATTAAGGGTAATTAGTGATAATTAGTGGATTTATACATGATTAAACTATGGAAAAATATTTATAAATTTTGAAATATTGTTTTAGGCCTCTTTTAGAAATTTGGGTTGATTTGGTTAAGTTTTGCTAATCCTAACATTAGTTACTGTTAAACAAGATTAAGGGGAAAATATGGGTTTTGGGTATGTTTGATCCATTTTAACATATCAAATTGTTGTTTTGGTGTTTATGGTCATTCTATATGCTGCTATGACTGTATGGTATGCTTTGTGACTGATTAGAATAGTTAGAATAGTCGAAAACGCCGTCGTATGGCGTAAAACAGTCGCTGGAAGAGTTGCAGGAAATTGTGCAGGAACCGGATCAGATCGCCACTACCCGACCCCGACCCGATCGTGGAGCACTACCCGACCCCGACCCGCTCGTGAATGATGGCACCTCCGACCCGAACTGCTCATGACAAGGACACCACGAACTGATGCTTGGAGCCACGATCTGAAGCAATGAAGGGACCCGACCCAAACCCGATGGGTGTCCACGACCCGATCCAGTGGTAGGAGGACGAACTGAACCGCAGTGGACTGGAACCCACGAATTGAAAGGATGGGGTCATCACGACTTGACCTATATGGAGTAGTCCGATCCGAACCGCCTGGTGGCCAAGAACAGAAGCTCCACGAAATGAATGGGTGAATAGCGTGTATCACGAACTAAACCACCTCAAGGAGCACGATTCGAAGCGAAGTGAAGTGGAGAGCCGAACCGATCTGGAGAAGACCAAAACCCAAGATGCAAAGGTAGTCCAAAGGAGAATTTTGTACTCAGGATCCAGATGGGAACCAACAAGTCAACTTCATGTTTGGACTTTGTTGTGGGACGTGTGCTAAGGTACTTATCGACGTCCATAGCTTTGATTCACCACCGAGAGACGATTGTTAGGTTATGGATCAGTGATGTGGGGTAGTTATTACTCCATGGGGCAGAGTCATCGTAGCATGACTATGAGCCAGTTCAATGGAGTCGTTATGACTTCATGGGGGTAGAGTGGACATAGTAAGGACCAGTGGCTATAGATCAGTGCAATGGAGTCGGTATGACTCCATGGGGGCAGAGTGATCATAGCAAGGATTTGGGTGATTAAAGCAGTGGATATCGTATGCTTTACGCACCGAGTGAGAGATGTGAGGACAGTTGCGATGCTTGATTGTTTGCCATCACTATGACATGCACACCCCCACTCCCGTATCCTTTACACCATATGTTAGTGGCACCGTAGAGTATTGTACGGTATGTTGTGCTAACTCTTTAGTTGCAGGTCCAGGGTCAAGTATGGTTTAGTATACCTGTTATTGTTCTGTTTTGCTGCTTATCGCTCATACCAGACTTTTGTTTGACCCAGATTTTTATGTCTCTTCTTATTACTCTGGGTGCTCTTAAATGGGCAGACTAGAGATAGGTTAACTGGTTGTGCACGAGTTGCTGTCCAGAGACTAGTAGGAGGCTTACATGTACTATTCTCTATATATTCTCCCTGTGTCGCTGCTGGTCACTACTTTGGGCATTAGTAGTGTACCTTTCCTTTACTTTGCATTAGAGATAGTTTTAAAAGTTGTAATAAAGATGATGTGGAACATAAGCTGTATTTGGATTTTCCGTTGCTATGATGGTTTATTTTTCAGCTTATGCACTGTCTCGCCTCTTTTATATCAAGTATGTTATTATTATATTTTACTCCATGCACTATGAGACATTCTACAGGTTCTTTGTTAGTCCACTGTTATGTTTCTTTTCTTTTTCTTTCTTTGGCGACCATCCCGTGCTAGTTGGACATTGGCACAGCGCACTTTCATTGGAAATGTCGGCTGGTGCGGGGCGGGCCATGACAGAGCAAAACTGGTAATACTCCTTATCTAACACCACGGTGTTATCGGTAAATTTAGGTACCATTTCACGTTCAAATATAATTAAAGATTTAACTATTGCTTGGAACAAAACTGGTGATACTCCGTTCTCGATCATTTACCAAATCTGATAATTTAAATTATCATATTCATCTTTCAATCTAATTAAAGATTCATTAAAACTCCACTTGGTTTTAATCATCCCAAAAATCAATATTATTGATTATTTAACTTTGGAAACACAAACATGTCGCATCGACAATCTACACCGTACTATTGATTTCTGCCTATATATAACCTCTAAGCTCGTACGTCTCAGAGAAGGATGTTAAGCAAGAGAATAAATTCTCCGCCACCAAACAGATATATATATATATATATATATATATATATATATATATATATAGCAGAGATCAACCATACAGTTCAAAATACAATGTTAGACATATACTCTGGTCTTTAACTGGGTTAAAAAACTAATGTCGTTTAAAACACAGTTCACTATAAACCCAAAATCACATTCCATTAATTTTGGAATCTTCATGGAAAACAGACTAATATATATATATAATCGATATCAATTTCCATATCCGAGTAATAATATAAATAGAATAACGACAAATCCTTTTGAATTCCATATATATTAACAGTCTTCCTCCACAGAAGCTCATTTCTATTATTATCAAATCGAATTCCATTCAATTCCAATTTAATATATTAAATTGGAATACTTTACGTTGGAAAATTCCCGTTAAATCTTAACAAAAAGATATATAAATTCCAAAACTCATTTCACTGTAATTCGGGTAAAAGAACAAATGTCGTTAAAAACACAGTTCACAATTAACCCAATTCACATTCCATTTTATTCCAATTATTAAATATAATTGGAAACTCTAATAATCTTAATTAAAAGATTTATTCTTTTCACACGGGGTTTGAGAACAGTGTTGTTTAAGACGCCATTCACGACAAACCTAAAATCCAATTCTTTTATTCAATTTCAATTAAGTCTTGATTAATTGGAAAACTTCACTAAATCTTAATTAAAATATTTATTCTTTCCTCATATGGGTTTAAGAACAGTGTTAATGAAGACACCATTCACGACAAACCCAAAATCCAATTCTTTTATTCAATTCCAATTAAATCTTAATTAATTGGAAAACTTCACTAAATCCTAATTACAAGATTTATTCTTTCCTCAACTGGGTTTAAGAATAGTGTTAATGAAGACACCATTCACGACAAACCCAAAATCCAATTCAATATTAAATACAAGGATCTGAATAGAAATTATATCGGCTTATATTCAATATCAAATTTTGAAATCAACAAATATCGTATTGGGAGTAACGATATATATATCTTCCAAATTCCTCCACAATATCCGTATAATCACGAATCCAATATCGAAATATTCCGAAGATAATTTCGATTCACATCCATTCCAATTCATATATTGGAAATTCTGGTTATTTTTAAAACCATTTCAAATCCAGTTTATTTATTTAAAAATATTGGATTATAATTTTAGTTCATAACTAATTCATTTTGATCAAAATATATTTTTATTTTTACAAACATGGAATTTTTCATCCAAATTCTTTCCAAATCATTTAATATGATTTTACACAAATTATTAATATTTTTAATAATTTTATCAAGGCCCGTACAGTCGATTTATATAAACGGTCATCGAACTACGCTTGCAGTGACCTTTTCCAAATTTTATTTGGACATAATTCCAAATCCAACCGTTAGATTTCAAATCTCTTACATTCCTTGGAAAGCTCTTTTCGATATGAACCCAATGGTTCCGGTTTTAGGAGAATCCGACGGTCGGATCTCCCGTAATATCAATTCGAAGTCAATGATCGAAATTCGCGAACGGTCGCGACGCGTTCTATTCAGGCCATTAAATATAAAATATATATATATATATTATATATTTCGTCGATTTCCATTTAAAACGTATTTTATAAATTCATTTTAAAAGCAATTTCAACTTCTTATTCAATTTTAAATCAAAATTGAATATTCCATATCATTAATATATAAATGATAATATTTTCAAAACATCAAATTTTGAAATCACTTCCTTTTCGATATTCATTATAAAAATGAACAAAATCGATATAAATACCATTCACGTCAAAATGGCGCATATCTAATCAATATGGCTTCATATATTTCAATATTTTCGTGTCCTTCCCAAATCGGACGTCAAAATCATATTTTGATCCATTACTGAATATTATTTTAAAATATTAGTTATTTTAAAATATTAGTTATTTTAAAATATTCGTTATTTGTCAATTTTAAAATATTCCTTAATTTAAAATATTCGTTCTTTCCAAATTGGAATCGGACACAGTCAATTACCATATAATTTATTTATATGGATTTCATGCACACATGTACGCAACAATAATCAAACACAGTCAGCCATCATCCAGAGTGCATTACACAACTGCATACGCATTAAATATAAATAATTAACGCTTATAATAGCCTGTCAACCAATCGATTGACATACAACTAAACAATTGGAATTAGTGTTGTAACGTCCCATATTTTTCGGCCATTTAAATTTAAATATTTAAATCTGTTAATATATTATATTGGAAATATAATGGATTTTATATCGAATTTTATTTTATTTAAATTAGAGTTCGAACATATAAATTTATAATTTATTTAAAACGAGATCGAAACACCATGGTAGTTTGTAATTTACGATTTAAACTTTGATTTATCATACCAGATCCAATATAAGTCAGAATTCTGTGAAATAAGAACTGCTTAAATCTATTTGATAGTAATTTTCCAGTGAAAGAGAAAAATCGATATTTCATTTTATAAATTGTTAGTTATGTCCAATTCAAATTTTCAAGTAGTCGTTATGGAATTCCGTTAATAAACGATAGCGTTTAAAGGGATTTCTATAATTTTGATTTCGTTTTAAACTAAACTTCTGAATATTGAGTTTAAAATATATATTGGTTATTCCATTTGGATAAATAGAATAAATAATAATTTATTATTTATTTAAATAAGATTTGTTTTGAATTTAAATATATTTTATTGATATTTCAGGCTTTAAAAATAGTTTTTTTTTCAAATGGCCTCCGTTTTCGATGAAACAAGTTTTATTGGAATGCGTGCAATTAATTGTTGTTAGATTTCCGGTTTGGAGCCAATCGGAGTTGTTTTAACAGTGAGCGATATTTAGGAGTGAATCGATAAAATAAAATAACACCGTTATGCAAACGAAATCGGTTTTCAACGAAATTAATTTCACGGGGACCGAAACGTCAAGACAAAGAGGTGTATCCTTTCTTGTCATGTTTGAGGTTCGTGTGTACGGTACGTATATTAAGCGGTTAGCGATAGACACTGGTCAATGATAAAATTTAACATCGTATCAAAATAAAATAATGTATCCACATAACTCTTTCGTGCCTAAGAGAACTCAAGTATAACCTACCCTATGAAGTACGCAACTAGAGCATATAGACCTACCCTAATCTTTCCTCTGCATTAATGGTTGCACATGCCATGAATTAAATTATCTATCCTAGTTTCTTTCCTGCGGAGCTTATTCTGCAAACCTACTTTGTACCTACGGACACTAAATCAAATAGCCCTCCCATGTTTATATAATTCTATTGCACGAGCTTATATTATCACACATGCTTTACAAAGACAGGAGCCACCCTGCGTTTTCAAAACAAACAAAGCCTGCCCATGTATCAATCCCAAATACATACAACCTTCCTCACTTCTTCACTTGATAATAAAAACAGTGCAAATAAAGTACACAAGACCATAACCTACCCTATATTTGTATTTTCTTTTCATCTAGGGAAAATGAACCTTGCCGACCAAGCACCCTCAAGTGAAAAACGACATCTCAGTTGCGTGCTCTCCACACATCCGTCTTCTATATATACCCATGCTTTTCCTTTCTTTTGCTCACCAGAAAAAAAGAATCCAACCCATAATAAGAATAATAAAGAGAGGAAAAAAAGATAGAGAGAGACAAAACAAGAAGCATGAAAATGGGAAGGTGAACTACGAAAATGGGAGGCGTGGGTTTATTACAAAGTACAGTGGATGCTTGCGGTTCAAATTGGGTGGCATAACAGTGGGGTAGAAGGTGGCAGTATCAAGTGGGAGAGGAGCTGTTGGTTTTGACATTATTAATGGTGTAGTTTTCAAAGTGGGATGTTGTAGAAAGAAATACACATGGGATTTTAAGCGGAGTAATGCATTCATGAGGGTGAAGGCATGCGTGGTGAAGAAAGTGAGGTATGTTTTGTGGAGTGCTGCTCATTCTAGAAAGTAGCGGCGTGGGTAATAGAAGGGAGGGCAGTCTGCATGCGCAACAATACTTTTCAAAAGAAGGGAATTTTTTTGAATGAAGCAGTAACAAAAGGGGATAATCTATACAGAAAAATAGTGGGAAGGCTGCGTCCAAAGGAACAGAATAGAGAAGGGGTATATGGGAGTTGAAGTTTTGGTGGTCTTTGATGGAAGCAGTAAATAAATGGGAAGTCTAACGAGAGGGGCCGATACTAGTTAGTAAAGTTGCCAGTGTCGGGCAGATTGAGGCACAGTGGCCAGGAAGGGATTGTTAGAAGCATTGGGTTGGATGAGCAGTAGTGTATATACATATACACTAACGAAAAATAATAACAATAAATCAAATAAGGGGAAGCTGTTTGCCAGGTTTTGTGTGGAGCATATGGGGGTGGCAGCACTTGCCTGGAGCGAGATGTTATGTATGGGAAGGCAAGGATACTGCGTGGTATATGTTTGAAAAAGGGTAGCATTATGGTGCAAGTTTGTCGGTAGAAGGAAAGATAAAGGAAGTTGTAAAGTGGGGAAGAGTTGATTGAAGAACAAAGCAACAGAAAGAAACGCAGGTGGAAAAAGAAGAGAAGGTGTATTCGAAGTAATGACTGAGATGTAAGGAGTAACATGGTGAAGTAGGATTCGAAGAATACAAAGAAAGAGGGACGACAGTACTTTGAATGATGCTGGAAGTAAAGAAATGTCGGCCCAGGTTTTTATGTATACCAATCGACCCTGATTTTAAATAAAAACATAATTAACAATTATCAATAACTGAAAGTTAATTAGTTTAAAATAATCACACTTGTAATATGTTAACAGGTGAAGAACGAACGAAGAGATGTGCTAGGAGGAATGGTACCAAGCAGATTGGAACGATGGTCATTGGGCCTATAACCGTAACTAACCAACGATTATAAATTTATCATTAAGGAATTTAATTACATCTTATTGTTATAGGTATAGTGAGTGTTATCTGTGCATGGTGCCGAGTTGATACAGCATGTTCAATGAGATGATTTCATGCGTGCACTGATGGTTTTGAATGAAGTAGGACCAAGGGATTAGACGTTTGTTGAAAAATTAATTAATTTAACAGAGATTATAATTAAGGATTTAAGTTATAAGTTCAATCGTGTAAACTATAATGCTTATAAATTCATGCATATCAGAATTGGATCAGACAAATTACACCAGGACCGTACTGGCGAACACTACATATTGGAACTAATTTTGGTAAAGCTGAAATCCATCAGAGTTTATAGTTAAATTAAGCATTCGTTTAATTTAACTAAACCGCATCGAAACAATCAAATCAAAGGTGAGTTCAACTCACTAAGTTTATCCCGTTTATATTTTATATAAACCGGATTTTTAATTTGTGTGCAATGATTGCTAATGGTTGGTGATTAGATGACTGTTTGTCTGTGTGATGAATATTTTTAGTTATTCACTGATTAAATTAAACATTTGTTTAATTAAATTAAATTAAATTATTATTTTAACGATTAGATTCCAAACAAGGTAACTTACCTTGTTGGTTACGTATATAATAATATGAACTTATAAATAAATAATTTGATGCTTGAATGGACGTTAAAATGAATTGTTGATTGTTATTAGTTAAACTGATTATTTTTACCATGATAAATATATTATCGTAATCCATTTTGATGCAAGAAAGGACAGGTTGGAGGGATCCAACCAGATTTCTCAAATATGTTATTTATATTCATATTGTATCATATATGAACTATTTAACCAGTATGATCGAATGATGAATTTACTGTTGATCGTTGAATTAAAATTCAACATTTGTTTTTTATTAACCAATGGATGATATTGGTTGAGTAATTGGTAAAGTTTGGCCTAAAAATGAATCGTTTTATGAACACTGACTTACGGTCAGGTAAATCGATTGAAATAAAGTTATAAGAATTTATTTTATAACCAAAGACGGATTTTGAAATCTATTCTATAGATTATTTGAATAAAGTTTTATTTAAAAGAAATAAATAATTATTTTTATCTAGTAACTGTAAACAGAGTATATAAAGCGAATTCGTATATTAATGAGGTTTATAAGCGATGAGCAGGAATCAACCGAATGGTTAAGGATTGAACTAGTTGTTTCAAATAACAATTAATTGTTAATTAAATTACTGGAAATTATTTAAAGTGATTAACGGAAAGGATTAATGGAATTGACTAACAAATTGACCTTGCTTTGAGTAGACTGAATCAACTGTTTTAAACCAATACAGATTTTTGGATCTTTAATTATTGTTTTAAACCGTTTATTAATTAAATAGCCTTAAAAGGAAGATTAACTATTATAATAGTTAATGTTGAAGTAAACCAATTAGTTCAAAATAGTGGAATTGATTATTAATCAAAGTGACAAATCTTGAAACCAATACTTTTGATTAAAATTTAGGAAGCGGAAAGCCTTATGTATCGTTACATTGAATTGTAAACAAATTTATTTAATATGAACTCCTTTTAAGGATTCCATTGGTCATATTTTTATAAAATCCAAATTGGGCAATTATAAAGGCAAGTTATAAATGGGTTAATGTTATAAGAGTCATAACAAGTCAAAATAGGATTTGTAATCTAAAGGGAGCTAAAGGGGATTTTAAAAGCTTAAAGATGGGGAAATAATAACGTTTAAGTTGAGAAAGCAGGGTTTTGGAATTGAAACAAAGTTTCCAAATGGAAATAGATGAAGTTAAAACCGATGCCTAAATCGTATGGTAAATAGAAGTGTTGCGTATTTATTGGAATGGGATTTCATCAATAAACTTCTATTCATTCCAAAGATAAGAATGTTGCCGACCCAAGGTCTGAGAGGTAAATAAAATACCCCAACTTGAACGACTTCAGAACTATCCAAAGATGATATTAGTTTAAAAAAGAGGTTAATGAGGAGATTAAAATAATATTTCCGTAA
The DNA here is from genome assembly GCA_030737875.1 of Allium sativum. Taxonomy (NCBI): domain Eukaryota; kingdom Viridiplantae; phylum Streptophyta; class Magnoliopsida; order Asparagales; family Amaryllidaceae; genus Allium; species Allium sativum. Next base: position 538,451,505 of record CM060913.1, on the reverse strand, counting down.
AGAATATTGTAAACTTTGTTCGAGAACGTTATAAGCTGAATAAATGGTTATGGAAATGAAAACAGATTTGGGGGAAATATAATGATATGTTCGAAATAAAGATGAGTTTAAATAAGTTTATTTAAAGGGGGGATGTTATTTATTATTTTCGAGAAATGAAACAAAAGAGGTATCGTAATAATGTTTTACGTAAAATTGAATTGAACCCAAAGTGAGAATATGTATATATCTGGTTAAATTTCCAGTATGTAAGATAGTGAAATAAGAAGTTAAAACTATATGCTAGGTATTAAAAGGTTTAAGAGTTTTTTAATTAATCTTCTTTAATTATTTTTAATTAAAAAGGGCCAAGTGATGCTGTGTATTAAATTAGTGAATTTGTTTTACTTATATGGATGATGGTTGTTTATTTTGATAGTTAACTCACCGACTATCAAAATCTGGCCAAATCGATTGTTGTTACGAACAGACCGGGATCAAATTTATATTCGAAAACCATTCCAACCATAAAATACACAAACATTGAAGATGTTCAGAAGCTGATCGAGATGGAGCAATTAAAGACCGTGAATCTTCATCAGTGGAAGGGCTACTGGATAAATTTTTCTAGCTTGCAACTTGAGGGTTTTGATGAAATTCAGTCGTGGTTGAAATTTGAGGATTACAAGGACTACTCGCTACTGATCCATAGGGTAATTCAAGGATGCAGTAGGAGAGTGCCTTTGGTTTGTCCAGTCCCAGGACAACTTGTATGGATGGATGTCTGACAAAGTATTTCCAAAGGGCTCATATACGTTGATTTCCTCAAACGTATTTCTGTGGTGGCGAGAAGACACCTTCTCATAACTTAACAGCCTGAGTATTTTTTTGGAAATCAATTAGTGATTTTTAGAGGATTAGACGATGTGGCATTCAAAGTGAATGGTGTCCAGGTGTTCCAAAAGATACATTACGACCTCAAACTTCACAACCTGGAAACGACAAAAATCGAGCAGGCAACATGGCTATGTGGATCACACCCATTAGCGTGTATAATCACCTATCTAGATAAATTCCTTTTGCTTCTTTAATCTATCGATGCTATCCCTTTTCGGGAAATGGTGGGTAGCTCCCAACCGTTGGTGATATACATTTGATACACTCAAGCAAAATGAGTGGTCGGTCATGTGTGGCCGGGTTGCAAGACGTTCTTGTTGAACCAGGTGTATTCGCCTCTAGAGAGACATTATCGGCAGGTGGTTCCATACCTTGTCATAGTCGGAATCCAATCTCCAATAAGCGCCCGCGGTTTTGATTGTATACTATATATGTGGAGCGTGAGATGCAATCGTTCCGCTATATTGTTATTTATTTATATCTAGACACTATTATAATATCATAAAATATATGTTTTCAAAAATATTTTGGGTTATAATAAGGTAAAAACCGTCCGTGTTTATGTGCGGACTGGTCTTACTATTATCCTTTTCTTTCAAAAGAACTTTTGACTTTAAAATCAATATGGATGTTATTTAAACTTAGTGAGTTTCTTACTCTGGTTCACCAGACTGACCCGTCGTTTGTAATGCTCGGGTTAGCCCAGTTTACAGGTTCAGGTTATCAAATGTTGTGACATGCAGAAACGAGCTGGAGGGGTTCAGACGTATAATGTTATCTAGTATTTTTCCGCTATGTGTTGTATATGAGGACAGGTTATTATAACTGTTCAGATTGATTAACTGTTGTACTATGATGATTGTAAGTATACATTTTTTTCTCAAGTTTCAATAAAGATTTATTTCCATATTATATTCTATTCCACTGCGATGTGAGACTCTATGTGATGTTGGTTTTTTCTTCTTATTCTTCTATTCTAATATTTCTTTTTTTCTTACCTCACCCTCTAATTTTTTTCATTAATTTTCTGGATGTTCGGTACTCGAATTGGGAAATTGAATGTGTTTGTTCGAAAATTTGAGCATCGAATTTTCCAGTTTGTTACAAGTGTATGTCAAATAACATCCCAATACCCGTGCGGGGTTTCAATCAACACACATCGATTTTATTTGTGCAGTTGGGCGATGTGTAAAATATATCATCCCAATCAATATCAATCAAATGAGTGTACATAAACAAATTGTTTGATTTGTAAATGAATATTTATTTTCATTCATATACTCGTTAAAAATTATATTTTTAACAATAAAATATTTATTTCAACACATGAATATTTTATACAGTTCATTTATACAATAAAAATGATATTTTTATTATTCTAACATTTTTAGAAAATTTCGACAGCATAATGGCGCGATGCTAGAACTGGACTAAGGTCTAGCCTTATCCCTCGCCTAATAATGGCTCGCACCATATACAAACCGAATTCTAATCAATTCAATTTACATCCCAAATCAAATTCAACCAATTTATCAATCAAAACAAACAACCAAACATCCGTGGTTTCAATCAAAGGTGTCGGGTGCTACTAAGCACCATCTGCATCCTAGTATATATTTAACTGTAAACGAAATTAGAGTGAGAAGTTCTCACCTTGGGTTTCCATTCCTCCATTCTTTATTTCCGAACGGTTTGGATTTGGATTTGTTTCAGTGCATAGTGTACTTCACCGTGATCCCAACGCAATCTGTTTCACGCGATTTGTATTAAAAATCACATTTTTAAACAACAATATTTATAAATAAAAATCACATTTTTATTCCAAGAGATTTCATATAAAATTACAATTTTATTTCGCTATCATATATATAAAAGTCAAAATTTTATATCGCTATCTATATATATATATAAGATCGTATTTTTACAACGCTTATATATATATATAAATAAATAATATTTTTATTCTGTGTTGTTTACATAAAACTCACTTCATTTTATAACTAAAAAGCATTTCTTTTCTAACTAAAAATCATTTCTTTTATAACTAAAAATCATCCTTTTATAACTAAAAATCATCCTTTTCTAACTAAAAATCATATATATATATATATATATATATATATATATAAATCGCATCTTTAAAATGATTTCATTCATATAAAAATCGCATCATTAAAATGATTTCATTCATATAAAGATCGCATCTTTAAAATGATTTCAATCGTATAAAAATCGCATCTTATCATCGTCCAAAATTCTATATTTTCATCGCTGAAAATCATATATTTTCATTGCTAAAAATCAAAATCAACGACTTACATTGATCGGAAAAGGACGGGGCGCAGGCGGGGTGTTGTGGGGCTGGTAGCGGCGCCAGGAGGAGGTGGCGGCGACCCTGAAGAAGGGGTGGCGATTTTCAGGTGAAAAGGGGGCTAGGGTTTGCGACCTGGGATGATTTCAGAAGGAGAGAGGGAAGAGCAAGAGGAAAGAGAAGGGGGAACGCCTGAGGCGGCGACGGAAGGTGGGGAGGGGGGCCTTCGGCGACGGTGGTGGCATCATGGGGGGCGACGGGGCTGAGGGGGTAACAGGTTTATTTTTCTTCTGAAATGAACGTTGACTGTGAGGATAAAAGGGAGGAAGAGAGAATATATAATTATATATATTTTATTCTATTTAAATTCCAAAAAGGTGATTTTCATTTGAACCCCGATTCAAACCCAACGATTGTCGCCCTTAGCTAATTACCCTCATTCTAAACACAATGGGATATGTCACGTAAGCTAACTCAACTGTTACGATTAATTTTCATTTAAATTAAAATATAAATCAGTATATATTGAATTTGAACACACATTTTAATTTACCGGGGCCACATACTGACTCCAAAAATTCGAGAAAAATAAATCGGCTATGTTTTGATGATACGGTCCAAACAAAACTAATTTCATTGAATTTGGAGACCGTTTTAAAAATGGTCATTTTCCAGTTGATTGAATTCAAACTAAAATGACCAAACGTGTTTAAATTGACCACGCTCACATAACAATTCCAAAAATTATGAAAATTGGAATCTAGCAATAATTTGACATTCCGGATCCAACCAAAGTGGTTTCATCGAATAAGGAGGTCGTTTGCAAAATGTCTATTTTTAAGAGCTATATTAATATTAAATTCCATAGGGACTATTCTGATCTTTCAACTGGATATAACTTTTTATTCTCGTTATGAAATCTGGATTTTTCACATTCTTAGAAAGATATTTTTGAATAGATTCAAATACTTCTAGTTTTACTGAAATCCAATTTATTTTGAATCCTGTACGTTCATTTGAAATTTGAAATCGAATTTTCAAACTACCACGCCATTTCAGGCTCGTTTTATAATTAAAATAAATTTATTCGTTCTAACTTCGATTAAAATAATTTTTTTGTCATTATTATTTAAAATAAATCATTTTAAATATTCAAAATTCATTAAAATTGTCAAAATAAATTTTTTAGATTGGTTCTTATTTTTCGGGTTGTTACAATACGAGATGGAAATTCTTGTAATATCTCTTAAGTTACTGCACTCACGTACACATTTGATATGAGGAGTGAATTACCTTAGCCATCTCTGATTCTATGACATTCATATTATTACATGGTTTTGATTTGACTGATATGATAATATTTTAGTTATGCACCGAGTGTTTTTGTCTTTTCATTTATGTTCGGGTATACTTGATTTTTTCAGTTAGTGAAGACAACATATATTGGAGGATGAAGATGGAGTTTGGTATATTATCAATTATATATTAGTATTACATCATTTCTTCTTCACTGCATTATTGTAGTATGTATAACTTTGATAATTTTGTAATGTATAATCAAATGTAAGTTTTAATAACTCAATGAAATGTTATTTATTTATTGTATTTTGTCCTTCTACCGTGAGATTCTATGATTGTTTTTCTTCTTTCTTTATTTTTTTTATATTTACTCTAATAACTATCTGTTTTTTGGATTTATTTGAGTCAACATGTTAGATTATTATTGACTTGAACGATCATAAATGTAGATAGGTACAATTTGGTATCAAAGCGTTGGTTTGGCGATAGTCTTGGCTTTGTTTGGGGTTAACTCATTAGGGATAGGTTAGTAATACCCTAGAATGAGTTTGAGTGTATATAAGGGAGCGTACTTGTAATTTCGATTAAAAAAATGATTTTTTATTGTGTTAATTTGTTCCGTTGAGTAGTTATAAATTTTGGTCGATACATGGGATGCCAAGGCATCGATAGGGGTTTCTTAACATTCAAATAGGACAGAGTGACACAATCTTGTTTTGGATATGTATCTTATATATATGTATAATAATTACTTTGGAATTATTAACTTTGATTGTATTGATTGTTTTTTTGAAAACAAAAATGTGTATTCTTCTAAAAAGAAGAGATATATGCAACGACTTAGAAATATCGACGTTTAAAAATATGAATTTAATTTAAGTTTAGTGTTGAAATGAACATTTATACTTGGAAGCTGTTTAGAATTTTAAATATAATTGTTTTAGTTTTGTTTTGGGATAAGATTTGTAAGTATATATTTAATTTTAATTTGAAAATTAACAGTGGATTAAAATTAATCATTATTAATATATTGGACTAATTAAATTTAGTGTTGGAATATTCGAATTTGATTTGGAAATTTTAATTTGAAATATAAATAAAAAATTATAAGCTCTAGCTGAACTTGAATTTGAACTATAAACTATGAATCTAATTTAAGAATTAAAATTTTAATTCATTTGTATATTTGAAATTGGGTAGAATGAAATCAACATATATATGCTGTTTAATATTATAAAATGAAAACGATATGTTGAATGTAAATGGGTCGTAAAATTTTAACGAAATTAATATTTTAAAACAAATTGAAATATATTGTTGAGGATTTATAAAATTTGACTTCAAACTTAACTTGAGAATTTAATTCATTTAGATTTGAATTTGGCTTTTGAAAATCAATTTAAAACTTGTATTTAAGTATGTAAATTTTATGTATATACATAGTATGATACTGGTATATACACTTGAAAGAAATATTTGTTTAGTGGGCTTACCACTTGTTTATCTTGGCTGAATGATTTTGACACTTGTTAAAATTTTGTTGTAATTTTTAACATGTGTCCTTGTTGTTTTTTCACCATTAGTTAACTTTTTCTTTTATTTTATCGTGCCTTCCTTTTCTTTATTCTATCCTTCCGACATCATTCATATTCCAAAAAAGAAATCGGTCCTTTTCCAAAAAAAAACCAAAATTTAATCCGCCTCTTCCTCCTAAATCGAAACCGCACCTCCTTACTAATTGACCACCATCCTCTGGCTTTTCCATCACCCCAACCCATCGTTGACTTGTCCTCCTCCTCTCTATTGTCTTCTTCATCTTCTCGCACAAACCGGGAATCGTGCCAGAGAGCCGACTGACAAGCTTTGCAACCAGCGTCCAACACACCAAGATCCGGGCCACCACCAATAACACACAACCGAGCCAGGAGTCGTTGCCTTAGCAACTCCAGGTCCGGCCGCTGCCTCTCGTAATCCACAATAAAGCACTACGTCACAATATAGAAGGCAAATCCATCGCCTACGCTTTCTTACTGCAGTTAGAGGTGAGTCAATCCTCACGATTAATTTATTCAAGCATGTTAACTTTCTTGTGTTTGACTATGATTTGGTGTTTGTTACAAACCTTATACCTACTGTTTTGCTCTTGCATTGTGCTTTGTATGCATTCTCACTTGTTATTGATTGAAAAATATATACCGCACAAAGCCATACCTAAACAGTTTTAGTCGTTCACTCATTCTTTTGAAACATTATAATACATGCAAGACTTTTGGATGAAATGTGAACCCTGCTGTGGAGTTTGATTTGAAATACCCAATTCATGCATCCTTGTTTTGTTCATAGTCTGGAAATCTAAATTTTTGTCATGACCGTGAAATGAAAGTTTCAACCGTATTTTGAAGTTTATTTCGTTTGCATGTTTCCCTACTGTCCGGAAATAATAATAATAATGCTTTTCCTTGAACCTGTAACTTGAGTTCTACACAACACTTCCTCGGTTTTGTTGTGATATCAACCTTAATTCCCTTTTTGATAAGAACCAATATTATAATTTTGTTTTCTGGCAAGAACAGATACCATAACTTGTGTATCTGATAAACTAAAAATTTTATACTTAATCTTCCTGCTTAATCGTCCACCCAAAGATCAGTCATACACGTATTCATGAATGTTCATTCACTTTGTATACGGTTGTTCACTCCATACTTCATACTGTGCTCTTCACTGTTGCATTCGGTTTTGGGTGCTTCACTGGCCTATACCACCCTATCGCGTATCACACTGATGGTATTTGAACTTATGCCTAACCTATGACCTCATTTTGAAACATTGATATATATATATATATATATATATATATATATATATATATATAGATGCTGCTTTAATGTGTGTGCTCTTCATTCATACCAACGTTTACCCTGCATAGAACTTGATGTGGCATTTAAGTTCTGAAAGAAGTAAGATAGGATTGTGTATACATTGGCCTACTCTTTGTGTATGTTATAGTGCCATGAAAATTTACACCTGTTGCCTTGAACCCTGAAACACGCATATTTGGTCCATTATAAACTTGAAATAGGTATATTTATTCCACTGGATTTCTTCCGTGACATCCTTTATATATATACCCGGTAATAATATGTTTTAAAGTCATGGCTTTAGAATACATTCAAATTTTGGGTTCTGAAAGTAACTATGGCTGCATGCAGCTTTTTTCCTGAATATGTTAGTTAAATCTTGAAATGTATGTGGCCTGAATTCCATTTTTTGCAATTTTAAACCTTATGTTAGGATTAGATATTTTATTTTAGTTTGTATTGAAGTTGACATACTTGAACAAAGATTAATCCTAACTCGAGTGTTCTATGTTTTTGCATGGAACGCTCGGGTCAAATATGAGTGTTGCAGATTTTAAAGATTTCAGCTATTGCAGCTTGAAGCACATGAAGACGCGCTCGCTTTGGTTCGTTCTTCCATTTTTTTTTATTTAATTTACAATATATGTACATGTATGTATATTAATCTTCCACTGTAAAATGAAATATTTGTATAGCTCTGATTTGTTTAAAAAACTCCGTTTGTGAGATTTATTGTTATCTTTTCTGTGTGTGATTATATGTGTACTTTCTGTTTAAACCCTATAAGCTAAATAACAATTTGTTTTTTTGAGCGTTTTGAGTTGGTTTAATTACCAACTTGGAGTGGTCAAAATGGTAGGTCGTTATATCTGGTATCAAAGCTTTAGTTTGACAAAGCTTAGTTTATCGGGTTTAAAAACTCATTAGAGATAGGATAGCATTATCCTAGAATGAGTGGGATTAACACCAGGATTAACACCAAAATCAAATAAATCATTTTGAAAGGTGTAATTATTTAAATTATAACCTATGATAAGAGTTTTGAGTATACTATTGGACGTCGAGATTGGACTATTTAGTATGTGAAGATTTTGCATATACGCGTGATCAACGTATATACGAAATCCAATATATACTAGATAGACATAGAATCACACTCTAGACGCTGGAAGATAACTCGATTGATCGATTATCATCATATATTTATTTTCCAGTTTCGAAAGTGGGATGACTATATGATTCTAATTGAAACGTCGAGAAATACTTGGAACTGTTTACATAAGTGATTAAAATTATTTGGATAAATTCAAATAAAATGTTTTTATAAATTAATATGAATTGGAAAAGATAAGAAAAATTTAAATAAATGACATCTTCATTGTTTTGATGTATAAATTGAATTGCAAATAAATTAAGAAGTAATAAGGAATCATTTAAATAAATTTTGAATAGAAATGAATGTTTTGAAAATATTGCGCCTCTTCGTTAGTTGTTGTTCTTTGTTTTTCCTTGACCGACCGTCAACCTTTATCATCCCCTATGCGATCTATTCATGCTTGAAATTGTCCAATCTTATCCATAAATTCTTTTTGAAATTCCCACTTTTTGAATCCGTTCTTTTGATAGTTCTCTTCGATAAGGCCTTCCTAGATTTGAATCTTGGTTCTATACGAAATCCATCGTTAAGTTGTCATGGTTTGTCGAGTAATATAAATGTAGGTTAGGCGAATTAATAAAATTAGTTATTCACTAATTTAATTTGAATAAAGTAGTTGGAAAATACTTGTTGTAAGGACAAATGGTTGTTGAACTTTAGGAAATGTTAACTTACAATGAATGGATGAATAAATTGATGAACGTTGAACCATTAAAATAAAAATAGGAGGTGTATTCCAAATAAAAATAAGTTGTGGAATAAAATGAATTTAGTTATAACGAAGGATATCATTTTGACTAAAATCTGATAATTTGATTTCGGAAAATTTTGATGTTGATTTCCATGGTTTTGAAAAATTAGTGGTATATACTAGTATTTCTGAATAAAAAAGGTTAAAAGTAACTTTCTAAAATATTTTAAAAAAAGAAAATATGTGAATGGAAAACCCACTTTTGTCGCTAGAATTTATTCTCGAGTCTCAAGGTGGGGGAGACCACTTTGGTAGCTTTGCTACTTGTTTATCTTTTTTAAGACAAATTGTGGTTTGTGAAGCATGGTTTGATATACAATTATATGTATACTTTGAATGATTGAAAGAAAAATCCAGAATTGATTCTCGAGGTTGGCCATATGATAATCCTATGTATTAGGATAGTGTAATTGTACATTCGAACGAGATGTCTTGAATGAAATGGTTGAATTCATGATTTCCAATTATTGAATTGAAAGATAAAATTATCAACTATTTGAATATTCCAACCCTTTGAAGATCACGATTTAAATTATAACTTGAGTATAATCTAAATAACCCGATGGAATTTAATATTGGAAACAAAAATAAAGGAAATTTTATAAGTATGAAAATTTTGAAATGTTTTGAATAAATTTTTGGTTTCAAGTTATAATTTAAAAAATAATATTTGAGATAAATTTATTTTAGTTTGACTTTATGAATCAAATGGTTTTGATATTAAATTGGAAGCTTTGATTGATTTGTTTAAATATTTAAATTGAAGGTATAAATTAACTTAACTAATTCATTAAATGCCTTTAATTTATTGAAATGTAATTAGTTTTGATAATAGAAGATAAATGCAAAATTAAATGGTGTTTAAATTTAAAATTTTGAATTGGTTAACTTAAGGGTCATAATAAGTTAACAATTTAAAGGATAAAAAGGAAAATTTAACTTGTAAATATTTGAAAATTTGAAAGTTGGTTTAAAACCAATGATATAGAATGAATGAAAAAAAATGCAAACTTCAAAAGAAAATTAAAGATGAGAAATTAAATGAGAAATTTGGGTTGTGAACTAATTTAAACACTTAGTTCAAACTGAAATGTTTACAATTGAATAGTATGTTAAATTTGAGTTTGATTTCTACATTGGAATCCATGTTAGCTAAAATTTTGAAATGTTTGGAAAATTGATTTGGATTGGAATATTTCTTGAAATTAGTACTATTATTTTATTTGAACTAAAGTATTAAATTTTTTGATATTATTTAATTATTCAATACCAAGTCTATTTGATTCTGAATAATTTTAGCAAGCTCACTTTATATCAAATCTATGTATTTTAATTCAAACCTATTTAATTTACTTTAACTATTTTATATCAAATCCTATCTATTTTAATTCAAACCTATTTAATTTACTTAAACAATTTTATATCAAAACTTATTTAGTTTATTCAAATCTTATTTTCCAAAAGACTTATTTATTCAAACTGGTTTTATTTCAAGCTTACTATTTTAAACTATTTTGTAACTAACTATTTTGAGATAAATTATTTATTTTCGATTCGAGCAATTTAAGTCCGAATTATGGAATATAAAGATTCATTTGAATAATGATATTTGTGATATGTATCCCGAATCGAGTGTGACTTTTTGAAAATGATTGCGAATATGAACTAGATTTGAAATGATATTGAAATTCAAATCGATTGTGAAAGTAAAAACTTAATTGATATTGAAATTGGAAATTTTGAAAATCTTTGACTTTGAATATGAAGTTTTCAAACCTTATATATGGAAGATTTATATAAAAATTATGATTAATTGGAAAATTATTGTTTTGGAAGGAAATTGATTGAAATGAAATCCTATATAATGGAATTTATATAAGAATGATATGTTTGAAAAGGAAAATCTTATATAACTTGATATTTATATAAGTGTGATATATGCAAGATGAAATGAAGTACTATACATATATAGTATCTTATGTTTTAAAATCGAAGATATGTGGAAGTACCTTCCAGTGCGTGCCTACTCAATAGGTAATATGTGGGACCTCGGGTCCATTGAAAATCGCAGTTGCGTTGGGGCTTCAATGTGTGGAACCTGGTGCCCATGCAAACGGGACATATATTATATATTATGATCGATTTTTCTAGCAAAATTCGAGGGGCGTGATGACTACAGTTATAAGCGATTCCACTCGGATAGTGGCGTAACCTCTGCGTAACTACGATTTAGACGCCATAGCGAAATTCGATGGGCGCGCGATGCCTTCAGTACAAGCGGCTCTACTGGGATAGCAGCGTAACCACCGTGTAACTGCGATCTATAGTAACAACCATGGCGAAATTCGAGGGGTGTGATACCCACGGGCACAAGCGATTCTACTGGGATAGTAGTGTAACCGCCGCGTGTCTGCAATCCATGAGGGAAGTGAAGTACTTTCCATATCTGTTTTACTAAAAGATTTTAAAGTAATTTCACTTGAAGTTGAAATAAGTATATTTAAGTACTTAGAGATTTTAGTCATTCGCCTAGCCAACGTATGTCTAACGTCTGTGAGAACGACGATAACTTGTTAAACTTCGAGTTATCAGGTATTTTCATACTTTAAATAACAAATCAATAAACTGAAATTAAAATTTATAAACTAACAAAATAAACTAAGAAAGAAGGTTTTAAAGGTTTAACAAGTTCACAGCTTTGAAATATAATACAATACTTTTTCTAAATTTCCAATAATGAGAATTTTATGCTTAAATTAAGTTGTGTAAATTAAAATTTTATAAATTTTTTTATAACAAATTTAATTTAATAAACAAACCTTGTATATTAAAAACAAATTGAATAAACTTTCAAGTTTGAATTTTAATTTTTTTAACCTATATAAATTTTATATGTATATGTATATGTATTTTGTTAAATATGACTTGATATATATATATATATATATATATAATTATACAATATTTCAATGACTTGAAACGAAGCTGGTATTTTGAGAAGAAAAAATTACTCTAAGATTATATTTGTTTCTAAGCTTGTTATTTTATAACCAAAAGAGTTTTGATATTTAATAAAATTTTGGAAAGACTTAATAAATTTAATAGTAAATGAGTTTTGTAAGAGTTATATAATCAAAAGAACGTGAAATGAGGCAATTCACTAATTAATTCAACTTTTAGGGAAAAATGTGATTATGGATTGAAACCAATCTGAGTGGATTTGAATGAGATCAATCCAAATGAAAATAAACTGAATCTAAGTTGGAAATGGATGTTAATAATTAAATGGAGAAAAAAATTTAATTCGATGAATATGAAGCCATTAAGCGACTAAGAAAACGAAGGATGATAATTTGGTAAGTGAAATGAAATTGAACCGATGTAATGAGTAAAATTAAGCTTGTTGATAATATAATAAATTGTGTAAAACAATGAGAAATTGGATTGGAAAAATGAGAATATGTAATTGATGTAAACAAATTTAATATGAATGACAAATGTATAGAATGATAATGTTAGAAATAGTAAAATGTGTGAAATTGGAATGAATGAAAATAATGTAGATGTTTAAAACGAAATGAAATGAGCTTGTGTTTAAACGAAAACATTTGCTTTTGTAAATAAATCTTGTTTCATATATACCGAAATATACATATTGTGTTGCTTATGCTTTATATATTAAGTTTTGTTATATACATGATTCTTATTGTTTGTTAAGTGTTTTAGTAGGAAGCCATGGCATGCGCTTTGCATGAGAGCTCGCTTTTGCGCTACATGCTAAAATTAAGCAAACATGCTTATAAACACTAATATAAGGTACGCATATCAGATTTAATACCGTACTTGGGTTTTTGTGTTGTTTCCCCTGTTTAGGGATGCCTTATCGTATAGATGAGATGTATATTTTGTGTTTTTGTGTACAGGAATTTTTTCTCGATAGAAACATGTAGGGGAGATGTTGCCGTAATTTTCCGTAAATTCGGGCGTTAGAATTTTATTTTTTTTAAGTCCTAAAATTCTATAACTTATTTTTTTCCTAAAAGGGGTCTTCTATGCTATGTAAATTTTTATGCATAAGTATGATTTTATCAACTTCCCTTTTTCAAGGACGAAAAGCCTTGGGGGGGGGGGGGGGGGAGGGGGAGATTGTAACGACTTAGAAATTTTGACATTTAAAAATATGAATTTAATTTAATTTTAGTGTTGAAATGAACATTTACACTTGGAAGGTGTTTAGAATTTTAAATCTAATTGTTTTAGTTTGGTTTTAGGATAAGATTTGTAAGTATAAATTTAATTTCAATTTGAAAATTAACAGTGGATTAAGATTAAACATTATTAATATTTTGGACTAATTAAATTTAGTGTTGGAATATTCAAATTTGATTTTTAATTTTTAATTTGAAATATAACTAAAAAAACTATAAACTATAATTGAACTTGAATTTGAAATATAAACTCGTAATCTAATTTAAGAATTAAAATTTTAATTCATTTGTATATTTGAAATTGGGTAGAATGAAATCAAAATATATGTGCTGTTTAATAATATAAAATGAAAGCGATATATTTAAACGTAAATGGGTTGTTAAATTTTAACGATATTAATTTTTTAAAACAAATTGAAATATATTGTTGAGGATTTATAAAATTTGACTTAAAAATTAACTTGAGAATTTAATTCATTTAGAATTGATTTGGCTTTTGAAAATTAGTTTAAAACTTGTATTTAAGTTTGTATATTTTATGTATATACATAGTATAATAATGGTATATACACTTGAAAAAAAAATTGTTTAGTGGGCTTGCTACTTGTTCATCTTGGCTGAATGATTTTGACACTTGTTAAAATTTTGTTGTAATTTTTAACACGTGTCCTTGTTGTTTTTTCACTGTTACTTATCTTTTTCTTTTATTTTTTCATGCCTTCCTTTTCTTATTCTATCCATAAGCTGATATCATTCATATTCCCCAAAATAAAATTTTTGGACCTTCCCCAAAAAAATCAAAATTTAATCCGCCTCTTCCCCCTAAATCGAAACCGCACCTCCTTAGTAATCGACCTCCTTCCTCCAGCTTTTGCCATCACTGCAAGCCATCATTGTCGCGTCTCCCTCCTCTCTACTGTCTCTTCCCTCTTCTCGCGCGAACCAGGAATCGTGCCGGAGAGCCGACCGACAAGCTTTGTAACCAGCGTCCACTACGCCAAGATCTGGAGCCACCAGCAACATCACACAACCGAGCCCGACGCCGGTTCCTTTGCAACTCTAGGTCCAGACGCCGCCTCTCTTAATCCACAACAAAGCACTAGGTCACTGCATAGAACGCAAGTCCATCGCCTGTGCTTTCTTCCTGAAGTTAGAGGTGAGTAAAACCTCATGATTAATTTAGTTTAAGCATGTTAACTTCCTTGTGGTTGACTATGATTTGGTGTTTGTTACAAACATTATACCCACTGTTTTGCTCTTGCGCTGTGCTTTGTTGGCATATGTCACTTATTATTGATTGAAAAATATATACAGCACAAAACCATACCTAGACTGTTTTAGTCGTTCACTCATTCTTTTGAAACATTGTAGTACATGCACGAATAACTTTTGGACGAAATTTGTACCCTCCTGCGGGGTTAAATTTGAAGTACCCAATTCACGCATCCTTGCTTTTTTCGTGGTCTGGAAATCTAAATTTTTTCATGACCATGAAATGACAGTTTCAACCGTATTTTGAAGTTGATTTCGTTTGCATACTTCCCCGCTATGCAGAAATAATAATAATAATAATAAAGCTTTTCCTTTTCATGTGTTCGAATCTCTATTTCCTTGAACTTGTAACTTGGGTTCTACATAACACTTCCTCGGCTTTGCTGTAATATCACTAACCTTATTTCCCTTTTTGATAAGAACTGATGTTATAATTTTGTTTTCTGGTAAGAACAGATACCATAACTTGTGTTTCTGATAAACCGAAAATTTTATTCTAAATCTTACTACTTCATCGTCCACCCAAAGATCAGTCATACACGTGTTCACGACTTTTTATTCACTTCGTTTACGACTGTTCACTCCATACTTCATACTGTGCTCTTCATTGTTGCATTTGGTTTTGTGTGCTTCACTGGCATGTGCCACCCTGTTGCATAGCATGCTGATGGTATTTGAACATGTGCACAACCTATGACCTCAATTTGTAAAACTAATGTACACATACATGCTGCTTTAATGTGCATGCTCTTCATTCATACTAGTGTTTACCTTGCATAGAACTTGATGTGGCATTTTAGTTCTGAAAGAAGTAAGATAGGATTGTGTGTACGTTGGCCTGCTCTTTGTGTATGTTACGGTGCCATGAAAATTTACACCTACTGCCTTGAACCCTGAAACACGCATATTTGGTCCATTGTAAACCTTAAATAGGTATACTTATTCCACTGGCTTTCTTTCGTGACATCCTTTATATATATATATATATATATATATATATATATATATATATATATATATATATATATATATACCTGGTAATACTATGTTTTAAAGTCATGTCTTTAGAATACATTCAAACTTTGGGTTCTGAAAGTAACTATGGTTGCATCTAGTTTTTTTTCCTAAATATGTGACTTAAATCTTGAAATGTATGTGGCTGAAATTTCATTTTTAGCAACTTTAAACCTTATGTTAGGATTAGCTATTTTATTTTAGTTTGTATTGAAGTTTACATACTTGAGCAAAGATTAATCCTAACTCGAGTGTTTTATATTTTGCATGGAAAGCTCGGGTCAGATACGAGTGTTGAAGATTTTAGAGATTTCAGCTATTGAAGCTTGAAGCACGTGAAAATGCACTCTCTTTGGTTCATTCTTACATTTTTTATTATTTAATTTACAACATATGTACATGTATGTATATTGATCTTCAGCTGTAAAATGAAATATTTGTATAACTCTGATTTGTTAATAAAATCCCATTTGTGAGATTTATTGTTGTCTTTTATGTGTGTGATTCTGTGTATATTTTCTGTTTAAACCTTGTAAGCTAAATAACAATCTGTCGTTTTAAGCATTCTGAGTTGGTTTAATTACCAACTTGGAGTGATCAAAATGGCAGGTTGTTACAACACACACACATATATATTTATATATATAAGAAACATATAGTCCACAGAATTGCCAACATGCTTGGCAAGTAGCCAAAAAATATATGTATACTACTCTAACTATGACTATATATATGTATAGAATGGTAGATGGATGAGCTCCGGATAAACCACCGCCCATCATACTTCAAAATCAAGTTCCGACATGGCCATACCTGATAGTGAAGTATATCTACTCCTACATAATACATTAGTCTCTCCATAAAAAATCTAAAAAATACAAGTGAAACATAAACATTTCAGACAAAGCGAGTACTCTCCAGATCTACACTCCAATAAGCTCCACAGCATATATCAACTACCTGTATCCTGGAAATGACTAAACAAAAAGTAAGCTAACAGCACACACATATATGCATATATATACATATATATTTAAATATATATATATATATATATCCATAGATATGTGAATAAAATAATATTAGAGAAAAGCATGAAACATGACTATAATTCATTAAAAACAAAATTTAATAACAAATGCAAATTCTGCTGAAACTAAAATATTTATTAATCCTAACAAACAAACTCAAATTATTCCTAACTTTAACTAGAAATTTTACAAATATAGGATCCTTAATTATCTTATATTGAGAGTTAGACATCCAATCCAAACTAAAAGTTACGATCCTAACAATCAAATTATCTATAGTATCAGAATTAGCATTAAGCATTCTCTGATTTCTTTCAAACCAAATAAACCAACTAATTATATTTACTAACGTATCTAGTACATATGTATATTTAAAATTAAACTCAAATCTAAAACAATTTCAATAATAATCACAATTCTTAAAAATATTCATTGATTGTATTGGTTGTTAAGAGATGATAATATTTGATTATCATCATTTATTTTTCAATTAGTCAATAATTATAAATACTATTAAGTATTGAATGACAATAAGAAAATGAAACCTTGTAATTGTAATTGATAAAAAAATATAATTGGAAAATAAAAGAATGAATTTTAAATTAGGATTTGAGAATTTAAATTTGGGTGCTTATGAAGAGTCATTTGCAAATGTTTTGAAAAAATATTAGTATCGTATTGAATTGTTGTTGAATACACATTGTTTTCAAACGACTTAGAAGGAATAAGTGTAAATTCCCCTCTTATATCTGGGAAATGACTTCGATGATGAGTTCATGCGCCATTGATGTTTATTTTCAAGAGTTTAGTGGGAGAGACTACTTAGAACTTTTTATACTTTGTTTTGAGAAACCGAATTTTATTTGAATATTTAAGGTATGGTTTGATATAAAAGGTATAATAATATATATTATTTAAAGTTGATTTGGAAATGAACATGAAGTTTGAATTCTTAAGTTCTTGAATAATTAATGATTTACAAAGTATTGAAATGTATTAAAACTTGAAATTTTATAAACTTTTGAATTATGAAATAAGAAAATGAACCTAAGAGAAATAAATTAAAGTAGAAACTCTTAGAAATTTGAAAATAGTGAATTTGAAACAAGTTGCAAATTGTTGGACCGTATAAAACTCAGTTTCTTTCTATATCATAGATATTACTTACCAAATAATTTAGAAGTTAAAGATGTACAGGAATAAGAAATTGGAAAATATATGACTATAGTTATGAACAATGAAGTTGAAGTTAAATTGATGGTTTATAAATATAAATAAAACTTAAGTTATGACAATAAATGGTATATACTTTGTTATGCTATGAAATTAAATTCATCTAAGTAAATTTAATAAATTTAAACAATGAGATAAACTGGTAAATGGATTCTTAGGTTTATTTAAATAATGGAAGTTAATGAAAATGAATGAACAAATTAGGTTAAAGTAATAAATTAATAAAATGATTCTAATGAAATAAAGGTTGATAAAATACAGAACTGAACTAAAATTGCAAAGTGAAAATAAGAATAGTGAGTAGATTTGATTGAAATAAGTCAAATGGATTTAGAATAATGTAAATTAATTGTATATGAATATATTATAGCTGAATAAATGTATATATAACCTTAAGAAAGTTGAAATGAATCAATTAGAAGTAAACGAAATTAAGAAAGTTCATGTAACGACTCGGAAATCCGAGCCAATTTAAAATTTTTATTTTGGCAATTTTAGCGAATTTTGAATATTTAAAATAGATTATTTTAATTAATATCGACAAGAAATTTATTTTGAATATAATTCGAACGTATATTTATATACGTCGTCGTTAGAATATAAATATTTATTTATATATATAAAAGGAATTGAAAATGGCATGGTAGTTCGATAATTCGATTTCAAATTTCAAATAAATGTACCAAGTGCAAAATAAACCGGATTTTAGTGAAACCAGAAATATTTGAATCTAATTGATAATATCTTTCCAACGAATCTGAAATATCTAAATTTCATAGCAGGAATCAAAAGATATGTCCAGTTGAAATTTCAGAATAGTCGCTATGGAATTCTGGCCCTTAAAAATGGGAATTTTGCAAACGACCTCGGATTTCGCCGAAACCACTTTTGTTAGATCCTTGATGTAAAGTTATTGCTAGATTCTAATTTTCATAATTTTTCGAATCAATATGTGAGTGTGGAAAAGGAAAACGCGTTTGACCAGTTTCAGTTGATTTTAATCGACTGGAAAATGGCCTTTTTTCAAACTGTCTCAAAATTCGATGAAATTAGTTTTGTTAGGACCGTATCGTCAATACAAAGCTAGAAAATATTTTTCTGGAATTTTTCGAGTTAGTATGTGGCTCCGGTAAATTGAAATGCACGTTCAAATTCAATATATAGAGTTATATTTTGATTTTGACGAAAACTGATCGAAACGATCGAATCAGCTTACGATACATATCCCATTGTGTTCAAAATGGGGGTAATTAGCTAGGGACGACAGGCAGTGGGTCTCGTTTCGAGGTCGAAATTAAAAGTTGCTTTTTGAAAGAAAATAATTAAATAAATATATTTTTATATAAGGCCCCTTTATTCTCTCAAAACGAAGTCAACCGAAAAAAAACAAAAACAAAAAGGGGGCGGAACCCTATATCGCGCATTGTCTCCCACCGAATCGCGCCTCCCATCACCTCGCCGGAGCCTCCCCTACAGCCGCCACCCCTCTCTACAGCCATCCCTTCTTCAATTCCCTCTCCCCCTCTTCTGACCAAACCCGTAGCCCCCCAACGGCCAAGACCCGGACGCGAAGCCCCAAGGCGCCACCGGCGAGCGCCTGTCGTTGCCACCCCAGGCCAGCCAACCCGCCTCCGAACAACCGCCACCTCCGGCGAAGCAACCCACTCCCTTCCTCGCGTTTTACTGTAAGCCCTTGTTTTTTTAGTACTTTACTTTGTTTTAAATGGCATGTTTTTTTTATATATATAATAAAAATATATAGTTTTTAAAAAATGAAAATATATTATTTCTTTTGGGGATTAAAGTTATGATTTTAGGAATTTATTGATTATCAAGGTTTGTAAGTAAGAAGCTTTATAAAAATATAATTTTTATATTAATAGAAGATTAAAAATACGATTTTTATATTGTAGAAATAATAAACATATAATTTTTATATTAGTAGAAGATTAAAAATATGATTTTTATATTGTAGAAATAATAAAAATATAATTTGTATATTATAGAAGCAGTAAAATTTTGATCTTTATATAAGGAATAGTAATATAAAAATACAATTTTTAGTTGGAATAAAAATATGATTTTTATTCTATATATAGCGATGTAAAATTTTGGTTTTTATATATGAAATAGAAAAGGGAATATAGTCTTTGTTTACTTAGCGAAATAAAATTATATATAGCGATATTAAAAATATGATTTTTAATATAAATTTCGTGAAAACAGATCGCATTGACATTAGGGAAAATCCAAACGGTTCAGGAATTCAGAAAGCAAAGCACGGCGGAGTGGAACCCTCTGTGAGAACTTCTCACCTTTTAATTTTGTTTTCTAGTTGAAATATATACTAGGATGCAGACGGTGTTTAGTAGCACCCGACACCGTCATCCACAGACCATGGACGGCTTGTATGCTTGTTTGTTTGATTTTGAAGTGTAGTCGATTGTGTGATGTGATGTGAAATGAAATAAAATATTTATGTAGTTAAAATATTTTATACTTGAAAATAGAATTTCTAACGTGTATTTGAAATGAACAAAGTATAAACAAATTGGACGATTTGTTTATATACACATATTTGACTGATATTGATTGGGACGATAAATTTTACACATCGCCCAACTGCACAAATAAAATCTGTGTTTGATTGTTTGAAAACCGCACACGGGTATTGGGGTGATATATGACATACACTAATCCCAATAGTTAGTTGTATGTCGATCGATTGATTGACAGACTGTTATAAGCGTTAAATATTTATATTTGATGCTTATACAGTGTAGAACGCACTTTGAATGATGGTTGATGATTTATTGTTGCTGTTATATACGTGTGGTAGAAAATCCATATAATTAACATTATATGGTAATTGATTGGGCCTCATTCCAGTTTTGAGATAAAATATTTGAAATAGAATATTTGAAAATAGAAATATATGAAGGCGGGTTGAGTAGATTGACACCATTTTTACGTGAATGATATTTATATCGATTTTATTCATTTTATAATGAATATCGAAAGTAATTTCAAAATCTGATATTTTGAAAAGGATTGAAGTTCAAATTGAAATTAAATAGAAATGAATTCGAATTGAAATTGAATTAAATTGAAAACGAATGGAAATTGAATTAGAAGTCAATTTGAATTGAAATCAATTTGAAATGAATTTAAAACTAATTTAGAAGGAAAAATTCAATTTTGATTTGAATTTGAAAAGAAGTTGAAATCGTTTTGAAACCGAATTTAAAACGATTTATAAAATACGTTTTAAAAGGAAATCGACGAAATATATGTAATATATATAATGGCCTGAATAGAACGCGTCGCGCTGCGGTAGTTCGTGAATTTCGACCATTGACTTCAAATGGATATTACGGGAGATCCGACCGTCAGATTCTCCTGAAACCGGAACCGTTGGGTTCGTATCCAAAAGAGCTTTCTAACGAATATTAGAAATTAGAAATATAACGGTTGGATTTGGAATTATGTCCAAATCAAATTTGGAAAAGGTCGTTGTGAGTGCAGTTCGATTGCCGTTGATGGAAATCGACTGTACGGGCCTTGATAAAAATATTAAAAATATCAATAATTTGTGTAAAATCATAATAAATGATTTGTGAAGAATTGGGATGAAAAACTCCATATTTGAAAAGATAAAAATAGATTTTTATTGAAATGAACTAGTTTTGAACTAGAATAATAATTTATTTATTTTTAAAATAAATAAATGGGATTTGAAATGGTTTTGAAAATAACCAGAATTTCCAATAATTGCATTGAAATGGATTTGAATCGAAATTGTCTTCGGAATATGTCGATGTTGGATTTCGTGATTATACAGATATTGTTATGGAAATTTGAAAGATATATATATCGTTATTTCCAATACGATATTTGTTGGTCGTAGAATTTGATATTGAATATAAGCCGATATATTTTCTATTCAGAGCCTTGTATTTAATATCAAATGTGATTTATGTTTGTCGTGAATGGTGTCTTCATTAACACTATTCTTAAGCCCAATTGACAAAAAGATTAAATCTTTTTATTTAGATTTAATGAAGCGTACCAATTAAATAGTATTTAATCGGAATTGAATTGGTATTGATTTTTGGGTTTATCGTGAACAGTGTTTTAAATAACACTTGTTCTTTAACCCGATAATTAATGGAAAGTGATTTTGGGTTTATCGTGAACCGTGTTTTAAATGACATTGATTCTTTAACCCAGTTAAAGATTAAAACTAAGTGGAGTTTTAATGAATCTTTAATTAGATTAAAAAGATCGAGAATGGAGTATCACCAGTTTTACTCCAGGCGATAGTTAAATCTTTAATTAGATTTGAACGTGAAATGGTAATTGAATTTACCGATAACACCGTGGTGTTAGATATGAAGTATTTCCATTTTTACTTCATGGGATAAATAGGTTGGGATTGGGAAATAAAATAAATAATTACTTTGGTGTGGTTCGCTAATCCTGACTAGTTTGAATTGATATTCAAAAGAAGATTAAAGAATAAATTTAAATAATTTATCTTTGATAAAATTAATGGGGACCTTTCCCAAAGTATAAGAATATTTGAATAAAAGAATATTCTGTACTGGAATGAGGCGTATGTTGTGTTTGTTTAACACTTTTTTATTATATACGCGAGTTATTCAGGAAGACTGGGTTTATCCCATTCTGAATAACTGATTCGACGTGGTGTCGAAGATGAAGATGGTGGTCGAAGACCGGAGGTCTTCACGTCGTTTGGGTGATTACTGATGATCTTGATTGGATCGTATACCCAAGAGGAGGGAATCACTTAGTGGTCGTCCAGACGTACTTGGAGATCGATGGACATGCGGGGTACTAGGTGCCTCCGGTTTCGTTCTGACCTAGAACGGACTTGTAAATGGACTGTGTGTCTGACATTGGATTTTAGTCTGTGTGATTGATTTCTATTAAATATATATCTGTTTGGCGGCGGAGAATTTATTCTCTTTCTTAACGCCCTTCTCTGAGACGTACGAGCTCAGGGGTTATATATCGATGGATATCAAACGCATGGAGTGAATTGCCTGTGTGGCACGCCTAAATGGCGATATGATCAAGGCTTATGTTGAAAGGAAGAGTCTTGTGGTGGATGATCAAAGCACGGCCTGTGTGGCATAGCTTTGTGTAACGTTGATTCACGAGCCTCACACCACGGTTGTGAACCAGAAACGGGAGAGGACATCAGGGAGGGCATACGTTTCCTTCTAGCTAGAAGTGGCGTCAGTGGTTTTACACGCCCTGACGAGTTTGACTTATGTGGTTGTTGCTATTGCGAGGCGCCTCGGATATATCGGTCGATCCGGGACCGATGGAGTCGTTGGACTCATTGACACCCCATAGGATGGGGAAACACAGTTTTCAGGCATTTTAATCGACATCGGTGGACCGGCCCTGACGATCCAAGGCTTGTCTGCGCGCTTGCCTGAGACACGGGCTAGAGCGTCTCGAATTCGGTAGAGGACCATCTTTTGCCTCGGTTCACAGACGGAAATCCAATTTCCAAATACGTTACATTTGCGGTTTTGATTGTAGAGCCTAGTATGGCGACATGATATATGGTACCCATGCCGTCTATGATTGATACTTATGGTTTGAAGTGGTTTTATACACTATGCACTTATAGTAGTATCAAATGATTTGTTTTAAACGTGGTAAGCATGTTTGGCTATTATATGGGAAAACCCTATCCCCCGGCTTGCATTGCATTGTGTGATAGGACCTGGGTCTTATAATAGCTTCATTTTTCCTAAAAGCATTGCGCTATTTTTGTTATATGCACTGGTATTCTTGGGAGGAAACCCGTTCTGTGTTATACGGCGTGGTCCCTTGATATATCTGATTTAAAGTAAAGTTTTAAATAACTGTTTTAGTTCTCATACCAGTCACATGACTAACCTGGAGTTTTTTGTTTTAACCTAAACTTTGGGTGCCCTTATTTTGACACGGGCAGCTAGTAGTTCTGGTTTTTGCAGATTTATATTCACATGATCCTGGTTTACAGCTGGAACGATATTCGGAAAGCTTTGTATCCGTATATCTTCTTCAGTTGTATTTTGTATTATTTTCCGCTGCTTTGTAATATATTGTAATCTCTGATATTTATCGAATGTATTTTATTTGCTAGTACTCTGTATATTCTTGTATTCTGATGGAATTATTGTAATAAGCAATGAAATGTTCTTCTGTCTGCATTCTAATTTGTCGTGTTCTCAAACAATCAGGCATTTCGAACGGTCTGGTTCGGTTTAGCGACTGATTCGGATCGAGCGAAATTCCTTTTCGTTACAGTTCACTAATGGTTTAATAGAATTAGTGTTAATAAGCAACGCAAATCAATTGAATGTTGATGGAAATAGAAGGAGAATAAACTAAAATATTGACATTTGGAAACGTGAATTGTATAAAATGAAACGAACCAAACGAAATTGTATAAATAATATAGTGACATTGCAAAACTTGTAATTGGGGTTTGGTTGGATGAATATGATTGTTTAGATGTTTTTATTTATTCCTTTCGCTGTATTTGTTATTTCATAAGTGATTATTGTAGATATATCATTTTATTTCTTTTATATGTATGTTCTTATTTGGGTGTTGAGTGTTTCAGTAGGTACCGATGGCATTTGCTTGCTTCTGGAGCCGCTTGCGCCTAATTTTTCTTTTGCTTACTTAAAAATAAGCTAAATTGCTAATAATACTAATGAAATGTACGTATATCGAATTACATATCGTATTTTGATATTTTATATTATTTCTCCATGGTTTGCGATGCCTCATCATTGAGATGAGATGTATATTTGTGATAATATACGTATTGTCATTTCTCCAAACCTTACCATATAAAGAAGTCTCTATCGAAATTTATTCCTTTCGCTGTATTTGTTATTTCATAAGTGATTATTGTAGATATATCGTTTTATTTCTTTTATATGTATGTTCTTATTTGGGTGTTGAGTGTTTCAGTAGGTACCAATGGCATTTGCTTGCTTCTGGAGCCGCTTGCGCATAATTTTTCTTTTGCTTACTTAAAAATAAGCTAAATTGCTAATAATACTAATGAAATGTACGTATATCGAATTACATATCGTATTTTGATATTTTATATTATTTCTCCATGGTTTGCGATGCCTCATCATTGAGATGTATATTTGTGATAATATATGTATTGTCATTTCTCCAAACCTTACCATATAAAGAAGTCTCTATCGAAATTTTTCGTGAATTTAAAACTTAGAAAATTTTGTGGAAATTACAGTTTTCAAACTTATATTAAACTACCTATGTAAATTAAATATTTTCTAATTTAGGTAAGAAATTATATTATTAAATATAATGATTGACAACTTCCTTACTATACTCTTTTGAGGACGAAAAGTTGTGAGTGGAGAAGAGTGTAATAACCCCTATTTTTCTACCCATTAATTTATTCAATTTAATATGGTTTTGATTATTTTTATGGTTAAAAATAAAATCTAATGATTTAGTTATATAAATTGTATGATGTAAACTTAATTAAATTGGTTAAGTAATGAATTTCAACTGGTTATAACAATAATAACCCGTGTTGACATATATGAAACTATGCTTTGGTTTGTAGTGATAAATATTGGAATTGGAATTAATTGAAGTACAAGAATGAAATCGATTTAATTAATTTATAACTGAAATTCAAAATGAATTTGGTAAATAACCAAAATTGAAAATTAAAGTAAGTGAAATTGATTTCTAAAGTTATTTTAAACTTTATTTGGACTAGAATGAAGTTAATGAACATTGGAATTGAATTTAAAAATAAATAAATGAAAAACTGAAAATATTATATTTTAATTAACCTTTTAAAATTGCCATTTGGAAACGATCTCGAATTCGATCAAACTAGTTTCATGGGGTCCGGAATATTAAATTATTGTAAGATTTCATGTTTTGTTGCGATCAGATTTTTCTTTTGATCATGCGAGCTAGAAACATGTAAAAATCATTTTATAAAATTTAAAATTTAAATAATCTAGTTTTCGAATCTAACTTCTAAACAAAATGGATTTAGGACTTGGGACTTGTTCCATTGTGGTCAGAAATGTTGAAAACCTCACTTTCATAGAATGTTATAGTTTCGTTCAGGGTTGGAAATGAGTTTTTTATGAACTTGTGCAGTCATTTTGGCCAAACGAGCTTATAATACTCAACCTGCATAACAATTGATATAAATATGTTCTATAAACCCAAGTAACACCTCTAATTCACTTTCTCCAGCCTAATCCCGAAACCCAAGCACTAATCTCATTTTAATGGATGTTGGCAAATCAATTTGTGATTAAAAATCAGACTTCTCAGAAAAATTCGAATTTTTTTTGGAATTGAGGATCTCGACGATACGAATCAGAACAAGTGTCTGTTTTCTATATCAGTGCCCGAATCAATGGGAAATCACTGTCAAAGGCTGAAAACACGAAATTTTTGTGTTGGATTTGGGGCTTTTGACTCGTGCGCCAATTAATGATTGAACGCGAAGGAAAGTTGTAATGCTCGAGCATATGAATCCAACAGCGAGGTTGTATTGATTTATGGTGAGTAAGATTGGCCGAAATTTTCAAATAAAGGGAGAAATCTCATTTTATTCATGTAGGTGGCACGGAGTGCACAGGGTGCCGAAGCCGCAACGCTTTGTGGTGGTGTTGCTGCACATCAAGGGCTTCACAATGGAGGTGGTCTCAAGTCAAACGGTGGTCGGATGTGGGACGTAGGTTTCTATGTGCGGGTTTGGCTGCAATGTGCTTGAGCGGGAGGAAAAGGGACAGGTGATGTGGCAGTTTTGAATTGGGTGAGAATTATTTTATTATTTTATATATATTTGAAATTCAGACCTTAAAACGTGAATATCTATCTCATACAAACTCAAATTGACAGTGGTTTGTTTTGTAGGATCGTATCGTAATTCTGAATGACATGAAGTTAGTTTTGTTGGATTTAAAGATTGCCAATTTTTGGGCCTTTATTTGAATTTCCAACGGGTTCAAAACCAAAGAGGCATGATTAAACCCACACACGCTTAACTAAATTTTTTGATTATTAGTTAAATTAAAATCATGTTATGATAAGATTGTATTGGTTACTGTTTGGTAGTTTAAAATGCATATTTATATTTGATTTGCATTGATGGTATTATTCAATTTACCTGCTAATATAATTTTTTCGGTTTGGTTAAAATTGAAATTTAGTTGCTAGTTAAACTCGATGCCTAATAACTAGTAAACTGATTGATATTGAACGGTTTCGATGGATTGATTTTGATGGATGCCTTGGATTGATATATTTGATATATCTGTACCAATCCGGAAATTTCTGAACCAATTTAAAAATTTTATTTTAGCTATTTTAATGGAATTTGAATGTTTAAAATGATTTGTTTTAAATAATAACGACTAAAAATTTATTTAAATCGAAATTAGAACGTATAATTTTATATAATTATAAATAGGGTTTGAAATGGCGCGGTAGTTTGAAAATTCGAATTTAAATTTCAATTGAATGTACAGAATTCAAAATAAATCTGATTTCAATAAAACAAGATATATTTGAATCTGTTTAATGATGTCTTTCTAACGAATGTGAAAAATTGATATTTCACTTTATAAATTGAAAGTTACGTCCAATTTAAAAAAGTCAATACGGAATTTATATATATGTTAATATAATACATAGCCCTTAAAAATAATCATTTCGCAAACGGTCTCCGTTTTCGACGAAA
Organism: Allium sativum; assembly: GCA_030737875.1. Taxonomy (NCBI): domain Eukaryota; kingdom Viridiplantae; phylum Streptophyta; class Magnoliopsida; order Asparagales; family Amaryllidaceae; genus Allium; species Allium sativum. The sequence goes on along the minus strand of CM060913.1, from coordinate 538,423,706 downwards.
CCGCTTTTCTTGGATCCGGAATGTCAAATTATTGTTAGGTTTCAAATTTCATAATTTTTGGAATTAATATGTGAGCGCTGTAAATTTAATGTGTTTTGTAATTTCAGTTTTAATTTAATCGACTATAGAATGGCCATTTTTCAAACGATCTCCAAATTCGATGAAATTAGTTTTGTTAGGACTGTATCATCAAAATATAGCTAGGCTAATTTTTCTGTAATTTTTGGAGTCAATATATGGCCTCGGTAAATTAAAATGTACGTTTGAATTCAATATATACTGATTTGTATTTTATTTTTGATAAAAACTGTTCGAAATGATCAAATTGGCTTACGAAACATATTCCATTGTGTCTGGAATAGGGGTATTTAGCTAGGGACAGTATTCGTTGGGTTATATTTGGAGTTTGTGGCATTAAACAAGTAGTTAACGAATTAAATAATATATATATATATATATATATATATATATATAGAAAACTTAGTCAAAACCCTAGGTCAATTCTTTTACTCTGAAGCCGCCGCCATTATTATCGAGCAGAAGAGTTTGTCCCGATTTCAACTCCAAAATCCTTTAGAAACATCTCGAATTAAATTATGATTTCTATACGAAAATGAAAGGGCTTCGAGTGATCTTCAACTTGATACTGGTATGATCATCTTTAGCGTTGTAATCGGTGAGCAATCCTTGCTCAAAGTTGGCAGTTTTGTGGGCTTTTTCTAGGCAGACGGAGCGTGCGAGTTCAACATGGGTGATGGAGGAGGACGGTGATGCCAAGGGGGATGACGCGGGGGTGTCAGATCCGTGGCAAGCCATCGCAGGTGGCGGCGGTGGATGGATTTTCCAATCGACGAATTGGGTTCATGTTTTCCTGAACCCAACGTAGAAGATGATGATTAATTATATTAACAGGGGATTAAGAAAGTTAAAATATTGACTAAGTATAATTAATAACTTGATTAGATTAATTAAAGCAATTTAATATTCAAACTATCATATCTTGCTCGAATCTAATCAGAATTGGACAAAACTGGTTCCGATGGAACCATGATGATGAGGACTTCGCAATGGAACTGACGGGACAGTGATAGGAGCTAGATATAATTTTTTTCTGAATTGAATGCGCTGTGTAGTTCAGTTAAATCAATCGTTAATTAACAAATTCAAATCCGATCAATGTGAGAACTCCTCACTAAATTATTTTTATCATGTTATTGTATTCATTTATAAAAATATATAGAATTGCCAGTGCAGATTTTTATTAGTTTCAATTGTATACAGTGCATGTTAGCTCACCTCCCTCGTCCACAGACCATGGATGATTTAATTGACTATATTGTGTTTTGATTGTGATGTTGTGATAATTAACATATAAAAAATAATGTTAACATTAATGTGGTAATTGAAATCTAATCATAAATATTTATTTTTAATTTAAACAGTGAAAATTGGTAAATCGGAAAAATTATTCAAACCGAATTAGAATTGGTTAAATTTACTAACCAACGATTTATTTAAATTGACTGTTGTTGTTTGAAAACCCCACACGGGTATTGGGATGATATTTTACATACACTAATCCCAGTATTTAGTTGTATGCCAATCGATTGGTTGACAGACTGTGATAAGCGTTATTTATTTATTTTAATGCTTATACAGTTGTAAATTGCACTCTGGATGACGTTTGAATGCGTAATGATTATTTATCATTATTGTTGAATACATGCGATGTATGAAATCCATATAATTGAAATTATATGTTAATTGTTGAGTTGCATTCCGATTTAGAAATAAATAATATTTTAGAATAGCGAATATTTTAAAATAGCAAGTATTTTAAAATAATATTCAGTTAATAATTAAAATATGATTTTGATGTCCGATTTTGGATAGACACGAAAATATTGGAATATATGAAGTCGAGTAAGTAGATATTCTCCATTTTAACCCGAATGGGTTTATCGATCGATTTTATTTATTTTATAATGAATATCGAAAAGAATTGATTTCGAAATTTGATATTTTGAAAATATTATCATTTTAATATTATAATGATATGGAATATTCAATTTTTATTTAAAATTGAAAATGAAGTTGAAATCGTTTTAAAAAGAATTTATAAATGATTTACAAAATACGTTTTGAATGGAAAACAATGATATATATATATTACACATTTAATGGCATGAATAGAACGCGCCGTGCAGCGACCGTTCGCGAATTTCGACCATTAACTTCAAGTTGATGTAACGGGAGATCCGACCGTCAGATTCTCCCAAAACCTGAACTGTTGGGTTCGTATCGAAAATATTTTTCCAATGAATATAAGAGATTTAAATTTGAGTAGTTGGATTTCAAATTATGTTCAAATCAATTTCAGAAAAGGTTGCTATGGATGCAGTTCGGTGGCCATTATTGGAAATCGGCTATACGGGCCTTAATAAAATTATTAAAAATATGGAAAAATTATATAAAATCATAATAAACGATTCGGAAAAATTTTGGATGAAAAATTCCAAGTTTGAAAAGATAAAAATATATTTTTATCGAAATGAAATAGTTATTAACTAGAATAATAATCCAATGTTTTTGAATAAATAAATTGGATTTGAAATGGTTTTGATATAACCAGGATTTTCCAATGTATGAATTGGAAATGATTTGAATGGGAATATTTTGATATTCGATTCCGTGATTGTATGGATATTGTTAAGGAATTTGGAATATATATATATATATATATATATATATATGTTGTTATTCTCAATACGATATTTGTTGGTTTCATAATTTGATATTGAATATAAGCCAATATTATTTTCTATTCAGAGCCTTGTATTTAATATCAAATTGGATTTTGGGTTTGCCGTGAATGGTGTCTTCAATAACTCTGTTCTTAATCCTAATTGAGAAAAGAATAAATCTTTTAAATAAATTTAAAGAAGTATACCAATTAATTAATATTTAATTGGAATTGAATTGAAATTGGATTTTGGGTTTATCGTGAATGGTGGTTTAAATAATACTTGTTCTTTAACTCAATTAACAGTGAAGAGATGATTTGGAAATTATAAGTCTTTTTATCAAGATTTAAGGAAATTTTCTAAAATAAAGTTTTCCAAATTAATATATTAAATTGGAATTGAATGGAATTTGATTTGATAATAATCGAGATAAGCTTCTGTGAATGAAGACCGTTACTATATATGGAATTTAAAAGGCCTTACCGCTATTCCATGTATATTATTAGTCTGATACGGGAATTTATATCGATTATACACAGTTATGATTTCCATGTAGATTCCATTTTGATGCAAGACGATTTTCGGTTTATCGTGAACTGCGTTTTTAAATGACATTAGTTCTTTAACCCAGTTAAAGAAAGGATAAAATTTCCTAAAGTTGAATATCATAAGGTAATGATTTTTTATATTAAAATCAAGCTAGAGTTTTGATAAATCTTTAATTAGATTGAAATGGAAACGAGGTAATTAAATTTATCGAATTCATGCACTGATCGAGAATGGAGTTCCACAAGTTTTACTCTAGGCGATAGTTAAATCTTTAATTAGATTTGAACATGAAATGGTAATTAAATTTACCGATAACACCATGGGTGTTAGATGTGGAGTACTACCAGTTTTGCTCCATGGGATGAATATGTTAGGATTAATAAATAAATGATTACTTCGGTAAAGTTTGCTAATCCCGACTAGTTGATAAACCTTAATTTCCATTCGTTTCACATTCTTTATTTTATACACTTGGATAATATACCCTATCTACATTGGAAAAATATTTCAAATTTCATTATAAATATTTTAAACTGCCAAACGTACACTTTTAAAACATTATTCGCTTTAAAATGTGAATATCATACCTATTATAGAAATATGAACACCTTTATCAAATAACTCTTTATTCAAGTAATAACTACCCTTATCTTGTTTACCGAAATCTCTTTCATAATTTATATTCCCATTCCACTTTATAAACTCTGTTTCTAAGTCAACTTCCTGTTAAATCAACATCAAGTTTATAACTAAATATTGATTACATATCCTATTATAATTTATTGGTTTAAACTAAATATTTACTATCCAACTAGATTATAATTCCTAAAAATACTTTACTTTAATACATTCGACATCGTCGAATTATAGTTCCAATTCCTAACATCGTTATTTGGCTCTAATAATATTCCAACATCGAGATGATGTCATCGTTTTCTGAAACGATTTTCCAATTTCTCTTTCTAAACTTATGCTTATATTTCTTTGGATAAACACCATTACTTATTACTTTAGAATAAGTGGATTTCAACTAAACTATTTTCATTCCCTAGGGAGTAGTGTTATATACAAAAATCACGCATAATCTTGGTCAACAACGCTAATTTATCGTTATAGTTCAAAAACTTGTCATACATTGTAATATTCCCTTTATAACTAATCTTAACATAACAGTCACGTTGAAGCCTAGTTAACAACGTTATTTTATCGTTATAGTTCAAAGACTTGCAATACGCTACTATATTTCACTTTATAACTAATATCGACGTCTCTTTCCGTTACAACCAATACCATCCCTCGATAATAGTGAAGCCGTTCAAGTTGGGGTATTTTAATTACCTCTCAGACCTTGATCAACAACATTCTTATCTTAGAATAGATATAAGTTCGTAACTCTAACCCCTTGTACTTTATAATCCATCAAATCGCACTTCTTACTGTAATTTAAATATGGTTTTATGACGCCAAATCCTTAATTTGAAAACTCCATTGTTTACAACTATTTATTTAAATATTTACGTTCTTCGTCTCATGAAATTTTACTTTTATTTGAGCCATTTTACTTAATGCAAGTAACATCTCATCACTAATTCAATAGCATCTTAAATGAGGTCCATTTAAGAAATAATTATTTAATTAAAAATAATTAAATAATATTTTACTTCATCATTGCTGAAGTAAACAATTTACTTCATCATTAATCTAAAATAGATTGGTTGCCTACTATATATAAACAATAATTAATTATGTTGGTTACATAATTATTTAATACCTCATTAATTCAAAAGGGTAATTAATAAGGAATCTTCTTAATTTTTGATCAGTTTACCGCTTAGTTATTTTCATTAGATTAATTGAAGACCAATTAATCTAAAATTCATTTTCCAAATAAATAGTTGATTTAATCAACTTCATTACATCAGTAAATTCATTAACTGATTTTATTTACTTCTTACCATTAGATTTATATAATTATTCTGATAATGTTTCTTAACTGTTTGCTTTAAAACAATTATCCAAATTATTCACTCTAGGATAATTACAGCTTCCTAACTTATTTAAATATCAAATAATCATTTATATTTATTTTATAAAAACGAACTATAATATACTAGTTTATAATAGAACTTCTATTACTTCACTTTAATAATAAAAATATAATTTTCATAATTAACTACATTGATTTTCCTAACGGCCAATCAACTTCTTAGCAAAAATGGGTTTATGGTCAACTGTGGCTATTTTCTTAATCGATATGTCTATTTATTAAATCAACATAACGTTGAATTTCCATTCAACGTGGTTCAAACAGTGCATGTATAAAAAAAACAATACATATAATTACTGAGGAATCTAGTTGGATTCCTCCAACTGGTTTCCTCCACCCACAGATGTTAGTCAACACAATTAACACTAATTCCATACTAGGGAATATTTTAATCGATGGAATCAGTCTCCAACCAATGATGCGTACATATGCAGCGATACATAATATTCAACCAATTTAATTGTAATTTACCTAATCGACCATCACACAACATTCAACCAACATTAAAATATACTTATAAAATTTTAAAGTATACCAGAGTTAGTGAATTTACTCACCTTCGTGCATTAACCGTTAAATAACGATTTGCGTCAGTTAATTCACATCAGTCCACGCATGAAACCAACGTCCATTAAAAACATAAATCCAGCGCCATTTTTTCCTTTCTGCATTTTCTTCTTCTTTTATTTTGGGCTTCTTTATTCTTCGGCCCGCCACGTAAGTGAAGACCTAGAACCAGCAGCAACAGTTCTTTCTCTTTCAATCACCACTTCAGTTTGCCGCATTTCAACATTTTAAGTCACCCTTTCCAATATATATATATACCGTACGTTCACTTCCTTATATCACCATTATTCCTCCTCTTCATAATTTACTGCATGTACAACTCCTCACCAAATCTAACACAACTTCATTTCATGCAACAGTACTTGCTCACGTACACCCATGCAACTTGCGACTCCGAGGCACAGCGTGCTGCTCCTGTAGATACACTGAACACGTGCATAGCTCTCCCATCCTGACATTCGAATGGACATCTTCGAAACTTAGATACCCCTATCCCACGCAAACTACAGTACGTCCATTACTTCGGTAGAGCCATCTACATGCCAGCGTCTTCCTCCCGCGATTGATAATCCTCACAACCGAACTTCAACTCCCCCTTTTATCAACACGTTCAGTTCGGATTTTCCTTTTTCAAACAAGCATATATCTTTAAATTCCTTGTCTACCTCTCATAAGTTAGAAAGCAAATTGGTTCTAGCGATGCTTCCAATTCCAAATTGTATTACTGTATGCCCACGCAATCACAAAGCTAACAGCAACTCCACTCTTTCCTCTATGCAATATACCCCACCACTACAATACACCCCTCGTCAGTTGTAACGACCCGGATTTTGAGCGACTTTGGTTATCGACATAAGCATGATGTCGATAACCAAAATGTCGAAAAATCCTGGTAATTAGTGAAAGAAATTAGAGGGTGAGGAAAGATAAGATAGAAAATTAGAGTAGAAGAAGAAGAACACAACATCAGAGTAACACGAATCTCACAGCGGAACGAATAAATATATTTCATAACATAACTTGAAATATACATTTGTACTTGCATATACATATCATTTATCAAAGTACAGCACTTACAACACAGCGGAATAATAATAGCTATATGATCCTGAAGCCTCCTGCTCAAGCTCTTCAATGTATCTGAAAAATCCCGACTACTTGACTGCCCGTACAAATTTAGGCACCCAAGAGTTTAGGGAAAACAACAAAGTAAACTCCGGGTCAGTCATGGGACTGGTATGAGTAAACAGTTAAAAACAGTTCGAACAAGTACATGATATCTCATAAGACCACGCCGCATAACGGAACGGGTTTTTCCCTTATGAGAATCCAAGATAACTTTATATCAAAAACCTTTTGATATTATAATAATGTCTATCAACCACAGTATATATATATAATCATCTAGCAGAAATGCTTTCATCTCACGTTCTACATATATAGTATATAATCAAAACCGCAAGCACGTATTGGGTAATGGATTTCCAACTATGACAAGGTATGGAACCACCTTTCGCTTGTGTACCTCTAGAGAGGAATACACTGGGTTCAACAAGAACATCTTGCAACCCGGCCACACATGACCGACCACTCATTTCGCTTGAGTGTATCGAATGTATATCACCAACGGCTGGGATCAACAACCGTTTCCCGAATGGGACAGCATCAACAATAGATTTTTAGAAGTAAATGAAACTCTAGATCAGGTGATTATACACCCTACTTCGGTGCGACCGACTTAGCCATGCTGCCTGCCCGATTTCTGTCATTTACCGGATGATGAGGCTAGAAGCTACGCTTTAACATCATACCAGATTCACTTTGAATGTCACATTGTCAAATCCATCAAATCACCGATTGACGCCCTCAACCATACATTACGCGTTAGCTAAAAGAAGTTTCCTTCTCCGCTTCCACTCTTGGTACAGTTGGAGAAATCGATATATGTGATCGTCTGGAAATACTCTGTCAGACATCTGCCCATACAAGTCATCCAGGAACAGGATGAACCGAAGGCACTATTCTACAAACAGGATAGCCCTTGCATAACTCCATCTTCAATTTCCTTTGGCATATATGATTCGCAACGCTTATGCCAATACAGAGTGGTTCTTTGGATAATAATCCAACCGGTCTCTCCATATTAACAACGTTAAAATGGTCAAAACTTCGATAGTCTGTGATTTAACTATCGAATAAAAACAGATGTACAAACAACGATATTATTTCCAAATGGAAATTATATCGATCAAACATCATTCAACATTTATCTCTTTATTTCGTAAATTTACTTATCTCCTGTTTCCCTATATTCAATATTTCTTATTTTCTAAATTTGGAAAATATACGTTATTAACAATGGAAAACATTTCCATTTCTTGTTTTCTTTATTAGAAAACATTTCTGGTTTCTTATTTGGAAAACATTTCCAAATCTTCTTCATTGGTCTTAGACAGATGTTTAAACAAACCATCGCGATGGCAACTCAAACCATTTCCTTTACTGCCGAACCTTAACTATTCCTTAGTTAAAAACGAAGCCAATCAAGTTGGGGTATAACTACCTCTCAGACCTTAACTGAACAACATTTCTAACTTTGAAATAGACAAAGTTCACTTTATATCCCTTTAACTAACTTCCTTACTTAACTCTCGTTCGAATAAATATCTATTCGATTTATTCTATTCACTTAACTCTATTCGATTAACCCTTTTACTTTCTATTCGAATAACTATATTGATTTACTCATTTCACTTAACTCCTTTCGATTAAACTATATTCGATAACTCCTTTTACTTTCTATTCGAATAACTATATTCGATTAACTCTTTTTACTTTCGATTCGAATAACTATATTCGATTTACTCATTTGCTTCTATTCGAATAACTATATTCGATTGACTCCTTTGCTTTATCTCTAATCGATTAACTAACATCGATTAACTTCTTTTACTTTAACTCTAATCGATTAACACTTTTACTTTCTATTCGAATAACTATATTGATTTACTCATTTCACTTAACTCCTTTTACTTTTATCTCTAATCGATTAACTAACATCGATTAACTTCTTTTACTTTAACTCTAATCGATTAAACTAACATCGATCATCTCCTTTTACTTTAACTCTAATCGATTAAACTAACATCGATTATCTCCTTTTCTTTCTATTCGAATAACTATATTCGATTAACTCATTTTCTTTAACTCTCTAATCGTTTAAACTAACATCGATTAGCTCCTTTGATTTAACTCTAATCGATTAAACTAACATCGATTAACTCCTTTTCTCGAATAAACTATTCATTTATAAAGATTTACTTTCAGTAACGGTTCTTCACTTTACAAATGATTTCCTTTTATTCTAACTTATCCTTTGATTTTATAAATATTTCTTTTATAAAAATCCTTTTCCTTTTCTATATAAAATCCATCGATTTTATATAAATAATTCATTTTCAAAATACACTTTGAAAATATTTCTTTATCAACATTCGGTATGTTATGGTATTCAACATATCAAATCACGATGATCAATATCGTCCAAACACATATAATCGACAACAGATTATATATCACATCATATATCACAATATATGAAAAACAGTAAAATAAATGTTGAGGAATCCAGTTGGATTCCTCCAACCTGTCTCCCTGCATCCACAGATGTTACACAGTATAATATACATCAATTTCATTTCAACATGAAATATACTGATATAGAATCAAATATTGATTGTCGATTTTTATCTATAACTAGATCTACGTTTTCAATCAAATCTATTTAACAGTCCAGTCAATCAATACACAACAATTCAATCAACATTTATCAAAATAAAGTACAGTTTATAGAAATATAAACTGAACAGAGTTGGTGAGTTTTACTCACTTTGATTGGTCATCGTTAAATAACGATATTCGTCCATCGATTCAAATCGAACAATTTATTTTGCAATAAATTGTAACTAGTCCCAATTCACTCCTAGTCAGTTTCATTGTGACGCTCCCGTCCATACGATCCCAACGCGACCAGCGGTTTGTAAAACTGATGATGTATGATCAAGTTATCATTTTTACAAGTTCAAGTATATTTTATATTAAACTAAACTAAAATTATTTAACTTAGATGGGCCTCGCCATTCTTAGAAATCCGGCCCACCTTCACATTCCCAGGCCAACGTTATATAGACATGTCCCTTACCTTTCTTCCCCAACTTCAAAAATCACGCTGCCCCCTTGTACAGCCATCACCGAATTATCTAGCTCCCTCCCTCCTTGAATCCTACTCGAAAATTTACAAAAGAAATACCATTGAATTCTCCTACAAACCCTCTACCAACTCATACCCTTCACTTCCAGTTTGCAACTACCCAGGAGAATCCGACGTCGCACTTTTTCCCCTTTCCTGTACATGATCGATAGCCATAAACATCATGGAATCACCTCAAAAACTCATGAACAGACACCACTCATCAACGCAATTCTTCCCAACAAACCAATGCCGCACTTTGCTCCCTCCAGTACACTCCATCTCCCAACAAATCACGCTCCCTTTCCTCCACCAAAATTGACATCCGCTCCACCTTTGAACAGAAAACCCACGGCATCAACAATGAACGCCGCATCAACAGAAACCCACGGCATCAACAGAAAACCCACGGCATCCAAACAATTACCTTCCTTTTCAGTTCGCACCCCAAGTTTATAGCCACCTCCGCCTTGGACCCTTCCGAAGCCCACCTGCACTGCATTGGCTTTACTGGTACACGGTCTTCCACGAAACCCATGACCGTACTTGCTGAAAGCTCCACGAGAAAGGAGATACTCATTTCTGAAGTCCGAATCCATGTATTGTATTTTTTTTGGGAATTTGTTTGAGGCGAGGGTAAACCGGCGGCTTATGTCTTGATTTACAGAAAAGAGAATTTAGGTTATAAGGAGAATTGTGTATTTATATAGGATTTTAAATTCATGGACGTGGCCTTTGGATTCCCACATGATTTTCTTTTAATCCATACAAGTCTTCGTTTGAGGTTTGAGTGTACGTGGTTTCATTTAATCCATACAAGTCTTCTTTTGAGTTTACGTGGTTTCATGTCTACAACAAGGTATCCATTTGCATATAATATCTCATTTTATATTTATTGTAGTAGTAAATTTTAGAGACAAAGTCAAATTTCATCAATGTATGAGCTGCTCCAGACAGAAATAGATATACCGTTGTGATGAGCTCGGTGTCACGATCCCAAAAATATAATCATACCTGTAGGTTAGCTTATTCAGTGAAATCCCAAAATGTCGATACAGGGTGCCCAATACTCCAAATAAAAAAAGTTGCTCATTTAATTAACTAAAAATTCCATAAAATTCTAAAAATTAAATTATCACTACGTCTCAAAAGAACCTTGTCTAGATTCAAACCCAGTATCTAGTTATATTGAAAAACCCTTTTATAACGTAAATAAAGCGTCGCAAATTATAAAGGAATTCCATAGCGACTTTTCTAAAATTTGATTTGGACATAAATCAAAACCTACATGACGAAATCCCGATTTTTCTCTTCCACTAGAAAAATATACTCCACCAGCTCCTAACGTTTCTTGTTTCACCGAAATCGATTTAAAACGCATCCTGTATATTCAGTTGAAGTTCAAATCGCCAAATAGCGAACTGCAGTGCCATTTCAAGCTCTATTTTAATTATATTATAATTATACGTTCAAACTGTCGTCGATTTAATATATTTGTTATTCAAATTCAATTCCAAGCTGAATTAAATATCACAGATGATCCGGTTCACACCATATCATTATTTCGACCATTCAGAATTAAATATATATTATTTAATTTATTATTTTAATTAAATATTCACTATTATTTAATTCCACGACCATTTAATTCACTATATCACCATTGATATAAATAAATAAATTAATCATAATACCCCTGCCAATGCGGGTCATTACAATCTTCCCCACTTAAAATAATTTCGTCCTCGAAATTGCTAAAAGGTAGAGGACGGCCCTATCGACTGGTTAGAACATATTTGTTCACTCCGTAACTTCAGTTTCAACTGAACCAATTTAATTTCAATTAAATTATTAATTAATTCTTATCAACGAAAATTTTCAAAAATCATGAAAATTTTCTAACGCCTTAACTCTTCGAAAAATTTCGTCAGCACCTCCTTTGTATTGGTCAATCGGTAAAACCACAACTCGCCTCTCTGGGCCATCTTCAACCCAAAAGAAAATCTAACAGCCAAACGGCTTGCCAATTCGGCTCATAAATCTTATATCCAATAGAAATATAAACTGGTACCTTTTGTCGGCATATCATTATATCCTTTCCACCTGTTATTAAATTTAGCGGATACAAGGGTTATCCCAATCAAATCCCCATCTTCTTTTATCCACGACACAACCATTCGCTTATATCCTAAGTCGAATTTTATTTCAAATTCGAGTTCCATTCTCGATTTCAAACTCTTAACTTCCCAATCCAATTTTCATTTCAAATTCTTATCTCGACAATCCAATCTTATTTAAGAACAAATTTTTCCTGATATCGTTCTATTTCCATTCAGTTTTCACTCAACTGTTTCAATTCAATTTCAGCTTACTTTCGCAAACTTCTATTTAAATTTGTTCTTAATTCAAACAGTCTCTTCCTGGGAATTTTAAACAGTTTACTCTTTTCAAAAATCAATTTTTCCTTTTGAACATGTCACTGAGCCCTTAATCAATATTCCATTAGTTAAATCACTTCTCTATTTCTTTATCAATATTTGTTAACCAAATATTTTCAATAACCATATCGGCCTTTTACGTTATTTGGAAAACATTTTCGGATATCGGCTCCCTTTTGTTTTCTAAACTTTTTGAAAATATATGCTATTTATAATTGGAAAATATTCCAATTACTTATCTCTTTTCCGATCTCGTTTATTTCTATATTTAGGAAATATTCTTTATTTCTATTTCCAAGTTACACTCATTTGGGTTAAAATGGATGTTGTGTAAAACATCGTTACGACAACCCAAATACTATATTCGACTATCTCTTATCCAACATTGATCTTCGAGCCTGAAATCTTACTATTTATTTGTTAATATTGAAATCAATCAAGTTGGGGTATAACTACCTCTCAGACCTTGACAGAATAACATTTATAACGTCGAAACAGATATGACTACTTACTCGAATAATCAATACCATACAACTACTGATTCACTTTTAAACACATACACTGTAACGACCCAGAAAATCTGAACCAATTTAAAATTTTTAAATTGGCTAAAATAATGGATTTTAAATATTTAAAATAAATATTTTAAATAAGTGAGATGAAAAGTGAGTTTGAATCGATAATTGAAAACGAATATAATTAATTATAATTATAATCAAGGCCTGAAATGGCGCTGTAGTTTCAAAAAATTGAATTCAAACTTTGTCGGACTGTACAGGGTGCAAAACAATCCGGATTTTAGTGAAACCAAAAATATTTAAATCTGTTAGTGAATACCTTTCTAACGAATCTGAAAAATCGAATTTTCATAGTGGAAAGCAAAAGTTATGGCCGAATGAATTTTCAGAACGGTCGCTATGGAATTTATATAGCCCGTGAAATTGGCCATTTTGCATACGAGCTCGAAATTCGACGAAACCACTTTTGTTGGGTCCGGGATGAGAAGTTATTGCTAGGTTTCAAATTTCATAATTTTTGAAGCTAGTATGTGAGCGTGACAAAGGAAAACGTATTTTGGTCAATTTCAGTTAAATTGGATCGACCAAAAATGGGCCTTTTTGTAAACAGTCTCAGAATTCAACGAAACTAGTTTTGTTGGGTCTGTATCGTCAAAACATAGCTAGATTTATTTTTCTGGAATTTTTCGAATCAGTTTATGGCCCTGGCAAATTGAAATGTACGTTCAAATTAAATATTGAATGTTATATATTTTGATTTGAAGAAAAACTGATTGAAACAGTCGAATGGGCCTACTAAACATATTCCATTGTGTTCGGAATGGGGGTAAAACACTACGGACGACAGTCGTTGAGTTTAGATTAGTGGTCGCGTCAGAAAACCCCTTATAAAACCCATCGGCCAATCAAAATTTTTATAAAATAAAAAATTCTTTAAATTTTCTCTCTCCCCGATATCGATTCATGGCGGAAAAAGCACGCTACCTTCTCTCCTCTTTTCTGGCCACTCCGATCACCAAAACGCCATGGCCCAGTTGAACTTTTTGTAGATCCCTCCGAGCTCTTCAAATCCGTATAAGCCTCGTCCCTTACCATCGCGTATTCGTCGAGATACAAGCCCCCAAAGTTGCGCCGTTCACAGCCGATTTCCTCCTCCTCGCCGCCGCCGAGTTCGCCGCCGTCAAGGGTGCTGGTGCGCCTCTCCTAGCCCTTCGACGCTGCAAAGGCCGATCGTCCTCTAGCTTCACGGATTTCGCGAGGAATCGAAACCTAGTTTCAAACAGTTTTGAAAGGTAACGGCTGTGTAATTTTAAAACTGATTTTAACAGTTTAAAACCGTTGCAAACTTTGAAAAAATCATATCTTTTTGTTGTGTTAACGAAATTCGATGAAACCGGAAACATCGTGACCGTGTGGACGCCTTCTACATTTTAGAAGAGACCGCATATTTTTCTGAGCCTTCTGCTATTTTTGGTGGAGTGGAACCCAATGTGAGATTTCTAATTTAAAAACAATATGGAAAACGACGATGTATAAATTATATAATCGATGTATGAGTTATATAAGCGTTGTACACCTCATGTATAAGCGTTGTATAAGTTGTACGTTCGATGTATAAGTTGTATATGCGTTGTAAAAAATATATATGTGTTGAAATAAAAGTGAATTGCTATATATATATATATATATATATATATACGCCCCTCGTCCACAAACCATGGACGATATTTATTGGTTGAAATTGTTGTGAAAATTGATTGATAGCGAATGGTTGTTTGGGATTGTTTGTGGTTGATGTTGATTGATTGTGGTTGAAAAATACCCGTTTGTGGTTGAGAAATATTTGGTTGAAACCACATAGGATTAGTTTGTGGAAATGGAATAAATATATACATGCCGCCTACGTGCGAACTAGATGCATGATCCCCATTGTCAAAAACCGCGAGGTTTTAAGGTAGAGCGAGGAGCCGTACAAGGGACGGTCCCGGTTTTAATTACCCTGCCGTTATGCTGCCGAATTTTTGAATAATATTCGTGTGTTTGAATTATTTTCATTTGCTTAAACTATATTTATTCATTGAATAGAAAACCTTCATGTGTTGAATTGATATTCATTCGTTGATTAGAAATTCATGTGTTGAATGGTATTCGCGTTTTAAATATAAAAATCACATTTCTATCTATATATAGAAACTATAGAAAACCTTCATGTGTTGAATCAATATTCATTCGTTGAATTGAAATTCATGTGTTGAATGGTATTCATATTTTGAAATAAATTGTTTGATAATAAAAATCACCTTTTATCGACTATATGAACTGTGTAAAATAATCTCGTTTTGAAAGAAATTGTTTTATAAGAAAAATCCTATTTTTATCACCAATATGAAATATATAAAATAATAGTGTTTTGAAATGAGTTGTTTTTCAATAAAAATCACACTTTTATTATATGCGTGAATCGTTGAAATGTGAAGTGTTAAAAATAGCCAATTGTTCAAATAAATATATATGAGTTGAAATATTCATTAATTAGCTAATGGTATGATTTGTACCTATGTATGTAACATTAGAATAAATGGTGTTTTTAAACCAAATAGAAATCAAATATGAAGTTGAATAGAAAATGATAAATGATAAGAACTATATATATGTACATGCATATTCATTGAACAGGTTATAGCAAAGGGGCTAGAGAAGAGGAATAAAATTTTGTGCCCGACAAATAGGTACACATTTACTGTTTTGTTTGGGTGATGATTTTATGAGCCTGTTGGCTAGCCGCTTGGCTTTTTCCTTTTCTTTTTGAGATTAGAAGGACCGGGGAAGCTATTTGAGATTTCCCGATGCTCCCGGTGCAGGGGAGGTTATGGCGAAATTTTCCAAAATTTTAAGGCGTTAGTGAAATATTTGAAGTGAAAATGATATTGAAATCATTGAATGAACTATATTTATATAAATATATAAATAAAAATAAAATTAAAACGAAACGTGGCCGTGCAGTTCGTGTTTTGAAACCGTGTTTTCAAACAACTAGTGCGGGAAATCCGACTATTGGATTTTCCCGAAACCTCAACCGTCGGGTTCGCCTTGGAAATATCTTCCCAACGGCACCAACCTTGTAAAAATCCAACGGTTGGATTGTCTGGAATGTTTAATTCAAATCTGATAAAAAATAGCGCCAGAAGCGATTATATTTATATATATATTAATATAATTATATATTTAATCGAATAACGACGCTGTAGTTCATATTTTGAAGTCGAAAATTCAAACGATTGTACCGGGAGATCCGATCGTCGGGTTTTCCCGAAACTGGAACCGTTGGATTCGTTTTGAAAAGACCTTTCTGATGATGTAAATTTTGTGAAGATCCAACGATTAGATTTTCAGATATGTGTAAATCAATTCTGAAGAAAAACAGCGCCACGGCCGCGTTATGGCCCGAAGCGTCGTTTTGAATAAATAGGCTATTTTAAAATAAATAAAAATAGCGATAAATCGTTATAAAATATCATAAACGATATGGAATAGAAATAAACTGAATTAGCTCGATTTATGTGGTATTTGATGGTTGAATGTGTTTGGTGTGAAAATTGCATTAAAGAACAAAATTGCTGTTGTCGAATGATTTAACCATTAAAGTAAATTGATTTGAAATTCTAAATGTACGTGAATTATTTGAGAAGGCCGAGTTAATTCTCATTTCAAATAATCGACCGACGATTGAAAATCGAAGATGAAGACGGTGGTCGAAGACCGGAGATTTTCACCTCGTTTGGATGGTAACCGAGGTCCTGATTGGGAGGCATCCCGAAATATGGATAATGAGTGGTGATCGTCCAGACGTACGTGGTGATCGATGGGTTTGCGAGGTATTTAGTGCCTCCGGTTTCATTCAGACCCAGAACGGACTTGTAAATGGACTGTGTGTCTGACATTGGAGTTTATTCTGTGTTGATTGATTTCTGTTAAATATACATCTGTTTGGCGGCGGAGAATTTATTCTTTTGCTTAACGCCCTTCTCTGAAACGCACGATCTCAGAGGTTGTGTATCGATGGACATCAGTCGCATGGCATGAATTGCCTGTATGGCATGCTAAGATGCAGTGATCAGGACTTCTGTTGAAAAGCAAATTCTTGTGGTGATGATCAAAGCACCGCCTGTGTGGCGTAGCTTTGTGTATAACGTGAATTCGCGAGCCTCACACCCCGGTATGAACCAGAAACGGGAGAAGGACCTCAGGGAGGGCATGCGTTTCTTTCTAGCTAGGGTGGTGTCAGTGACCTACCAGCCCTGACATTTATATACTTTTCACCTATGTGGTTGTTGCTGTTGCGAGGCGCCTCGGTTTGATCGGACGATCCGGGTCCGATGGAGTCAATCGTTGGCTCGTTTACGCCCCAAAGGGCGGGGAAACGTATTGTTCAGGCATTTTAATCCACATCGGTGGACCGGCCCTGACGATCCAAAGGCTTGACTGAGTACTTGCCTGAGACACGGGCTAGAGCGTCTCGAATTCGGTAAGGACTATCTTTTGCCTTGGTTCATGACAGAAATCCAATTTCCAAATACGACATCGTGCGGTTTTGACTGTATATATATATATATGGCGACATGATATATGGTACCCATGCCGTCTATGATTGATAGTTATGATTTGAAATAGTTTTCAAAACATATAAACACTAGCAATAATATCAAATGACTTTGTTTTATTCGTATCAAGCATATTTTGGCCGTTATAAGGTAAGACTATATCCTCCGGTTTGCGTTGCATTGTGTGATGGGAACTGAGTCTTATAACGACTTCATTTTTACAAAAAGCATAGCGATGTTTAAAAGAAAGATTTGTTTTAAAGCACTGGCAATCCAATGGAGTAAACCCGTTCCACGAAAGTGGCGTGGTCCTATGATTGGCCATATTATATATGTGTTGAATAGATTTCTCATACCAGTCCCATGACTGACTCGTAGTTTGTTTCACTTTCAAACTCAGGTGCCCCTTTTTCTACACGGGCAGCCTTGTATTCAGGTTTAGCTGGTTCTTTCTGGATAGCTGGAGCTGAAGATGGATTCCATCATTTATCTCTTTTTATGCCGTTCAGCTCCTATTGTACATATTATGTTTGTTTTCCGCTGTAGACATTCATGTATAGCTGTACTGTATTTTTACTAAGTAAGATCCTGTATACTGTGTAACTCTGATGATTACTTTTATCCAGTATATTTTATTGTTCATTATCTGGTATATTTATTTAATTTTTTTCTGCTATTATCTGTTTCTATGTTATATTCCAAAGATAACCCTTGTCTCCGTCTGAACGGGATTTCGGGTCGTCTCAACGTGGTATCAGAGCTTTGGTTAAGCTTAATTATGGAATATGACATTTGAACGAACTCGTCAGAAATAGAACCAGTAGTGTTCTAAGACGGGTAACTCTATACAGATAGGATCAGCAATATCCTAGTATGAGTAAAGCAGAATGAAATTACTCCAGAATTATCTGTGAGAAGAGAGCCTCTAAAGATTATCGGCAAAGAAACCAAAGAGCTGAGGAATAAGAAGGTTCACTTAGTCAAAGTGCAATGGAGTGGAGATCCGCGAGATTGTACTTGGG
Organism: Allium sativum; assembly: GCA_030737875.1. NCBI lineage: Eukaryota > Viridiplantae > Streptophyta > Magnoliopsida > Asparagales > Amaryllidaceae > Allium > Allium sativum. The sequence goes on along the minus strand of CM060913.1, from coordinate 538,404,971 downwards.
AAACTGAGGAGAGCATTCAGAAAGCTTATCCTAGATGCCGAGTAGATATCTCTGATTGACTCCGGTGCAAGGTATATTTACCCTACTTTGCATTACCATTCAATTCTCTACTCTATTGTTATTTTCTTTCCATGAATGTGCACTTTTAATTCTATAGTCTGAATGATTTTAAAAGAGTATAGGGATTAATCAGTATATTTTTGAAAGGAAAACAATTGGATTGGTTGTTGTGTTGTGTGATTGTAGATTTATCAAACCACTTTCGACTTTGTTCCTTTTCGGGGACGAAAAGTTTTAAGTGAGGGAGATTGTAACGACCCAGAAAATCTGAACCAATTTAAATTTTTTAAATTGGCTAAAATAATGGATTTTAAATATTTAAAATAAATATTTTAAATAAGTGAGATGAAAAGTGAGTTTGAATCGACAATTGAAAACGAATATAATTAATTATAATTATAATCAAGGCCTGAAATGGCGCTGTAGTTTCAAAAAATTGAATTCAAACTTTGTCGGACTGTACAAGGTGCAAAACAATCCGGATTTTAGTGAAACCAAAAATATTTAAATCTGTTAGTGAATACCTTTCTAACGAATCTGAAAAATCGAATTTTCATAGCGGAAAGCAAAAGTTATGGCCGAATGAATTTTCAGAACGGTCGCTATGGAATTTATATAGCCCGTGAAATTGGCCATTTTGCATACGAGCTCGGAATTCGACGAAACCACTTTTGTTGGGTCCGGGATGAGAAGTTATTGCTAGGTTTCAAATTTCATAATTTTTGAAGCTAGTATGTGAGCGTGGCAAAGGAAAACGTATTTTGGTCAATTTTAGTTAAATTGGATCGACCAAAAATGGGCCTTTTTGCAAACAGTCTCAGAATTCAACGAAACTAGTTTTGTTGGGTCCGTATCGTCAAAACATAGCTAGATTTATTTTTCTGGAATTTTTCGAATCAGTTTGTGGCCCTGGCAAATTGAAATGTACGTTCAAATTAAATATTGAATGTTATATATTTTGATTTGAAGAAAAACTGATTGAAACAGTCGAATGGGCCTACGAAACATATTCCATTGTGTTCGGAATGGGGGTAAAACGCAGGGGACGACAGTCGTTGGGTTTAGATTGGTGGTCGCGTCAGAAAACCCCTTATAAAACCCATCGGCCAAGCAAAATTTTTATTAAAAAAAAATTCTTTAAATTATCTCTCTCCCCGATATCGATTCACGGCGGAAAAAGCACGCCACCTTCTCTCCTCTTTTCTGGCCGCTCCGATCACCAAAACGCCATGGCCCAGTTGAACTTTTTGTAGATCCCTCCGAGCTCTTCAAATCTGTATAAGCCTCGCCCCTTACCATCGCGTATTCGTCGAGATACAAGCCCCCAAAGTTGCGCCGTTCACAGCCGATTTCCTCCTCCTCGCCGCCGCCGAGTTCGCCGCCGTCAACGGTGCTGGTGCGCCTCTCCTAGCCCTTCGACGCTGCAAAGGCCGATCGTCCTCTAGCTTCACGGATTTCGCGAGGAATCGAAACCTAGTTTCAAACAGTTTTGAAAGGTAACGGCTGTGTAATTTTAAAACTGATTTTAACAGTTTAAAACCATTGCAAACTTTGAAAAATCATATCTTTTTGCTGTGTTAACGAAATTCGATGAAACAGGAAACATCGTGACCGTGTGGACGCCTTCTACATTTTAGAAGAGACCGCATATTTTTCTGAGCCTTCTGCTATTTTTGGTGGAGTGGAACCCAATGTGAGATTTCTAATTTAAAAACAATATGGAAAACGACGATGTATAAATTATATAATCGATGTATGAGTTATATAAGCGTTTTACACCTCATGTATAAGCATTGTATAAGTTGTACGTTCGATGTATAAGTTGTATATGCGTTGTAAAAATTATATATGTGTTGAAATAAAAGTGAATTGCTATATATATATATATATATATATATATATATATATATATACGCCCCTCGTCCACAAACCATGGACGATATTTATTGGTTGAAATTGTTGTGAAAATTGATTGATAGCGAATGGTTGTTTGGGATTGTTTGTGGTTGATGTTGATTGATTATGGTTGAAAAATACCCGTTTGTGGTTGAGAAATATTTGGTTGAAACCACATAGGATTAGTTTGTGGAAATGGAATAAATATATACATGCCGCCTGCGTGCGAACTAGATGCATGATCCCCATTGTCAAAAACCGTGAGGTTTTAAGGTAGAGCGCGGAGCCGTACTAGGGACGGTCCCGGTTTTAATTACCCTGCCGTTATGCTGCCGAAATTTTGAATAATATTCGTGTGTTTGAATTATTTTCATTTGCTTAAACTATATTTATTCATTGAATAGAAAACCTTCATGTGTTGAATTGATATTCATTCGTTGATTAGAAATTCATGTGTTGAATGGTATTCGCGTTTTAAATATAAAAATCACATTTCTATCTATATATAGAAACCATAGAAAACCTTCATGTGTTGAATCGATATTCATTCATTGAATTGAAATTCATGTGTTGAATGGTATTCATATTTTGAAATAAATTGTTTGATAATAAAAATCACCTTTTATCGACTATATGAACTGTGTAAAATAATCTCGTTTTGAAAGAAATTGTTTTATAAGAAAAATCCTATTTTTATCACCAATATGAAATATATAAAATAATAGTGTTTTGAAATGAGTTGTTTTTCAATAAAAATCACACTTTTATTATATGCGTGAATCGTTGAAATGTGAAGTGTTAAAAATAGCCACTTGTTCAAATAAATATATATGAGTTGAAATATTCATTAATTAGCTAATGATATGATTTGTACCTATGTATGTAACATTAGAATGAATGGTGTTTTTAAACCAAATAGAAATCAAATATGAAGTTGAATATAAAATGATAAATGATAAGAACTATATATATGTACATGCATATTCATTGAACAGGTTATAGCAAAGGGGCTAGAGAAGAGGAATAAAATTTTGTGCCCGACAAATAGGTACACATTTACTGTTTTGTTTGGGTGATGATTTTATGAGCCTGTTGGCTAGCCGCTTGGCTTTTTCTTTTTCTTTTTGAGATTAGAAGGACCGGGGAAGCTATTTGAGATTTCCCGATGCTCCCGGTGCAGGGGAGGTTATGGCGAAATTTTCCAAAATTTTAAGGCGTTAGTGAAATATTTGAAGTGAAAACGATATTGAAATCATTGAATGAACTATATTTATATAAATATATAAATATAAATAAAATTAAAACGAAACGTGGCCGTGCAGTTCGTATTTTGAAACCGTGTTTTCAAACAACTAGTGCGGGAAATCCGACCATTGGATTTTCCTGAAACCTCAACCGTCGGGTTCGCCTTGGAAATATCTTCCCAACGGCACCAACCTTGTAAAAATCCAACGGTTGGATTGTCTGGAATGTTTAATTCAAATCTGATGAAAAACAGCGCCAGAAGCGATTATATATATATATATATATTAATATAATTATATATTTAATCGAATAACGACGCTGCAGTTCGTATTTCGAAATCGAAAATTCAAACGATTGTACCGGGAGATCCGACCGTCGGGTTTTCCCGAAACTGGAACCGTTGGATTCGTTTTGAAAAGACCTTTCTGATGAAGTAAATTTTATGAAGATCCAACGGTTAGATTTTCAGATATGTGTAAATCAATTCTGAAGAAAAACAGCGCCACGGCCGCGTTATGGCCCGAAGCGTCGTTTTGAATAAATAGGCTATTTTAAAATAAATAAAAATAGCGATAAATCGTTATAAAATATCATAAACGATATGGAATAGAAATAAACTGAATTAGCTCGATTTATGTGGTATTTGATGGTTGAATGTGTTTGGTATGAAAATTGCATTAAAGAACAAAATTTCTGTTGTCGAATGATTTAAGCATTAAAGTAAATTGATTTGAAATTCTAAATGTACGTGAATTATTTGAGAAGGCCGAGTTAATTCTCATTTCAAATAATCGACCGACGATTGAAAATCGAAGATGAAGACGGTGGTCGAAGACCGGAGATTTTCACCTCGTTTGGATGGTAACCGAGGTCCTGATTGGGAGGCATCCCGAAATATGGATAATGAGTGGTGATCGTCTAGACGTACGTGGTGATCGATGGGTTTGCGAGGTATTTAGTGCCTCCGGTTTCGTTCAGACCTAGAACGGACTTGTAAATGGACTGTGTGTCTGACATTGGAGTTTATTCTGTGTTGATTGATTTCTGTTAAATATACATCTGTTTGGCGGCGGAGAATTTATTCTTTTGCTTAACGCCCTTCTCTGAAACGCACGATCTCAGAGGTTGTGTATCGATGGACATCAGTCGCATGGCATGAATTGCCTGTGTGGCATGCTAAGATGCAGTGATCAGGACTTCTGTTGAAAAGAAAAGTCTTGTGGTGATGATCAAAGCACCGCCTGTGTGGCGTAGTGTAACACCCCACCTCCGTTAAGGTCACTCACAAAGGGAATGCCTTAACTTTGGTGGAGCATTTTAGTAAACAGGACAGAAACTTACAAGACAGATAAAACAGTACTTGAAAAAAAAAATTAACTTTATTACAGCGGAAACAGAAATGAATATGGTTACATCCTTTCAATTTCAGAATTCAAGTACAAAATATCAGTCTTGTACAAAAGCCTTCAAAATGCATAGTTTAAAATCATAATCCCCATGGAACGGAAGTTATACAGGGCCAAGCCATACTTTAAGCACTTCAAGCAAAGAGAAATCCGGATCAAGCTAAAGTATTTCCCTCCTTGGATAACCTGGGGGGGAACGGAAGAAAGGAGGCGAAACAACAAGGGTCAGACAAAAAGTCTGGCAAGTCCAGTGACTTTCAGCATATGAACAGATAATAATAATATGATATGAACATAAAACTGGATGTGAGATAACTATAACAGGTGTAGCAGATATAATAGAAAAACAGAATGATATAAACTATTGTTTTACACTTCTCTGCACTAATACTAGTATAGCAGAATTAGGTGCCACCCTAATGTCTAAATTGAAGCAGGAACGGGTACAGAATACTTTAACAGAAACAGAATGCTAATAATGGGCCTTTTCTACCCGATCAGAAACAGACAGAAGTAGAAACAGATTTATCCCTACGGAAACAGAATGTAGAATTAGGTGTATACTAGTAATGGGCCTTTACCACCCGAACAGACGGTACCACACAGAAACAGACAGGTGTTACCACCCAACCGAAACAGACGGTACCAACAGAAACAGACAGAACTAAGAGTACCCTAAAACCCTACCCCAAGCGATCGGCTCCCTAATACATAAATATCCTGTGTCGGCCCCACAGTAGGGTGTATCACTCCCTAAAGTGACAACCAATTGGCACAGACCTATTTACAGATGTCACGGCGTCTTACATCCTCAGAGGCAGACCGGGATCCATGCACGCACATGACCCGGTTGGAACGCACCATCAACACCCCTCGCCATTATCAGAATGAACCACTTATAATTAGTTCAGTAAGCGTGCCCGGACCCTACCTACTGTTGGGTCAAAGTTTTGATACCAGAAAGGGTTACTGACTAATATGGGTCCCAAACAACAGATGACACAAGTAATTCCCCTCCTAACCTTGTGCCCCCAGACTAACAGATTTCAGATTTATTTGTTTACAAGTTCAGACATACAGAATTCATATTTACTAGTTCACAAATTAAGTTAACAAGTTTTCAGACTAACGGATCAGATGTACAGATTTTTCAGATTTGTCTAACTTTGTATTGGACGGGTTTACTACACCTATTAATCCCGTTGGTTTATCCCTATTTTCCCCAATATGTTTTAGACGTCATTCTTATCTTAGATTTGCATTAATTAGTTATTAATGCCCAGACCTCTCACATTAGGTCGCTAGCTTGTGGCCGCTGGATGGGCCGGGCGGTTCCGGGCAGACTTCTGCCACAAGCCAGACCTAACCTCGTGTCTTAAGCAGGTTATGACTAACTTCTCACATTAGAACCTATTGTTTGCGGCCACTGGATGTGCCGGGCGGTTCCGGGCAGAATTACGCCGCAAACTCATTCTAACCTCGAGTTAGCCATGTTTATCTTTGCGGCCAATTAATTAATAATTTACCGTTTATGCGCACGCCCAATATATATATATATATATATGCCAATTCAGATTATATCAATGACAGGATGATTATATCAACACAGCAGATAACAGATTTTAGCAGATGGCAGATTTTTCCAGATTATATGACTTAACGGATTTAATAGATTTTGCAACTTAGCAGATTTTGACATATAACAGGTTAGGCATCTCAACAGACAAATTTAACAGATTTGGCATTTCAATCTAATTAGCAGTCTATGCAATATAACAGAACTAGCAGTTTTAGGCAACTTAGCAAATTAGCAAAATAGGCATTTTCAACGGATTCAGTAAATGACAGATTTAGCAGGTTTAATATTTCTAAAGGTTCTATTTACATGCCTTGCCTAAACATAAATTAGGCCTAAATTCATATGCCTAAATAATTGTCGTGATTCACAATAAGATCATATACTTCCATGTTTGCATACATTTACATAGCGCAGAATATGGACATAATTTACCCTATAACATATGTTCCAATTTTTGTTAAACTAACCTTATACAGCAGATTCACATATAAATTATACCAAATATGATCATTAATTACAATGCATGCCATATATGCAAAATTCCCTATTTAGGTGTAATCACAATAGTAGAGATCCTAATTAATGTAAATCTTTTACACCTACGCTTCCATGTCCTTCTTCTTATTAAGTCATGAATCATTATGCAAAATATACCCAACAATCTAAATCTTTAAATCATATCTTCTAAAAAAAAAAAAATCAGATCTTGACTTTTATATGCATTTTGTCCAAAGTCTCAAATCATATGTAATCATACAATGGCTCCTCTTTTCTTCTATTATAGAATATGCATAGATCCAAATCTAGTTTACAACATATGCTCATTTTTTTTTTCTAATTAATTACAGATCTAAATTACAACATACACTATGCATACAACATATATAAATTATATGTTCATAGTCAAATTTATGCATCCAATCCCAAGTCACATGTCCAATATATTTTATGCCTCAGACCTAAAGTCATATATTCAATTCAGTCTTGTCAAATTTCGCATCATTCATCCCAAAATTTGCGTTCATACGTTCATCTCTTATGAGATTAGGCACAGGCTCGTGGTAGCCTGGCTATAGAAACAGAAAAGAAGAGAAGGGATACGGAACAGTCACAGAAAAACAGAACTGACAGAAGAGAATATATATACAATCTCAGATTCAGAATTAAAAACATATCAAAATTATAATTAACGTTTATAGCGGAAAATAACTGTACTTGCCTTGATTGGATTAAAGAAAGAATTTTAGTTGTTACAGAATTGTTGCAGAAGCTTTTATCTCAAATTTGAATTCAGGATGATGTTGATTGACTTCTAGTTTTGATTCTAGCAGAGTAGCGACGCCATTTTTATTTTTAATTAGAAGAAGAGAGCAATGGAGGCTAGAGAATTGTGTTAGAGACTTAGGTTAGGTAGAGTCTAGGGTCAGTTTTATAGAGTTTATGAACTGATTAGGACCATCGATGTTGTTTGGATTGATCGTAGCCATTCATTCGAAAGAGAGACCAATTAGAGCCTGCCACCTAGCCCTAATGACAAAGCATGCTTCTGAAAATCGACCAACATAGACTAGGCCAGCCAGGGTGGACTGGGTTCGACCTGGGTCTGGACCAGGTCGACAGCCCTGTCGACCTGGCTAGACCAGGTCGACAGCCCAGTCGAACTGGGTGTCTTAGGCGGGAATTTTCCCGCCTTGGCCAATTGGGCCCGATTTTTAATTTTAAACTTGTTTTTCTGAGCTGTTCGAATTTTAAACTTAATTCAGAAACTTCCGGAGGCTATATCTTCTTCATACGGACTCCGTTTTTCGAAAACTCGGACTCTATTTCGCGTATTTTTCCGAGACGAACGCAATGGCGTATCCCGTTTCCCTTAGTTCTTTGATTTCAAATTAATTATACTTTAATTTGTTAATTTCACAGTTATAGAATACACGGGGTGTTACATTCTCCCCCACTTAAAAGGATTTCGTCCCCGAAATCTTCAAGTTAAGAAGAATGTGTCCTACCATCCAATCACCCATCTACTCAACCATCATCCACAAGCATCCATTGTCCTTAGAAAACTTCTAATGTTGTATGAACATATGCAAAAGTGTGTGTATATGTTCCTTATCTAATGCAAAGATCAGGCAGTCTACTGATTCAGTTGACCTCCTTAATGCGAATTATGTCAGTGCCATGAGTCCAACATGTATGCAATAGAATTCTGATGATATATATTATTTCTATATGAGTGCACAATCATTCACTCAAATGCAACATCCATGTGCTGAATCAACCATTTTGCATCCACAAGAATTGAAAAATGCTCACCCATCCATATGCAGTATGAGAGTGTTTTCGAGCCGATCTAGTGCCTAGTGTGTGTATATGCATCCACGGGCAACCACTTGCAACCATCAAACATAACATGTCTCAAACACATGTTTACACCCATTAGTTTCTACCTAAAGTTCAAATATTCGATCGATAGGATACAGTCGAATGATGGAAGCGAGTACAGATAGAACGAAAATTTGGTTCCCATTAGACATGGGTCCTAAGTATCGGCCCCAAAGACCGAAACCAACATCAAATTGACACCCAGAGGATTACCTTCTTTTAGACAATGTCAAAACTGGAAATTCTATAAAAAGTATTTAGATATTTACAGACTACTGGTACAGATCAGGTTCCCTAATGATTCTTAGAAAGCTAAGCATGATAAAATCATACCCCACGAAAACTCAGAATGTATGCGTCATACTTGACGCCTAACACAGATATCCCTCAAACCCCAATCTCAAACAGATGATCCATAACCCTTATGGGTCTGAGTCTATAGCGGAATTCAGAAATAATACTAGCATTAAAGTGCAGAGTATCGATTACAAAATCAAAATATCAGAATCAGAAAAAGTCATAATCAGATAAAGAAATTAAACCTACTATAGAAATTTTCCTATTTCTATCCTAGCCACTAGCCTCAAGAGTGTTCGCCTGCCCTCCTTGTCCTCGTCTCTTCGGGCAGTCCCTAGTGAAGTGTCCCATCTCCCCACAGTTGAAGCAAGCGCCCTTCCTTTTTCTGCAATCCTTGTTCAGATGAGTTGAGCTCCCACAAGTAAAGCACTTTTTCCCCTTCTTATCTTCAGACTTCTCATCCTTCTTTTGTGTTTCCTTTTTGGGCCCCGCTTTCTTATTCTGTGGTTCTTCCTTCTTTGTCTCTTTCGGGCCCTTGTCTTCCTCGTGCAGTAGTGCCATATTCACCAATTTCTCGTAAGTTGCTCCGATGGGTACATGGGTCATGGCTAGGCTGTGCAGTGGCTCATTCAATCCTTTAACAAAGCGGAGAGCCTTTTTATGCTGAGTGTTGACTAAATCCAATCCGAATCTTGCTAGTTGGTTGAACTGGTTGACGTATTCCTTGACCGTCATACTTCCTTGCTTAAGAGACAAGAACTTTTCCAATTGTAAACTTCGTTCAGCTTGCGAGAGGAATTTTGTCTCAAACCTTGTTCTGAAATCCATCAATGTCTCAACCGGCCTCTCGGCGTTAGTGACTTCCCACCAGTAGGAAGCTTCGTCTTTGAGCAGCCATACCGCCAACTGTACCTTCTGCCTATCGTCCACCTCGAAGATAACGAATAGATCCTCAGTTTCTTTGAGCCAATTCCTTGCTTCTACGAATGATTCAGTTCCTTTGAAATCCTTCCCACCCATGGCCCTAAAATCTCTACAGATCTTTGAGAAAGCAATTGCACAAGGAGGGGGTGGAAGAGGGAGATCATTTGCTGGACCTGCAGCGGCGGTCCTAGCCTCAAGATATTGACGAAACCAACCGGGTACATGAACACCCTCTGGTATCTCAGATGCTTCAGACATGCTGAAATGAAAAAGGAAAGGTTCAATACAAAAAGGACTGAAAGAAAGATATATGGCTCTTGGGGATTATGTTTTTCAAAATAAGCTTTTTTTTTTTTTTTTTGAAAATACTTCCTTTCAAAACTTTTTTTTTGAAAATAATTTTCAAAACTTTTTTTTTTTTTTAAATCTGGTAACCTTCAGCTCTGATACCAAGTGTAACACCCCACCTCCGTTAAGGTCACTCACAAAGGGAATGCCTTAACTTTGGTGGAGCATTTTAGTAAACAGGACAGAAACTTACAAGACAGATAAAACAGTACTTGAAAAAAAAATTAACTTTATTACAGCGGAAACAGAAATGAATATGGTTACATCCTTTCAATTTCAGAATTCAAGTACAAAATATCAGTCTTGTACAAAAGCCTTCAAAATGCATAGTTTAAAATCATAATCCCCATGGAACGGAAGTTATACAGGGCCAAGCCATACTTTGAGCACTTCAAGCAAAGAGAAATCCGGATCAAGCTAAAGTATTTCCCTCCTTGGATAACCTGGGGGGGAAACGGAAGAAAGGAGGCGAAACAACAAGGGCCAGACAAAAAGTCTGGCAAGTCCAGTGACTTTCAGCATATGAACAGATAATAATAATATGATATGAACATAAAACTGGATGTGAGATAACTATAACAGGTGTAGCAGATATAACAGAAAAACAGAATGATATAAACTATTGTTTTACACTTCTCTGCACTAATACTAGTATAGCATAATTAGGTGCCACCCTAATGTCTAAATTGAAGCAGGAAAGGGTACAGAATACTTTAACAGAAACAGAATGCTAATAATGGGCCTTTTCTACCCGATCAGAAACAGACAGAAGCAGAAACAGATTTATCCCTACGGAAACAGAATGTAGAATTAGGTGTACACTAGTAATGGGCCTTTACCACCCGAACAGACGGTACCACACAGAAACAGACAGGTGTTACCACCCAACCGAAACAGACGGTACCAACAGAAACAGATAGAACTAAGCGTACCCTAAAACCCTACCCCAAGCGATCGGCTCCCTAATACATAAATATCCTGTGTCGGCCCCACAGTAGGGTGTATCACTCCCTAAAGTGACAACCAATTGGCACAGAACTATTTACAGATGTCACGGCGTCTTACATCCTCAGAGGCAGACCGAGATCCATGCACGCACATGACCCGGTTGGAACGCACCTTCAACACCCCTCGCCATTATCAGAATGAACCACTTATAATTAGTTCAGTAAGCATGCCCGGACCCTACCTACTGTTGGGTCAAAGTTTTGATACCAGAAAGGGTTACTGACTAATATGGGTCCCAAACAACAGATGAAACAAGTAATTCCCCTCCTAACCTTGTGCCCCCAGACTAACAGATTTCAGATTTATTTGTTTACAAGTTCAGACATACAGAATTCAGATTTACTAGTTCACAAATTAAGTTAACAAGTTTTCATCGGATCAGATGTACAGATTTTTCAGATTTGTCTAACTTTGTATTGGACGGGTTTACTACACCTATTAATCCCGTTGGTTTATCCCTATTTTCCCCAATATGTTTTAGACGTCATTCTTATCTTAGATTTGCATTAATTAGTTATTAATGCCCAGACCTCTCACATTAGGTCGCTAGCTTGTGGCCGCTGGATGGGCCGGGCGGTTCCGGGCAGACTTCTGCCACAAGCCAGACCTAACCTCGTGTCTTAAGCAGGTTATGACTAACTTCTCACATTAGAACCTATTGTTTGCGGCCACTGGATGTGCCGGGCGGTTCCGGGCAGAATTACGCCGCAAACTCATTCTAACCTCGAGTTAGCCATGTTTATCTTTGCGGCCAATTAATTAATAATTTACCGTTTATGCGCACGCCCAATATATATATATATATATGCCAATTCAGATTATATCAATGACAGGATGATTATATCAACACAGCAGATAACAGATTTTAGCATATGGCAGATTTTTCCAGATTATATGACTTAACGGATTTAATAGATTTTGCAACTTAGCAGATTTTGACATATAACAGGTTAGGCATCTCAACAGACAAATTTAACAGATTTGGCATTTCAATCTAATTAGCAGTCTATGCAATATAACAGAACTAGCAGTTTTAGGCAACTTAGCAAATTAGCAAAATAGGCATTTTCAACGGATTCAGTAAATGACAGATTTAGCAGGTTTAATATTTCTAAAGGTTCTATTTACATGCCTTGCCTAAACATAAATTAGGCCTAAATTCATATGCCTAAATAATTGTCGTGATTCACAATAAGATCATATACTTCCATGTTTGCATACATTTACATAGCGCAGAATATGGACATAATTTACCCTATAACATATGTTCCAATTTTTGTTAAACTAACCTTATACAGCAGATTCACATATAAATTATACCAAGTATGATCATTAATTACAATGCATGCCATATATGCAAAATTCCCTATTTAGGTGTAATCACAATAGTAGAGATCCTAATTAATGTAAATCTTTTACACCTACGCTTCCATATCCTTCTTCTTATTAAGTCATGAATCATTATGCAAAATATACCCAACAATCTAAATCTTTAAATCATATCTTCTAAAAAAAATCAGATCTTGACTTTTATATGCATTTTGTCCAAAGTCTCAAATCATATGTAATTATACAATGGTTCCTCTTTTCTTCTATCATAGAATATGCATAGATCCAAATCTAGTTTACAACATATGCTCATTTTTTTTCTAATTAATTACAGATCTAAATTACAACATACACTATGCATACAACATATATAAATTATATGTTCATAGTCAAATTTATGCATCCAATCCCAAGTCACATGTCCAATATATTTTATGCCTCAGACCTAAAGTCATATATTCAATTCAGTCTTGTCAAATTTCGCATCATTCATCCCAAAATTTGTGTTCATACGTTCATCTCTTATGAGATTAGGCACATGCTCGTGGTAGCCTGGCTATAGAAACAGAAAAGAAGAAAAGGGATACAGAACAGTCACAGAAAAACAGATCTGACAGAAGAGAATATATATACAATCTCATATTCAGAATTAAAAATATATCAAAATTATAATTAACGTTTATAGCGGAAAATAACTGTACTTGCCTTGATTGGATTAAAGAAAGAACTTTAGTTGTTACAGAATTGTTGCAGAAGCTTTTATCTCAAATTTGAATTCAGGATGATGTTGATTGACTTCTAGTTTTGATTCTAGCAGAGTAGCGACGCCATTTTTATTTTTAATTAGAAGAAGAGAGCAATGGAGGCTAGAGAATTGTGTTAGAGACTTAGGTTAGGTAGAGTCTAGGGTCATTTTTATAGAGTTTATGAACTGATTAGGACCATCGATGTTGCTTGGATTGATCGTAGCCATTCATTCGAAAGAGAGACCAATTATAGCTTGCCACCTAGCCCTAATGACAAATCATGCTTCTGAAAATCGACCAACATAGACTAGGCCAGCCAGGGTGGACTGGGTTCGACCTGGGTCTGGACCAGGTCGACAGCCCTGTCGACAGCCCTGTCGACAGCCCTGTCGACCTGGCTAGACCAGGTCGACAGCCCAGTCGACCTGGGTGTCTTAGGCGGGAATTTTCCCGCCCTGGCCAATTGGGCCCGATTTTTAATTTTAAACTTGTTTTTCTGAGCTGTTCGAATTTTAAACTTAATTCAGAAACTTCCGGAGGCTATATCTTCTTCATACGGACTCCAGTTTTCGAAAACTCGGACTCTATTTCGCGTATTTTTCCGAGACGAACGCAATGGCGTATCCCGTTTCCCTTAGTTCTTTGATTTCAAATTAATTATACTTTAATTTGTTAATTTCACAGTTATAGAATACACGGGGTGTTACACGTAGCTTTGTGTATAACGTGAATTCGCGAGCCTCACACCCCGGTATGAACCAGAAACGGGAGAAGGACCTCAGGGAGGGCATGCGTTTCTTTCTAGCTAGGGTGGTGTCAGTGACCTACCAGCCCTGACATTTATATACTTTTCACCTATGTGGTTGTTGCTGTTGCGAGGCGCCTCGGTTTGATCGGACGATCCGGGTCCGATGGAGTCATTCGTTGGCTCGTTTACGCCCCAAAGGGCGGGGAAACGTATTGTTCAGGCATTTTAATCCACATCGGTGGACCGGCCCTAACGATCCAAAGGCTTGACTGAGTACTTGCCTGAGGCACGGGCTAGAGCGTCTCGAATTCGGTAAGGACTATCTTTTGCCTTGGTTCATGATGGAAATCCAATTTCCAAATACGACAACGTGCGGTTTTAACTGTATATATATATATATGGCGACATGATATATGGTACCCATGCCGTCTATGATTGATAGTTATGATTTAAAATAGTTTTCAAAACATATAAACACTAGCAATAATATCAAATGACTTTGTTTTATTCGTATCAAGCATATTTTGGCTGTTATAAGGTAAGACTCTATCCTCCGGTTTGCGTTGCATTGTGTGATGGGAACTGAGTCTTATAACGACTTCATTTTTACAAAAAGCATAGCGATGTTTAAAAGAAAGATTTGTTTTAAAGCACTGGCAATCCAATGGAGTAAACCCGTTCCACGAAAGTGGCGTGGTCCTATGATTGGCCATATTATATATGTGTTGAATAGATTTCTCATACCAGTCCCATGACTGACTCGTAGTTTGTTTCACTTTCAAACTCGGGTGCCCCTTTTTCTACACGGGCAGCCTTGTATTCAGGTTTAGCTGGTTCTTTCTGGATAGCTGGAGCTGAAGATGGATTCTATCATTTATCTCTTTTTATGCTGTTCAGCTCCTATTGTACATATTATGTTTGTTTTCCGCTGTAGACATTCATGTATAGCTGTACTGTATTTTTACTAAGTAAGATCCTATATACTGTGTAACTCTGATGATTACTTTTATCCAGTATATTTTATTGTTCATTATCTGGTGTATTTATATAATTTTGTTCTGCTATTATCTGTTTCTGTGTTATATTCCAAAGATAACCCTTGTCTCCGTCTGAACGGGATTTCGGGTCGTCTCATATACGCTTCCTCTTTCTAATCTTACTAGATTTTATTCTTAGACTTTTTTTTTATTATTATACTATTCTATTTCTAAGTTCATTTCCTTATCGACTTCTATATATATCGATACGTTGATTTCTAACTATCAAATTATCTTAAAAATATTATAACTCCTCAAATTTCTGGAAAATTTTGCCATAACCTCCTTTGTACTAGGAGCATCGGGATATTTCAAATAGCCTCCCATGGCCCTCACTAATCCAAAAGAAAAACAAAAAGCCAAGCGGCTAGCCGATACGGCGCATAAAATCTCATATGTGAATTAAATACATACCTTTTTGTCGAGCATTCTATTTATACTCTTTTAACACTTCATCCCAAACCTGTTTAACCTATATCCAACCATTCCCATCTTTGTTTCAACTAAATCAGAAAGTTTTAACTCGTTTCGTTAAGTACTTTGCTAATTAGCTCTTTTCCTTATTGCACTTTATATTTGAACACAACATGTTCAAATCTAAGTTTAACATGTTTATAACTAATTGAATTCCATTTCAACTCACGTTTCATATTCGATTTCAAATATAAATTTACCAGTCCCCTTTACTTATCTAAAGTTCAACTTCAATTCAAGATCCATTTACTAAAGGCTAATTAACTGGTTTACCTATTTCACCTTTTTTATTTGAATATACATGTTAAAATATAGGTTTAACTTATTAATCCACTAATTGAATTTCATTTCAATTTTATTTGAATTTCCTATATTCAAATTTCATTTCGATTCTCTTATTCAAATTCTATATTTGAATTTCATTTCAATTCTATTTGAATCTTCTATATTCAAATTTCAAATTCAATTCTATTTGAATCCTCTACATTCAAATTTCATTTCACTTTCGATATTCAAATCCTATATTTGAAATCTCTTATATTTTCTATATCCAAACGCCATTTGAATTTCTATATTCAAATTCTATATCACTTCCATTGAGTTTCATATATTCAAACTCCCTTTGAATTTCTATATTCAATTTCTATTTCACTTCCATTGAATTTCATATATTCAAACTCCCTTTGAATTTCTATATTCAATTTTCCTTTGAATTTTCTTATTTACATTCTATGTTTGAATTTTCTTTATTCACATCCCCTTTCAACTTTCTTTATTTATTCTTTAAATAAGCCTCGATTTCAATTCCTTTTGAAATCGTTATTTCTACCTTTGGAAAATAGGTTTTTCCTTTCAATTTCACACTTGTATTTTTAATTCTGAATTATCCAATGATAATTCTTTTCACTTCATTTATAAGCTTCGTTTATAAAAGAACTATTTATAAACTTCGTTTATGACGGAACTTCTCATTTTATTTCTTTTAAACAAGTTAATATTTCAAATCTATTTAAAAGTTCAAATTCTATTTTATAAATCCCATTTTGAAATTCAACACAACTTGTCTTTCCCAAAACAAATTCAAAACAGTGTCTCTGGTAGTAATTCGTCACTTACAACTCGAAAATGAATACTGATGATGCAGCTGTCATCATCAGAATCTATTTCCCAGCGATCGAAGTGAGTTCAATACTATAAAACCATTTCTAAACATTTCCACTTTGAAATTTATTTCAAAAATATAACTCACACTGCTTGTAAAACAATTTAAAATCTCCCAGGATCTTAAATTTTCCTTATTCTTAATCCCAATCCGTTTACAAACACTTATCCAATTCTCCTAAGTTTTAACTTCAATTCTGGTTTAAAATTTCAGATTTAACTCATCTGATTTCACGTATTTCACTTATATGAATTCTGACTGGTTATTTACATAACCATTTAATTTATAATCTTACTCGATTATAATAACAATCAATATATCCAATATATATCAAAATATACTTTGGGTAAAATTATTTTCATTTACCCTCTTTTCAAAACATACCATGATGGTTCATCGTATTCAAGTGTTTACAAAATCCCTACCGATACAGTGGATCAAACTGATCGACCAGAACTCATAAACGACTCAACCGATGAATCTCCACAATATAAAACAACTTTTATATCAATAACAAATACGTTCACTCATATATATACACTCAACTCAATCTAGGGTATTACTAACCCTATCTCTATCGAATCACGCCACAGAGCCAAGTTAATCAATTAACCTTCTGCTCTGATACCAACTGTAACGACCCGGATTTTGAGCGACTTTGGTTATCGACATAAGCATGATGTCAATAACCAAAATGTCGAAAAATCCTGGTAATTAGTGAAAGAAATTAGAGGGTGAGGAAAGATAAGATAGAAAATTAGAGTAGAAGAAGAAGAAGAACACAACATCAGAGTAACACGAATCTCACAGCGGAACGAATAAATATATTTCATAACATAACTTGAAATATACATTTGTACTTGCATATACATATCATTTATCAAAGTACAACACTTACAACACAGCGGAATAATAATAGCTATATGATCCTGAAGCCTCCTGCTCCAGCTCTTCAATGTATCTGAAAAATCCCGACTACTTGACTGCCCGTACAAATTTAGGCACCCAAGAGTTTAGGGAAAACAACAAAGTAAACTCCGGGTCAGTCATGGGACTGGTATGAGTAAACAGTTAAAAACAGTTCGAACAAGTAAATGATATCTCATAAGACCACGCCGCATAACGGAACGGGTTTTTCCCTTATGAGAATCCAAGATAACTTTATATCAAAAACCTTTTGATATTATAATAATGTCTATCAACCACAGTATGTATATATATATATAATCATCTAGTAGAAACGCTTTCATCTCACGTTCTACATATATAGTATATAATCAAAACCGCAAGCACGTATTGGGTAATGGATTTCCAACTATGACAAGGTATGGAACCACCTTTCGCTTGTGTACCTCTAGAGAGGAATACACTGGGTTCAACAAGAACATCTTGCAACCCGGCCACACATGACCGACCACTCATTTCGCTTGAGTGTATCGAATGTATATCACCAACGGTTGGGATCAGCAACCGTTTCCCGAATGGGACAGCATCAACAATAGATTTTTAGAAGTAAATGAAACTCTAGATCAGGTGATTATACACTCTACTTCGGTGCGACCGACTTAGCCATGCTGCCTGCCCGATTTCTGTCATTTACCGGATGATGAGGCTAGAAGCTACGCTTTAACATCATACCAGATTCACTTTGAATGTCACATTGTCAAATCCATCAAATCACCGATTGACGCCCTCAACCATACATTACGCGTTAGCTAAAAGAAGTTTCCTTCTCCGCTTCCACTCTTGGTACATTTGGAGAAATCAATATATGTGATCGTCTGGAAATACTCTGTCAGACATCCGCCCATACAAGTCATCCAGGAATAGGATGAACCGAAGGCACTATTCTGTAAACAGGATAGCCCTTGCATAACTCCGTCTTCAATTTCCTTTGGCATATATGATTCGCAACGCTTATGCCAATACAGAGTGGTTCTTTGGATAATAATCCAACCGGTCTCTCCATATTAACAACGTTAAAATGGTCAAAACTTCGATAGTCTGTGATTTAACTATCGAATAAAAACAGATGTACAAACAACGATATTATTTCCAAATGGAAATTATATTGATCAAACATCATTCAACATTTATCTCTTTATTTCATAAATTTACTTATCTCCTGTTTCCCTATATTCAATATTTCTTATTTTCTAAATTTGGAAAATATACGTTATTAACAATGGAAAACATTTCCATTTCTTGTTTTCTTTATTAGAAAACATTTCTGGTTTCTTATTTGGAAAACATTTCCAAATCTTCTTCATTGGTCTTAGACAGATGTTTAAACAAACCATCGCGATGGCAACTCAAACCATTTCCTTTACTGCCGAACCTTAACTATTCCTTAGTTAAAAACGAAGCCAATCAAGTTGGGGTATAACTACCTCTCAGACCTTAACTGAACAACATTTCTAACTTTGAAATAGACAAAGTTCACTTTATATCCCTTTAACTAACTTCCTTACTTAACTCTCGTTCGAATAAATATCTATTCGATTTATTCTATTCACTTAACTCTATTCGATTAACCCTTTTACTTTCTATTCGAATAACTATATTGATTTACTCATTTCACTTAACTCCTTTCGATTAAACTATATTCGATAACTCCTTTTTCTTTCTATTCGAATAACTATATTCGATTAACTCTTTTTACTTTCGATTCGAATAACTATATTCGATTAACTCATTTGCTTCTATTCGAATAACTATATTCGATTAACTCCTTTGCTTTATCTCTAATCGATTAACTAACATCGATTAACTTCTTTTACTTTAACTCTAATCGATTAACCCTTTTACTTTCTATTCGAATAACTATATTGATTTACTCATTTCACTTAACTCCTTTTACTTTTATCTCTAATCGATTAACTAACATCGATTAACTTCTTTTACTTTAACTCTAATCGATTAAACTAACATCGATCATCTCCTTTTACTTTAACTCTAATCGATTAAACTAACATCGATTATCTCCTTTTCTTTCTATTCGAATAACTATATTCGATTTACTCATTTTCTTTAACTCTCTAATCGATTAAACTAACATCGATTAGCTCCTTTGATTTAACTCTAATCGATTAAACTTACATCGATTAACTCCTTTTCTCGAATAAACTATTCATTTATAAAGATTTACTTTCAGTAACGGTTCTTCACTTTACAAATGATTTCCTTTTATTCTAACTTATCCTTTGATTTTATAAATATTTCTTTTATAAAAATCTTTTTCCTTTTCTATATAAAATCCATCGATTTTATATAAATAATTCATTATCAAAATACACTTGGAAAATATTTCTTTATCAACATTCGGTATGTTATGGTATTCAACATATCAAATCACGATGATCAATATCGTCCAAACACATATAATCGACAACAGATTATATATCACATCATATATCACAATATATGAAAAACAGTAAAATAAATGTTGAGGAATCCAGTTGGATTCCTCCAACCTGTCTCCCTGCATCTACAGATGTTACACAGTATAATATACATCAATTTCATTTCAACATGAAATATACTGATACAGAATCAAATATTGATTGTCGATTTTTATCTATAACTAGATCTACGTTTTCAATCAAATCTATTTAACAGTCCAGTCAATCAATACACAACAATTCAATCAACATTTATCAAAATAAAGTACAGTTTATAGAAATATAAACTGAATAGAGTTGGTGAGTTTTACTCACTTTGATTGGTCATCGTTAAATAACGATATTCGTCCATCGATTCAAATCGAACAATTTATTTTGCAATAAATTGTAACTAGTCCCAATTCACTCCTAGTCAGTTTCATTGTGACGCTCCCGTCCATACGATCCTAACGCGACCAGCGGTTTGTAAAACTGATGATGTATGATCAAGTTATCATTTTTACAAGTTCAAGTATATTTTATATTAAACTAAACTAAAATTATTTAACTTAGATGGGCCTCACCATTCTTTGAAATCCGGCCCACCTTCACATTCCCAGGCCAACGTTATACAGACCTGTCCCTTACCTTTCTTCCCCAACTTCAAAAATCACGCTTCCCCTTGTACAGCCATCACCGAATTATCTAGCTCCCTCCCTCCTTGAATTCTTCTCGAAAATTTACAAAAGAAATACCATTGAATTCTCCTACAAACCCTCTACCAACTCATACCCTTCACTTCCAGTTCGCAACTACCCAGGAGAATCTGACGTCGCACTTTTTCCCCTTTCCTGTACATGATCGATAGCCATAAACATCATGGAATCACCTCAAAAACTCATGAACAGACACCACTCATCAACGCAATTCTTCCCAACAAACCAATGCCGCACTTTGCTCCCTCCAGTACACTCCATCTCCCAACAAATCACGCTCCGTTTCCTCCACCAAAACTGACATCCGCTCCACCTTTGAACAGAAAACCCACGGCATCAACAATGAACGCCGCATCAACAGAAACCCACGGCATCAACAGAAAACCCACGGCATCCAAACAATTCCCTTCCTTTTCAGTTCGCACCCCAAGTTTATAGCCACCTCCGCCTTGGACCCTTCCGAAGCCCACCTGCACTACGTTGGCTTTACTGGTACACGGTCTTCCACGAAACCCATGACCGTACTTGCTGAAAGCTCCACGAGAAAGGAGATACTCATTTCTGAAGTCCGAATCCATGTATTGTATTTTTTTGGGAATTTGTTTGAGGCGAGGGTAAACCGGCGGCTTATGTCTTGATTTACAGAAAAGAGAATTTAGGTTATAAGGAGAATTGTATATTTATATAGGATTTTAAATTCATGGACGTGGCCTTTGGATTCCCACATGATTTTCTTTTAATCCATACAAGTCTTCGTTTGAGGTTTGAGTGTACGTGGTTTCATTTAATCCATACAAGTCTTCTTTTGAGTTTACGTGGTTTCATGTCTACCATAAGGTATCCATTTGCATATAATATCTCGTTTTATATTTATTGTAGTAGTAAATTTTAGAGACAAAGTCAAATTTCATCAATGTATGAGCTGCTCCAGGCAGAAATAGATATACCGTTGTAATGAGCTCGGTGTCACGATCCCAAAAATATAATCATACCTGTAGGTTAGCTTATTCTGTGAAATCCCAAAATGTCGATACAGGGTGCCCAATACTCCAAATAAAAAAAGTTGCTCATTTAATTAATTAAAAATTCCATAAAATTCTAAAAATTAAATTATCACTACGTCTCAAAAGAACCTTGTCTAGATTCAAACCCGGTATCTAGTTATATTGAAAAACCCTTTTATAACGTAAACAAAGCGTCGCAAATTATAAAGGAATTCCATAGCGACTTTTCTAAAATTTGCTTTGGACATAAATCAAAATCTACATGATGAAATCCCGATTTTTCTCTTCCACTAGAAAAATATACTCCACCAGCTCCTAACGTTTCTTTTTTCACAAAAATCCGATTTAAAACGAATCCTGTATATTCAGTTGAAGTTCAAATCGCCAAATAGCGAACTGCAGTGCCATTTCAAGCTCTATTTTAATTATATTATAATTATACGTTCAAACTGTCGTCGATTTAATATATTCGTTATTCAAATTCAATTCCAAGCTGAATTAAATATCACAGATGATCCGGTTCACACCATATCATCATTTCGACCATTCAGAGTTAAATATATATTATTTAATTTATTATTTTAATTAAATATTCACTATTATTTAATTCCATAACCATTTAATTCACTATATCACCATTGATATAAATAAATTAATTAATCATAATACCCCTGCCAATGCGGGTCATTACATCAGTAACCATCCAACATCGAGTCATATGTCCTCCATGTAAACACAAGTCCTCTCCTCTTCACATACACCCAGTATCTCCATATATTCACCAAACACATCCACAGTTGCGTCAAAAACCTCCCAACCGCCATATACTTCCTGCTCACTTTTCATTTCCTTTTGTAGCCTTCATGGAAGATCCAATCACCAAGCTTTCCCATGTACAATGTAGTGGCCCGAAAATCCATACCAATTTGAGCTGACTAATATCCTACACATTCAACTCAAAGTGCACGAAAATTCAGATCATTAATAGAAGAAATTAGAGGATGAGATAGACAAATGTAACGAACCAAAAATTAGCGACTTTGGTTATCGACATAAACTCAATGACAACTAACCAAACATCTGAAAATAACGGTAGTTAATGAAAGAAATTAGAGGGTGAGAATAGATAAGATATAAACTTAGAATAGAAGAAGAAGAAGAACAACACAACATCAGAGTAACATGAACCTCACAGCGGAACGAATAACATATAATAGATAACATATCTTTGAAATAGAATCAATGTATGTATACAATAACACTATCAGATTACAACACAGCGGAAATAAATATAGTTATATAATCCTGAAGCCTCCTGCTCCAAGCTCTTCCAGTATATATGTAAGTCCCGACTACTTGACTGGCCATACAAAATTGGGCACCCAAGATCTTAGGGGAAACAAAACAAAATAAAATCTGGGTCAGTCATGGGACTGGTATGAGTAAAACAGTTTAAAACAGTTTGAGCCATTAAACGATATCTCATAAGACCACGCCGTATAACATAATGGGTTTTTCCCTTATGAGAATCCAAAATATCTTTATATCAAAATCCTTTTGATATTATAATAATGTCTTTCAACCACAATATAATAATCATCTAGCAGAAACGCTTCCATCTCACGTTCTACATATATAGTATCTAATCAAAACCGCTAGCACATATTGGGTAATGGATTTCCAACTATGACAAGGTATGGAACCACCTTTCGCTAGTGTACCTCTAGAGAGGAATACACTGGGTTCAACAAGAACATCTTGCAACCGGGCCACACATGATCGACCACTCATTTCGCTTGAGTGTATCGAATGTATATCACCAACGGTTGGGATCAGCAACCGTTTCCCGAATGGGACAGCATCAACAATAGATTTTTAGAAGTAAATGAAACTCTAGATCAGATGATTATACACCCTAATAGGTGCGACCTACATAGCCATGTTGCCTTCCCGATTTCAGTCATTTCCCAGTTGTGAGGCTGGAGGCCACGCTTATCTCTGACAAATCACACATTTATTCACTTTGAATGTCACATCGTCATACCCGCCAAATCACAAATTGATTTCCCCAAAAATACCATGGGTATACAACTAAGAGAAACGAATTCCTCCGCCACCAAACGTAAATACATTTGAAGAGATCAACTTATGCGATCTATTAAATATACTCTGTCAGACGTTCTTCCATACAGGTCGTCCTGGGACTGGACAAACCGAAGGCACTATTCAGCACATCCATCTTAGATAATCTTTACCTAAGATTTATACAACAGCCCTTGCACGTTACTCCGTCTTCAATTATCTTTGGCATATATGATTCGCAACGCTTATGCAAATATGGAGTGGTTCTTCGGATAATAATCCAACCGGTCTCTCCATATTAACAACATTAAAATAGTCAAAAACTTCGATAGTTGGTGAGTTAACTATCAAAGAAAACAAGTGCGCAAGCAAAGATATTATTTCCAGATGGAAATTATATCGATCAATCATCATTTAACATTTATCTCTTTAGTTCATTAATTTACCTATCTCCTATTTCCATATTTTCTAAATTCTTATTTTCTACTATCAGAAAACATTTCTGATTCTTATTTGGAAACATTTCGAAAACTCCTTCATGATCAAGCCTTACCATTCCTCAGTTAAGAAGGAAGTCAATCAAGTTGGGGTATAATTACCTCTCAGACCTTAACTGAACAAACGTTTTAACTTCAAAATGGTCAAAGTTTATCTTTTAAATCTTTAACAAACTTCCTTACGTAACTCTCAGATTCTATTTATGAATCCCCTTCTTTTATAAAAACATTGGTTATAACGTTATAATCCCTACTTTCGAAATATCTAACTTCCATTACAACTTTTATTCTTTAATGTGAATAAATAAATAAACCCCCAATTTATAAATAAATAAATCTTGATTTAAACACCGGAAAGTATAAGTACTTTCCCGAATTCGATACAATCGAATTTGCCGATTAACTCTATTCGAGTAATCTCTATTTGATTAACACTTCTTCGAATAACTTATATTCAATTATCCCTCTTCGAATAACTTATATTCGATTAACTCACTTCGAATAACTTATATTCGATTAACTCACTGTTTCAAATAAACTATATTCGATTAACTCCTTTAACTCTATTCGAATAACTAATATTCGATAACTCCTTTTGATTAAACTAATATTGATAACTCCATTCGATTAAACTAATCGATAACTTCTTTTAACTCGATTAGAATAACTAATATTCAATAACTCCTTTTAACTCGATTCGAATAACTAATATTTGATAACTCCTTTTAACTCGATTCGAACAACTAATATTCGATAACTCCTTTTAACTCGATTCGAATAACTCAACTCGACTAACTCGACTAACTTGGTTCGACTAACTTGGTTTTATTAACCATACTCGATTAACTCAACTTGACTAACTTAACTTATTTAACTCAACTTGATTAACTCTATTCAATTAACTCAACTTGATTAACTCAACTCATTTAACTCAACTTGATTAACTCGACTCATTTAACTCAACTTGATTAAATCTAACTGATTAACTCTAACTGATTAACTCTAACTGATTAACTCTAACTGGTTAACTCTAACTGATTAACTCTTACTGGTTAACTCTAACGGGTTAACTCTAACTGATTAACTCTAACTGATTAACTCTAACTGATTAACTCTAACTGGTTAACTCTAACTGGTTAACTCTAACTCTAATCGATTAACTCTTTTCACTTAACTCCTTTGAATCATTTCCCTTTGGAATTATCTCCTTTGAATTATCTCCTTTTCTATTTGTTTACTTAACCAATAACTATTCCCTTTTCAATTCAATTTATTTAACAAATAAATATTTCTTTTATCTTTTTTCTATTTATTTAACAAATAAATATTTCTTTTATCTTTTCAATTCTATTTGTAAATGTTTTACAAATATTCCCTTTCCAAATCTATTTTTAAATGGTTTACAAATATATCCTTTTCATTTCTTTATGTAAATGGTTTACAAATATACCTTTTCATTTCTATTTGTAAATGGTTTACAAATATACCCTTTTCATTTCTATTTGCAAATGGTTTACAAATATTCCTTTTTCATTTCTATTTGTAAACCATTTACAAATATTCCTTTTTCATTTCTATTTGTAAATGGTTTACAAATATTCCTTTTTCATTTCTATTTGTAAATGGTTTACAAATATACCTTTTTCATTTCTATTTGTAAATGGTTTACAAATATTCCTTTTTCATTTCTATTTGTAAATGGTTTACAAATATACCCTTTTTCTATTTGTTTTTGCAAATATCTTCCTTTGTATTTGTCTTACAAATATATTTCCTTTTTAACTCTTTTGATTTTATAATTATTTCCTTATATAAAATCCTTTTTCCTTTTACATATAAAATCCATTAATTTTATATAAATAATTTATTTTCAAATATACTTTGAAAATCCCCCTTTCTACATCCTAATATTTCTTACGGTATCTTAAATACCAAATCACAATGATTGATATCATTAAAACACACATAATCATCAACAGATTATATACCACATCATATATTACAACATATGAAAACAGTAAAATAAATGTTGAGGAATCCAGTTGGATTCCTCCAGCCTGTTTCCCTGCATCCACAGAAGTTAAACAATAGTATAACATCAATTTCATTTCAATATGAAATATTCTGCTAAACAGAATCAACATTTGATTAATGATTTATATATATATATATATATACACATATATTGTTATCTATAATTTCAACCAATACATAAGCAATTCAACCAAACAGTTAACACACATCAATCAACAGATAATTATCAGTTCTAAGAATACGTTATAAAAATATAACTGTTTAGAGTTGGTGAGTATTACTCACTTTGGCAGTTCATCGTTAAAGAATGATAAACTGTTTGTTTGATTTGAATCAAAGAATTTATTTCGCCATAAATTCAAATTAGGCTCCAATCCACTCCCAGGCAGTTCCATTGGGTAGTGTCCGTCCATACGATCCTGTTGGATCTTGTTTCATCCAATTCTGACACCGTATGAAATAGATACACAGTTTTAAAGTTTGAACTAATCTAAAATAAAATTAAACTAGTTAAAACTTAAATGGCCTTAACCTTTAAATCCTCACCGGCCCATCAACACAAAATGCGCACCACCGCATTTCCTTTCTTCCCCAATTCATCGTGAGCTTCCAGTATACCATCGAACACAAAAATCCAACTTCGAACTCCCTTTTCCCTCACATCACATCACGGTTCAGTGCAAAATCACCACAGTTGAACTTCTCTTCTGAAATGCTCCATCATCATCCCCTTTTCATCTCGTCCGCCCTCCTCCCAGTATTTGCGTCGACAGCCCAATATCGACATAAAATGTCACTGAACCCCACAAGTTGAGCACACAAGGTGCGGTTTTCAACCCCAAACCCAAATCCAGTGTTCGATTTACCCTTCATCGCCTCAAACCTTCAACAAACCGAACCCTAACTTTATTCGGTCCCCAAAAATGAACGTCGAACCCCAAATTTCTTACATAGAAATGAAGAGCTGAGCTATAGGAGTACAATGATATGAGTTCGGGGATTTATAGAATTTTACTTTGATTGTTTTGATTTTTCATTTGATCGAACTTTTTTCCTGGAAGAACAAAACCGATGGTAGGTTTTTGTTTGACCAACCAAATGAAATTAGGTTAAGGAAATTTTAGTTTGGGGTATTTATAGAGAATTTAAATATTTTTATATTTATTATTATATTCGTTTTAAATCAAACGCTATCTACAATTGTCTTCTAAAATTCCTGTGATCACATACGATACTAAAAATCTCGAAAATGGACATGTAGTTACAGCTCGACATTACGGTCCCAACGAAACTGGTTTCGTCGAATTCCGACTTCGTATGCCAACACGACGTATTTTTAACCGTCAAAATATCGACTGTTTCTCATTTTAAAAATCGGTATGGCTACATACTGACTTCAAAAATCATGGAAACTGAACTATAGCAATAACTTAATATTGCGGATCTAAAAAATTAGTTCCGTCAAATTCTAAGGTCGTTTGCAAAACTGGCTATTTTTAAAGCTCTAAATAACCATTTTAAATATATAAATATATTTAAAACAATTAAATTTAATATTTACAAATAAATATTATCGTATATATTCACAGTGGAGTACCATACAGCTTCAAAATATCCTATATGAATTTCTAACTCGATATTTCAAATCCCGATTAAATCGATATTTGATTTATAATGAAATTCATTTTTAAAATATGATTAAATCATTATAAATTATAAAGGAATTCCACAGTGACTTTTCTAAAATTTGATTTGGACATAGATCAAAATCTATACGATGAAATCTTGATTTTTCTCTTCCACTAGAAAAATATACTCCACGAGCTCCTAACGTTTCTTGTTTCACAGAAATCCGGCTTAAAACGAATCCTGTACATTCAGTTGAAGTTCAAATCACCAAATCGCGAACTGCCACGCCATTTCGAGCTTGATTTTAATTATAATATAATTCTACATTCAAACTGTCGTTTATATAATATATTCGTTATTCAAATTCAATTCTAAATTGAATTATATAATTTGAATTGCCCAGTTCACACCATATCGCCAATTCAGCCAATTCTGATTATTTCAGAATTAAATATATTATTTAATTATTACTTTAATTAAATATTCCTTATAATTTAATTAAACGACCATTAAATTCTCTAAATCACTATTTAAATAATTAAATAATTAAATTATTATATCGCTGAAAACATGGGTCATTACAACAAGATAGAACTAGTAGAATAGAAGAAGAAGAAGAAGAAGAAGAAGAAGAACATAACTGAACGGAATCAGAGTAAATACACGAACTCACAACGGAACGAATAAAATGTATTATATACATAACTTTGAATTACAAATCTGAATTTGTACTTACATATCATATCAGAGTACAATACATCATATCACAGCGGAAAAAATCTCTAAATATTAACGCTGAATCCTTCTGCTTTGAGCTCCTCCAAGTGTATCTATAAAAGCCTGAAACACTTGACTGCCCATACAAATTCGAGCACCCAAGAGTTTAGGGAAAACACAAAAAAAATAAACTCTGGGCTAGTCATGGGACTGGTGTGAGTAAACTCCAACCATACTGTTTAACTTTGAAATCCTTTTGAAACAAAAAGATAATAGTAAGACCAGCCCACACATAAACATGGATGACTTTTTACCATACTATAACCCAAATCATTTTGATATCAAAATCCAGTGATATTATAATAATGTCTAATCAAATAAATAACCAACTAGCAAAACGCTTGCATCTCACGCTCCACATATATAATATAAAATCTAAAACCGTAGGGCACTTATTGGGGAATGGAGTCCAACAGACTAGGTATAGGAGCACCCTCCGATCAGTGTACTCTAGAGGGTATACACTGGGGTTCAACAAGAATGTTTTGCAACCCGGCTACACATAACCGACCACTCATTTAGCTTGAGTGTATTGAATATATTGCCACCATGGTTGTTGGCCATCCAACCGTCATCCGAAGATACAGAAACGAAAAGAAGCAAAAATATGAATTTTCTCTAGATCGGTGACAATACACCCTGCTTGGGAATGACCCAACTAGCCATGCTGCCTAGCACAACTTTTGTTACTTCCTGGTTGTGAGGCTAGAGGCTATGCCTATCTTCAGAACATCTGATCACCATTCACTTTGAAAGCCATATCGTCAAACCCGTCAATTCACTAATCGACTTCCAAAAATATCACAGGTATAAAAAGCTAAGAGGAACGAATTCCTCCACCACCAGACGTAATAACTTTAAAAGATCAAACATACGTGATTTGTTAGGTATACTCTGTCAGACACTCGTCCATACAAGTTGTCCCGGGACTGGACAAACAAAAAGTACCCTTCTGGAATATAACGACCCCTGCAATTTACTCCGTCTTCAATTATCTTCAGCATAATCTAATTCGCAGCGCTTATGCCTATACGGAGTGGTTTTCGGCTAATAAATCCAACTGGTCTCTCCGTATTGACAACAATGGTCAAAACACTTCGATAGTTGGTTATTTGACTATCGAAGTAAAAACAAACATCCATTCAAATGTACAACCAAACATCACACAAATACTGGCCTTTTTATTTAATACTAACTTTCTAGTTTCCCATATTTTTATAAACTCTTCTTCATTTCCCTTTATAACTAATGCAATACGCTGCTATATTCCCTTTGTAACTACTGTAGTACGCTGCCATATTTTATTTATAACTACTGTAATACGCTGCCACATTTCCTTTATAACTACTGTAATACACTACCATATTTCCTTTATAACTAATGCAATATGCAAGTATATCTCCCTTCATAACTAATGCAATACGCTGCTATATTTCCTTTATAACTAATGCAATACACTGCTATATTCCCTTTATAAGTAAACTCCTTATTCTCAAGTTCATCACTACAAGTCGATTTCCTATTTGATTATAATTTATTGGTTTCAAAACCCAATATTAACCATTTTGCCTAACTTTGATATATATATAATTTCTAAAAATAATTCATTTTAATAACATTCGACATTGTCGAATTTAAAACCCAAATCCTAATGGTTTTAATTAGTTTAAAACAAATGTCAAACTTTGAATTGATGGCTTCGCTTTCCCTTGAAATGATTTTCCCTTTTTCTTCTATCTAAATTCACTCTTATATTTATTACATTTTATTTGTAACATCGCTTGTAAATCAATTTACTTGTTTTAATGGAATTAAAACAAATTACTATATTCAATCCCAATCGAATTTCCAATTTCCAAAAACATGTTTCCCTTTTCCCAAAAACCCAAATTCGCCTAAACCGAATACAATCTACGGTATTTTAGATACTAATTATCCCAGGGCCCAACGTTACTCAAATATTTTAAGCACACAAAAATCAATCACATATTAAATTTATGCCAGACAAGGCAATATATGAAATAAAATAACGATATAATTGTTGAGGAATCCGGTTGGATTCCTCCAACCAGTTTCCTGCATCTACAAATGTTAGTCACCACAAATATCACCAATTTCATACCGTGCAATATTCTGATCGATGGAATCAGTATCAATGATGTGTATATATACGACGATATATATATATATATATATATATATATATATATATATTTCAACTAATTTAATTGTAATTTACCTAGGCAACCATCACGCAGCACTCAACCATTATTTTAAAAATATAATTACAATATTTTAAAATAGAACAGAGTTAGTGAATTTACTCACCTTTGGGCGTTAACCGTTAACTAACAATTTGCATTAGTTGATTATACCCAGCGTTTTAATTCTGCCATAAATTCCCACGAACTCCAATTTACTTCAAACCAGCTTTATAGTGTAGCCATCATTCGTACGATTCATTATGACTGAGGAGGCTCGATTCTCTCGACCAGATTCTAAATCTTCAATCACAATTTTGGGTATTAAACTGGGTTCACAAATCACGTCTTACCCATTTTACAATTCAAATCCGCGCTCCCCAATGTGACTCGTGAAACCTTAAGCCGCTTCCCAGAACGCCATTTCTACAATTCAGCATGCCAAATACTTCTGACCCACAACCCCTTGTTCAACAGGCAAACCTCACCTTCCACATATCATCACCTACCACCTCCTTCTTCTAGTAACAGTGGCCACCACTTATTCCCACACGTTGCATAGCCATTTGCTCACTACCATTTAATACATGCGGCAAATAGCATGCCATCTTCCACTCCAAATGTAACACACACTCCAGGTTAAGGATCCATGGCCAAAACGTACCCAGCTCTTCTATAACAACATGGCCGAACTGTTCAACTCCATCCTTCTCCTGCATTCAAATGCATTCGCAACTTTCTCAAATTTTCTACACGCCTACCCTCTCCTCTCGTTCAGCATGCAATTCATGAATACAACTTCAGTCTCATATGCATGTCACCATCCGTACCAAAGACCAAACCTCCACCATCTACGCGAGTCAAATGTCCGACCACTCCAGAACCTTCCATAATAATGCTCAACATCGCAGCTGTCCGGCAGTCTTCTCCATCAACATCTCTTCGCGTTTGCCGCTTCCAGCTTCAACATCCATTCATATTCGCAGTTGCCATGAAACCACACCCTCCGGTTTCGTCAACACCAGACTTCGCTGTATACAAAGAAATACCCGCGATCGAAATCTCTTGCAAAACCAAAACGAAGGCTACTGCTGTTACGAGGAAGCCTGCGCGAGTTTAATGCAGTTTTTTTATATTTTATGCTAATTTTCTTTTTGATGTTCGGTTGTTTTGGTGTGAAGAAAAGAAACAAAGAAAATGGAAGATGGGAGCGTAATTTGCTTTCATTAGGTACTTATAGGAAAAGAAACGGATGAAAACGATGTCCTCATCACTAGCCTGTGGAAATTTTCACCTACCCTGCTTTGGACTTACTTACTTTTCCATGAAGTCTTTGAGTTTTCATAGGAGACTAATGGGGATGGCTTGAATTAGCAGGAGTATGGCTTCAGCTAAAAGCATAGGTGGCTATTTAATTAATTAAAAATTACAGTAAAATTTTAAAAATTAAATTATCACTACGTCTCAAAAAAATCTTGTCTAAATTCGAATCCAGTATGCAGTTATATCAAATAAACCGTTACGGTCGATGAACGATTCTATAACGACTATTTGAAAATTTGATTTGGATATAATTCATAATCTATAATGCGAAATCTTGATTTTTCGGTTCTGTTAGAAAAATACAGTTCAACAGATTCGAACGTTTCTTGTTTCGAAGAAATCTGACTTGTAACGGATCATGTATGCTTAATTGAAGTTTAAAATGTTAAATTACGAACTGCCGCAATATTACGGGCTCAATTATATTTAATATATATTTTTATACGTTCAACTTCGTTTTAATTAATATATAAATCCACTTATATTACAAATTCAATATTTAAATTGATTTAAATATTCAAATACAAACTGATAAAAATGTGAGATGTTACATTCCTTCCCTCTTAAAAGAATTTCGTCCCCAAAATTACTAAGGTAGAAAAATGCTATGATCTCTATTAATTCCGTTAAAAACCATCTGTGTATTATTTCTTAACTTCTGGTTCAACTCAATTAATTAATTAAGAAATAAATTTTATTTCCACTGATTTACAAAGTTTAGAAAATCTTTTATCGCCTTAAATTTCTGATAAATTTTTCCAGTATCTTCTCTAGACGGCTCGGTCGATACTACTACAATTCGTCTTTCTAGGCCATCTCCAATCCAAAAGAAAACAAACAGCCAAGCGACTTTTCAAAGTAGCTCAAAAAACTCATACTCGAATATAATATAAACTTGTATCTTTTTGTTGGCATTTAACTGTATCTCTTCCATTTGCTATCACTTTAACATATATCCAAGCATCCTTGGTTGATCTCCCATCAATCCATTCTCAAACCAATCTTTCTCTTTTACTAAGCCAAATTTCTATCTCAACTCCAATTCCATTTACTGATTTATTTCTCAAATCAATTATCTTCATCTCTAAATTCAAAATTAGATTCTTATTCTCCAAGAATCAATTCATTTTAATAACTCGAATCTCCTATATTTCTCTTTTACAATTTCCATTATAGATCATTCCAAATTCAGTCCGATTTTGTTTATCTTAGTTTAAGTTCCACTTTTACCATTTTAACTCCATAAGTTAATTTTTATTTCAGAATTCAAATTCCTGGGATTTATTTCAAATCCGTTTGAAATCATATATTATTCAAAACATTTGAATTTCTGACAACTTGTTTCCTCACAATAATTCAAAAACAAAACTTTGGTAGTAATCTATCACTTAACAACTCGAAAATGAACACCAATGATGTCCGGATCATCATCAGAATTTATTTTCCAGCCATCGAAGTGAGTTCAATACTATGTTACCTTAAAAACTCATTTATAATCACTTTATTTTTGAAATTACTTCAAAATATCTTTCATAGCCCTTGGAAAAACAATTTTCAAGTATCCCAGGATTTTAAAATTCCCTTATATTAATCCAAATTTATTTACAACACTTTCCAAGTTTTTAGAGTTTTATTTCAGTTCTAGTTTTAAATTCAGATTTAGTTCATCTGATTTTGTATATTTTACTTATATAATATTTCAATTGGTTATTTGTATAACCAACTCAATTAAAAATCTTATTTGATTACAACAATGATAACACATCCAATATATTATAATAATATCAAGATATGTAATTCTTTTTATATCAAAATATATTTTGGGTAAAATTATTTTGTTTACCCTCTTTTTAAAACATACTATGTATAATTAATCTGTTCAAGAGTTTAGAAACACCTATCGAAATAGTTTGCATTACTGTTTCGACCAAAATTTATAAATCACTCGACTAATTAGTCAACACAATAAAGAACGGTTTTTATATCAATTTACAAATACGCGCTCATATATATATATGCTCATACTCAATCTAGGGTATTACTAACCCCATCCCTACTGAGTTACGCCAGAGAGCCAAGGTAATCAATTAACCTTCAGTTCTGATACCATTGTAACGGCCCGAAAATCCATACCGATTTGAGCTGACTAATATCCTACACATTGCACGAAAATTCAGATCATTAATAGAGAGAATTTAGAGAATGAGATAGAAAAGATAGAACTAATAGAATAGAAGAAGAAGAACACAGCTAAATAGAATCAGGGTAAATACGAATCTCACAGCGGAATGAAGCAAAATATAATATATACATAATTTTGAAATACTAAATCTGAATTTGTATAACATACCATATCAGAGTATAACACTTATACGTCACAGCGGAAATAATCTCTAAATAACTAGCGGTGAAGCATCCTGCTTCAAGCTCCTCCAAGCGTGTCTGTAAAATCCTGAAACACTTGACTGCCCGTACAAATTTTGGGCACCCAAGAGTTTAGAGAAAAACAAACAAAATAAACTCTGGGTCAGGTGTGAGTAAACTCCAACCATATTGTTTAACTTCGAAAATCCTTTCGAAAGAAAGGGTAATAGTAAGACCAGCCCACACATAAACATGGATGGTTTTTACCTTAATATAGCCAAAACATTTCTAATATAAAATCCAGTGATATTATAATAATGTCTAATTAAGTAAATTACCAATAGCAGAAACGCTTGCATCCCACGTTCCATATATATAGTATAAAATCAAAAACCGCAAGGCGCTTACTGGAGATTGGATTCCAACTATGACAAGGTATGGGACCGCCTCCCGATCGGTGTACTCTAGAGGGGATGCATTGGGTTCAACAAGAACATCTTGCAACCCGGCCCACACATAACCGACCACTCATTTAGCTTAAGTGTATTGAATATATTGTCACCCACGGTTGTTGTCCATTCAACCATAATCCAAAGATACAGAAAAGAAAAAGAAGACCAAATATAAATTTTCTCTAAATCAGTGACAATACACCTTGCTTGGGAATGACCCAACTAGCTATGTTGCCCGCCTAATTTCTGTTATTTCCCGAATGCGAGGCTAGAGGCTACATCTATCTTTCAGAACATATGATCACCATTCACTTTGAATGCCACATCGTCAAACCCATCAATTCACAAATCGATTTCCAAAAATATCACAGGTATAAAAAGCTAAGAGGAACGAATTCCTCCGCTACCATACGTAATACCTTTAAGAGACCAATCATATGTGATTTGTTAGGTATACCCTGTCAAACACCCGTCCGTACAAGTTGTCCTGGGACTGGACAAACAGAAAACACCATTCTGGAATAGAACGACTCTTGCATTTCACTTCTTCTTCAATTATCTTCAACATAATCTAATTTACAGCACTTATGTACATACGGAGTGGTTTTTAGATAGTATATCCAACCGGTCTCTCCGGATTGACAACGATGGTCAAAACACTTCGATAGTCGGTTATTTAACTATCGAAGTAAAAACAAACATTCATTCAAATATACAGCTAAACATCACACAACCACGGGTAGTTTTTATTTAACATTCGTTTTTTTTTAATTATTCGAATTCCCATATCTTACCAGATATTTCTCAAACCCCGTTTTAGCCTTTTCACACTTCTTGGAAAACATTCCCAGTTATTATAAACTCTTATTCTCTCATGTTTCAGAAAATATACGTTATTAACATTCGAAATATTTCCATTCGTTTCACATTCTTTATTTTCTACACTTGGATAATATACCTATCTACAGTGGAAAAATATTTCCAATTTCATTATAAATATTTTAAATTGCCAAACGTTCACTTTAAAACATTATTCACTTTAAAATGTGAATATCATACCTATTATAGAAATCTGAACACCTTTATCAAATAACTCTTTATTCAAATAATAACTACCCTTATCTTGTTTACCGAAATCTCTTTCATAATTTATATTCCCATTCCACTTTATAAACTCTGTTTCTAAGTCAACTTCATGTTAAATCAACATCAAGTTTATAACTAAATATTGATTACATATCCTATTATAATTTATTGGTTTAAACTAAATACTTACTATCCTACCAGATTATAATTCCTAAAAGTACTTTACTTTAATACATTCGACATCGTCGAATTATAGTTCCAATTCCTAATATTATTATTTGGTTCTAATCATATTCCAACATCGAGATGATGTCATCGTCTTCTGAAACAATTTTCCAATTTCTCTTTCTGAACTTATGCTTATATTTCTTTGGATAAACACTGTTACTTATTACTTTAGAATAAGTGGATTTCAACTAAACTGTTTTCATTCCCTAGGGAGTAGTGTTATATATAAAAATCATGCTTAAGCTTGGTCAACAACGCTAATTTATCGATATAGTTCAAAAACTTGCCATACGCTGTAATATTCCCTTTATAACTAATCTTGACATAACAGTCATGCTTAAGCCTAGTCAACAACGTTATTTTATCTTTATAGTTCAAAGACTTGCAATACGCTACTATATTTCACTTTATAACTAATCTCGACGTCTCTTTCCGTTACAACTAATACTATCCCTTGATAATAGTGAAGCCGTTCAAGTTGGGGTATTTTAATTACCTTTCAGACCTTGATCAACAACATTCTTATCTTAGAATAGATATAAGTTCGTAACTCTAACACCTTATACTTTATTATTCGTCAAATCGTACTTCTTACTATAATTTAAATATGGTTTTATGATGCCATATCTGTCTCTTGAAATTTTACATTAATTTGAGTCATTTTACTTAATGCAAGTAACATCTCATCACTAATTCAATACCATCTTAAATGAGGTCCATTTAAGAAACAATTATTTAATTTAAAATAATTAAATAATATTTTACTTCATCATTGCTGAAGTAAACAATTTACTTCATCATTAATCTAAAATAGATTGCTAGCCTACTGTATACAAACAATAACTAATTATGTTGGTTTAATAATTATTTAATACCTCATTAATTAAAAAGGGTAATTATTAAGGAATCATCTTAATTTTTGATCAATTAACCACTAAGTTATTTTCATTAGATTAATTGAAGAGCAATTAATCTAAAATTGATTTTCCAAATAAATAGTTGATTTAATCAACTTCGTTACATCAGTAAATTCGTTTACTGATTTTATTTACTTCATACCATTAGACTTATATAATTAATCTAATAATGTTTTTTTAACTATTTGCTTTAAAATAATTATCCAAATTATTCACTCTAGGATAATTACAGCTTCCTCACTTATTTAAATATCAAATAATCATTTATATTTATTTTATAAAAACGAACTATAAAATACTAGTTTATAATAGAACTTCTATTACAATTTAAAACTTCACTTTAATTATAAAAATATAATTTTTATAATTAACTTCGTTGATTTGCCTGACGGCCAATCAACTTCTTAATAAAAATGGGTTCATGGTCAACTATTGCTATTTTCTTAATCGATATCGTCTATTTATTAAATCAACATAACGTTGAATTTCCATTCAACGTGGTTCAAACAGTGCATATATAAAAAAAACAGTACATATAAATACTGAGGAATCCGGTTGGATTCCTCCAACCGGTTTCCTCCATTCACATATGTTAGTCAACACAATTAACACTAATTCTATATTAGGGAATATTTTAATCGTTGGAATCAATCTCTAACTAATGATGTGTACATATGCAGCGATACATAATATTCAGCCAATTTAATTGTAATTTACCTAATCGACCATCACACTGCATTCAACCAACAATAAAATATAATTATAATATTTTAAAGTAGATCATAGTTAGTGAATTTACTCACCTTCATGCGTTAACTGTTAAATAACGATTTGCGTCAGTTGATTCACATCGGTCCCCGCATGAAACCAGCATCCGTTAAAAACATAAATCCAGCGCCATTTTTTCCTTTCTGCATTTTCTTCTTCTTTTATTTTGGGCTTCTTTATCCTTCGGCCCGCCACGTACATGAAGACCCAGAACCGACAATAACAATTCTTTCTCTTTCAATCACCACTTCAATATGCCGCATTTCAGCATTTTAAGCCACACTTTCCAATATATATACTGTACGTTTACTTCCTTATATCACCATTATTCCTCCTCATCATAATTTACTGCATGTACAGATCCTCACCAATGCTAACACAACCTCATTTCATGCGAAAGTACTTGCTCACGTACACCCATGCACCTTGCGACTACGAGGCATAGCGTGCTGCTCCTGTAGATACACTGAACACGTGCATAGCTCGCCCATCCTAACATTCGAATGGCCATCTTCAAAAACTATGAAATCCCTATCCCACGCAAACTGCAGTACGTCCACTACTTCGTTAGAACCATCTACATGCTTGCGTCTTCCTCCCGCGATTAACACCCCTCACAACCGAACTTCAACTCCCCCTTTTATCAACACGTTCAGTTCGGATTTTCCTTTTTCAAACAAGAATATATCATTAAATTCCTTGTCTACCTCTTATAAGTTGGAACGCAAATGAGTTCCAGCGATGCTTCCATTTCAAATTGTATTACTGTATGCCTACGCAATCATAAAGCTAACAGCAACCCCACACTTTCCTTTATGCAATATACCCCACTTCTACAATACACCCCTCGTCAGGAACCATCCAACACCGAGCCATATGTCCTCCATGTAAACACAAGTCCTCTCCTCTTCACATACACCCAATATCTCCACATATTCCCCAAACACGTCCACAGTTGCGTCAGAAACCTCCCAACCGCCATATACTTCCTGCTCACTTTTCATTTCCTTTTGTAGCCTTCATGGAAGACCCAATCTCCAAGCTTTCCCAAGTACAACACTCGCGTTATAGGATTCTTCTCCACCCTTCAAAACGTCATGCAACTCCTCCCTACACAGCGATGAACCCCAACGACCTTGTCAAACAACTCCGTGATCCAAACCATACCTGAGATCTCGCCAGCCCTTTACTGTATATTCTTCGAGTAACACGCAGTTGCATCAATTTGCAATAAAACAGGATGAGCTTGTAGCCCTTGCTTTACAGATTTTGGCAATACATTTTTCATGATTTTTATATAGGAGCGGAACTTGATTTTGATTTCTTTATATTTCTCAGCTTTTGATTTTATTGTTTGGCCATAGATGATTTGCTAGAGAAGACAAATTGGAATGAAGTTTTTGGGTTCGTATATTTATAGAATTAAAAACTTGGGCACCACGTATTAGCTTGGGGTAGGGTATAGTGTAGGGTGTTCTTTGAAATGAAAACTCGATCCTCTGGGTGATAAGCTTTGACATAGGCTTGCTAAGGACTGGATATTCACGTCTATAGCTTGCTTCAGGAATAGATAGGTTTACAGTATATATATTGGATATCTGCTTCTATTTTCTCGTGTCCAGCATATACGGATACTTCATAGAAGAGGAAAATATAATATGACATATTTATATGTATATTTTTTTATCTTTTTAAAGATTTAGTTTCCTGTTTGTTACATGGGTTTCGTGATAGCAGTGCACAAGGTATGTATTCGTAGGTTTTATAGTTGCTACCCCATGAAGTTTTAGGGAAGAAAGATCTATGTAGATGTATGTATAGGCTAGACAATTGTTTGATTTGAAAACTCCTTATAGTGTCATTACTTTTCCATGAACTTGTAGGATTATAGGTGAGTACTCTACTCCTTTCAGCGTCATCACCCATTCTTTTATTTTAAAAAAAATTGTATACTTACTTGGCGTGGGCAAGAAAAGAATAGGACAGAGATATTTTTAGATGTCTATACTTAGCCTAAGTAGTCCTATTTATTTCTAAACTAAGAAAATGTACCACCACTTTTATGCCACTGTGTACTTCAAGGCAAAGTGGACTTGAAGTAAAAGCAACCATGCGAGTTATATGTGTTATGTTCATCTTTTTGTCATTTTGTTGTTCCGTATTATGAAATATTTCGTTCATGTCTAAACCACTACGGACAAAAATAAAAATACATTCGTGTCAAGTATTGTGCCACGATTCAAGAAATATAATAATATTGGTAGGTTAACGCATATTGTGAAACCCCAAAATATTGATATAGGGTGCAAAATACTCCAAATAAAAAGTTGCATATTTAATTAATTAAAAATTGTAGTAAAATTCTAAAAATTAAATTATTACTACGTCTCAAAAAAATCTTGCCTAATTTCGAATCCAGTATGCACTTATATCAAATAAACCGTTATGGTCGACGAACGATTCTATAACGACTACTTGAAAATTTGATTTGGATATAATTCACAATCTATAATGCGAAACCTTGATTTTTCACTTCTGTTAGAAAAATACCGTTCAACAGATTCGAATGTTTCTTGTTTCGAGGAACTTGTAACGGATCATGTACGCTTTAAAATGTTAAATTACGAACTGCCGCAATAATACGGGCTCGATTATATTTAATATATATTTTTATACATTCAACTTCGTTTTAATTAATATATAAATCCACTTATATTACGAATTCAATATTTAAATTGATTTAAATATTCAAATACAAACCGATAAAAATACGGGATGTTACAAATATCGTTATTGTTAGATCCAAATTTGGCTCTAACACCCAGATAACTCAGATTTGCAGAGAATTATATCTAGGAATGAAGAAAAAGTAGAAAACAAACCAAATTTATAGTGGTTCGGCGTTAACGAGCCTACGTCCGCATTATATATCTTTGATTATGCGTCGAATGCAAGTACAATCAATGATTACTCTCAATCTCACAATTAAAATGATGATTCGCTCAGTAATTTCGTAATAACACTAATAAGAAATAATGGAGAAGCAACAATGGTGGTAACAACACTCAGAATTGCCCAAAGATCCTAAAAAACGCCAAGTACAGGGTTATTTATAGGTGATATTTGCAGGCGGTTTGTGAGGACACGTGACACAGATCTCGAAGATCTCAGACTGGTTCGTAGCTTGATGGAGAAATGGTCAATATGGCGGTTATGGACAGGTGTCATCAGATCCTGATTTTTCGGATCGTGGAAGACTAGGTCGTGGCCTTTATTCTTTGGACTTGGGGTCGGGTCATGGAGATAGACCGGGTCATGACGGGTCATCACGAGCGGGGTCGTGATAATGGTGTCACGAGTAGGGTCGTGATGGGGCATCACGAACAGAGGTTGAAGAGGAAACTATGAATGGACTGAGATGACTTCACGAGCGAGACTTTGTGTCGGACTTATGTATGAACCTTGGTGGCTTGATCTAAAGGCTAGCCAACATTTTGCCCCCTCGAAGTATGTTTTATCAGGGATGGAACATGCTTCAAACTGTTAGATCATCTTTTCATGAAACGATGCAAATCAATGGTCCGGTCTGTTTGGAATGTCGTACTGCTTCAAAGAGTTGTGTTCTCTGACGGGTATAAATATCAGGCTGGACTTCCAGTTATTTTTCTGCTCATTGGTTAGATTTAACCTTCTGGATTCCAGAATACATCCAACTTGTCAAGTAAGATTTTTTTAGCGATCATTCTTCGAGTTCGAGTCGTTGGAATGTATTATGGCTCGTGAATATGACAACGATCACAGACCAGAGGACGAACGAGCCGCCTTACCATTTCACGACGGGCCTTCATGACCGCTTATGGCCCATGGGTCATCACAGACCAGAACCGACAAAAATAGGAAGACCAAGAGCCAACCCAGTGCCTATATAAGTCGGGCTCCCCCTTGTTCCTCTTCTTCTCCTTTTACACTGTCGTCGCCCCTCTTTTTCTTAAATCAAAACCCTAAATCAAGACTTCCAGAAATCAATTTCTTCCAATAATTTAAATTGGAAAGGTAAATACGCTAGGACTATTTTCATGTAATTTTATTCTTCCTTGCTTCGCCCAAGTCTTTACTGGTATGAGTGGTAATGGTAGCGGAGCTTGTGGTGTTGAGGTCGAACAATGGCAACGGTGTAATGGGTTTGTTTGAGACGGAGAGTGTGGATTTATGGATGTAAGAGAGAAGTGATGAGGAAGGAGACAAGCTTCACTAGGTCGGTTCATAGATGGGCGATGATTCGGCTCGTGGTGATAGCGAGATGGAGGGATTAGGGATGAAGGCGATGCATTGGTGATGAAATTGAACAACGGCTTGGATCGTGGGAGAATCGGTTCGTGGAAATATGAAGTGGAGCGGTTCGTCAATCCGGC
Source organism: Allium sativum (assembly GCA_030737875.1). Lineage (NCBI taxonomy): Eukaryota > Viridiplantae > Streptophyta > Magnoliopsida > Asparagales > Amaryllidaceae > Allium > Allium sativum. The sequence continues at coordinate 538,362,460 of CM060913.1, read as the reverse complement.
GGATCGTAGGAGTCTTTCACGAGCCTTATGGGCGAAGCGATGCGGGTCACGAACTGGACTGTCCCACGAGCCGAGAACTGTCTCATGAACCAAAAAATTTCCATGAGCCTAACTTGTATTATGAACCAACATTGTACCATGAGCCGTTCCACATTTTGACTAAAAAAATGCAATGCAATTCTGTATACTAATGGACAGTTAGGTTAGAGCCTTCACGATGAACTTCTTGGACTGGATGACAGCATAACTTAGCAACATACAATGGCGTTATTGTGCTTATATAATTACCTTGATGATTTTCCTTTTTTTACTATACACATGCACACACTAGCACTTGCACATACACGGGGTTTACAGGTAATTATGTTCTGACGACTTATGTTTGTTCACCAACACAGCCATGTCTGATAGACGTTCAATAAGAATTTCAGAGAAGGATATAGATCCAGAGTCATCAAATCACTATAATCCTGATGCACTTCCATTGGATCCAGACTGGGAGAATTCCTATCTCGATTATGAAACAGATCTCAACACAATCAACGTCTTCTGAAAGTACGTCACATGAGGAGGAGGAGGATGATCAGGCCCCCAATGAGGTTCCGGGTGTTAAAGAAATAGAACAAGAGAAAATTGAGTGACTCCATTGCCTCCAAATTGGACAAGTTAAAGCTGGAGAAAATCTGTTTAAGGCACAGGATTCCTTGGAATGATGTGAAAGTTACAGAGGAAGGAGATAAGCCCCACTCTGCTCCGGAAGGGTACATGGCCATCAGCAGGCTCATGTGTTGGGTAGGTGTTATTTCTCCGTTTCCTCCAATTTTTGTTGATATTCTAAGACGACTACGCATCGCTCCCATGCAACTCCATCCCAATACCTATAATGTGGTGTACACTTTGTATATTTCCTACGCAGAGATTCTAAAGATCGAGCTCACCTTCAAAGATTTAAACTTCTACTGCTATTTCAAGCATCGCTCCTCGGGAACTCCTAAATTTATTTTCTTTGAATCGATTCTGTAACACCCCGTAATTCTGATAATATGAATATTCACAAATTAAAGGATAACTAATCTCAGACGTGAGAATTGTGGGAAACAGGTTGCGCCATTGTGTTCGTCTCGGAATTCTGGCTGAAATAGAGTCCGAGTTTGCGTGAATTGGACTTCGTATGAAGAAGTTATGGCCATCGGAAGTTTCTGAAAATTCAAAACAACTCGCAGAAAATTTAAAATTCAAACAGAAAGTGCAGAAGCGGGCTGGGCGGGAAAAATTCCCGCCCAGGCAGGTCGACTGGGGGGTCGACTATAGTATCGACCTGCCCCCCCCCCCCCCCGGTCGACTATAGTGTCGACCTGGGTCTGACGGCTAGGGTTTCTGGCTGACCTGTTTTTAATTGACTAATAACCCATTAGGGTTTCTGACCTAATCTGGTTGGCTGGGATTAGTGCTGAGTTGATCTGACGGTCTAAAATAAATCCTAACTCTATAAATACCTAGGTAGTCTCTCACCCTAATTCATAAGAAAAATAGAATAGCTACCGTCATACCGCCGCCATGGAACTCAGTGGAGCCGCCGCCAACTAAGAAGGAAGAAAAGCTAATTCAATTCTAATTCTAATCAACTCTAAAGCGAAGCAAGACTCTTTTCTTCTCTAAATTGTGAGTATGATAGTTTTAACAAGATTAATATCATTTTAATTAGGATAAGTCATGAATGGATTATGAGTAGATGATGTGAATTGTCGTATATGTTGTTGTAAACCTTATGTTAAGAATCCTATGCTATGTGGTGATGATATCCTATATGTTGTAAATCATGCTATGATGATGTTATGTATGTTGAGAATTCTATGCTAAGTTGTGATGAATCATACATGTTAAAAAAATCATGATGTTACCATCTATGCTAGTTAGTTCATATTAATTAAATCATCATGTTTGGGCTATGTTGATCTATATGACAAGTCACATATGCAAGTTAGATTGATTAGAAAAGTTATGAACATATGCCATGACATCTATTATGACATCTAGAATTATGCTATGACATATGTGATATCCTATGCTAGTTCACACCATCATTATGTTGCTTAAAAGCACCATATGCAAGTTTATGTATAGATTTGGGCTATGATCATATCATGTAAATTAAGACATTTAACAAGTTGACACCTTTTGATCCTTAACATGTGTAGTTTATGCAAGTATCACCCCTATTATGATTAGATTTATTTTAATTGTCTATATGTTGTGATAATTTATTTTTGTGCTATAAGTTAGACTATTCGAGTCTAACGTATATTCTGCGTTGAATAAGCGAACGTATAAACGTGGGGTAGGGGTAATAGTAAGGATTTAATATTAAGATGTTGGGGTGCAATTGATATGATTTTGCATGCCATGAGTGGATGACCATAATTGAGTCAATTATGGACATCATTAAAAGTTGACTTAATTAATAATTTGAATAGGGAATTATTAAAACTGGGGTAAAAGTTCATAAGTGATAATCAATGCTTAGGACACGAGGTTGGACTCGTTTGTGACATAAACCTGCCTGGACCCGCCCGACAAATCCAGTGGTCACAAATGTCAGCCCAATGTGAGAGGTCCTAGGCCTAAACTAAAGCATAACAGTTGTAAAGACATGAGGTTAGACTCTTTTATGGTGTAAGACTGCTCGGACCCGCCCGGCATATCCAGCTTCCATAAATGCCAGTCTAATGTGAGAGGTCTTTATGAGGTTATGGCCTGAATGAATTAAGAAATACTTAACCAGATAAACATGTAAGGTGGGACATGGGGGTTAAGTAGGTGCCTTGGGTGGCATGAGGAGTCTAGTGGGTGCCCTTAGTGGCATGTGAAATACGATTAGTAAGACTTAACCAAACACACATGTAAATGAACATGACTAAGAGGGTTAAGTGGGATATACTAGTGGTGACAAGCTTAGGTGGGTAGCTTGTGGGGGCCATTTTAACCAGTATCCCAAACGTATCTTTGTGGGCTCGACCCAAGTCGAGGACGGGACACGCATACTGGGTTTGACTATAAGAGGCCAAAACGGGGAGCGGTGGCAACGCAAGTCCAACGGGTTTCATATGCGTGTGTGGACCCGGGCTGGTAGGTAAGACGTTGTTGCATCGTGTAGGTATAAGCCATGCATTCTCAAGTTGTATCGGGTTGCCACTTTAGGGGAGTGATACACCACACTGTGGGGCCAGCACGGGTATCTACGAGTAGGGAGCCGATCAAAAGTGGGTAGTGGGGTACACCTAGTGGAGATAGGGGCAGACGGCACCTATGTAGTCAGCTAGGGGTACGTAAGGCTATTTATGTTGTTTCTGTGTGAAGCAAGTGGGATCAACCTTTAGGGTGACCTGTGTGGTGCAGTGTAGTAATGTGCGGTGCAGTGTAGTAATGTGCGGTGCAGTGTAGTAATCGTTTGTTAGTAATTAGGTGTGCCTTTAACGTTAGCTTTCACGTTATCTTTATCTGCTCATTCCATACCTAATAGTTCATAGAAATTTACTTGTCTTCCAGCTTATGCCTTAGTCTAGTTATTTTGATAGTCGTATTGTTAGAATTATCATACTCGCCATACTTTATGTCTGACCCCCTCCATTTCTATCCTTCCCCCCCCCCCCCCCAGGTCCTCATGTTGGGCCCAGCTCTAGTGGAGTTTGATTGGATTGCTTCATCTCTCTTTGGAAAGCTTGGACCGTTGAAGTGAAGTCCAGCTTGTTATCTTTATAATGGCTATTTATGTAATGGGATTATGTATTTTGTTTTTATGAAGATGGATATTGTACATGGTTATGATCTATGGTTTTATGATGTAACAAACATGTTTAATTTCCGCTATAATAAAATGAAGTTTTAGATTTCCAAGTACTATTTATTATCTGTCTGTTGTAATTTTTCTGTTCTATATTCACTTATAACCTCCATGGAAGTTAATGCATTCCCTTTGTGAGTGACATTAATGGACGTGGGGTGTTACACGTGGTATCAGTGCTTAAGGTTACCAGAACAGATAAAACTACTTCAGAAAAATAGTTATTTTTGGAAGAAGTGCTTTCAAAAACATGTTTTAATGAGAAATTTAAAGAGGAAAGTTTTTATGAAAAACATGATCCCCAAATAGCCATATATCTTTATTTTTCGAATTCTCCATTTTGAATCTTTCCTTTTTCGTTTCAGCATGGCTGAAGATCTTAATCTACCCGACGGTGTAACGATACTAGGATGGTATAGGAGGTTATTAGAGGCTAGGGTCGCTGCAGGTCCAACTAATGTTCCTCCACCATCAGTTGCACCCGTTCCTTCTCCTCCTCCTCGCGTGGATACTTTTGCAAAGACGTACAAGGAATTCAAGGCTATGGGTGGAAAACCATTTCAAGGGTCAGAAACGTTTTTGGAAGCTAGAGATTGGCTTAGGGAGGTGGAAGAATTGCTAGAAATTTTTGAAGTGGAAGAAGGGAGGAGAGTTAAATTAGCAGCTTGGTTGATGAAGGGAGAGGCCTTATTCTGGTGGGAGGTCACTAATGGAGAGCGTCCTGTTGATTCTTGGGTGGATTTCAGACATGGGTTCGAGGCAAAGTTTCTTTTAAGGGCGGAAGAGAATCTATATATGGAAAGGTTTTTGACGTTGAAGCAAGGAAGCTCATCAATGAAAGAATATGTCAATAAATTTAATCAGTTAGCAAGGTTTGGCTTGGACTTAGTAAACACGTCGGAGAAGAAGGCTCTGAGGTTCGTTAATGGGTTGAATGAACCATTGCAAGGGTTGGCTATGACCCACATCCCTATAGGGGCCGCCTTTGAGAAGCTAGTAGAAATGGCACTCATGCACGAAGAGAAAAGCACTAAAGTTGATAAGGCACCCGAGAAGAAGGGGGATCAGAAGAAACCCCAACAGCAAAACAAGAAGGGTGGCAAAGACAATAACGGCAAGGGAAAGAAGAAATGCTTTAACTGTTGGACACCAGGCCATCTCAGCAAGGATTGCCGAAAGAAGAAGAAGACCGGCTGCTTTCATTGTGGCGATGCGGGACATTTAGTGAAGGACTGCCCAAAGAAGGGGCAGAGGGCAGGAGCTACCTCGGGAGGATAGGTGCAGGCTCTTATGGCACCAGGGCAGGCAAGGGGACAAGTTCAGGCTCCCGCGGTCCCACCGCTGCAAGAACGAGGTAGGACCATTTCTGTTGAAAGTTTAGTTTTTCTCTTTGATCATCATGTCCGTACCTTATTCGATTCAGGCGCATCGCATCCGTTTATCTCTACATCATTAGTTGAATCACTGCACTTAAACACCAGTTTAGTAGAGGATCCCTTAGTTGTTTCGAATCCAATTGGGGGCTCAGCTCATTTGTCCATGATGTGTTTGGATTTGAAAATTTCTGTACTTAGCGTTGACTTTAGATGTGATGCTTACGTGTTGGGCTTCACGGGCTATGGGCTAATTTTAGGAATGGATTGGTTATCCAGAAATGTGGCCGTTCTTGATTGTGAAAGGAGAGTAGTTAGGCTCATGACTCGCCTTGGCAACACTCTCGAAATCTTTTGTAATCCCATAAATTCGGTTATGCTAAGTTATCTAGAATCGTTTGACACGTCTGAGGAAAATCTACGATCTGTTAGAGTGGTCTGAGAATATTCGGATGTGTTTGAGGAGGTGAAGGGCTTGCCTCCGAAGCGGGAGATAGATTTTCGAATATATCTTGTGGATAATGCGAAACCAGTATCTTTGCCAGTACGCCACATGGCTCCACGTGAAAGGAGGGAACTCGATAAGCAAGTGAAGGAGTTGCTTGAGAAGGGGTTCATAAGATGAAGTATATCGGAGTGGGGTGCTCCAGTAGTATTTGCCACGAAGGCGGATGGGTCCCTTAGACTTTGTGTGGACTATAGAGAACTTAATAAGCTTACTAAGAAGAACAGACACCCACTGCCGAGGATTGATGATCTCTTCGATCAGTTAGTTGGCGCCTCAGTGTTTTCGCAGTTGGACCTAGCCACTGGTTTCCATCAGTTGAGAGTGGCTGAGGATAGCATATACAAGACTGCCTTTAGGACTCCAGACGGTTTCTATAAATGGCTAGTGATGCCCTTCGGTTTGACAAACGCCCCCGCATACTTTGTTGATTTGATGAGTAGGGTGTTTAGGGAGTACCTTAACAAATTTGTGGTAGTCTTTGTAGATGACATCCTGATCTTTTCTAAGGATGAAGAAGAGCATGACCTACATCTTAGGGAAGTGTTGGAGACTCTTCGAGCGCATAGCCTTAAGGCTAAATTTTCTAAGTGTCACTTCTGGAGGAAGGAAGTATGGTTCTTAGGGCACGTGGTTTCCAAAGAAGGGATAGCAGTGGATCCCACGAAGGTGGTGGCCATCCAAGATTGGAAGGACCCTAAAAATGCTACCGAAGTGAGAAGTTTCTTGGGGTTGGATGGCTACTATAGGAAGTTTATCAAAGACTTCGCAAAGATATCGGCTCCATTAACACGCCTGACGAAGAAGAACCTAGTTTTCACATGGGACGTAGATTGTGATGATGCGTTCCAATGTTTGAAGAGAGCTTTGACCTCAGCCCCAGTCTTAGTATTGCCAGACGGGAGTAAGACATTTACCATTTATACTGACGCTTGTAGGACATGACTAGGCGCAGTCCTAATGCAAGAGGGTAGGGTAATAGCCTATGGTGGAAGGCAGTTGAGAGCACATGAGAAGAATTACCCCATGCATGACCTAGAGTTGGCCGCTATAGTTTTCGCGCTTAAGTCTTGGCGTCATTATCTTCTCGGCGAGAGATTCGAATTATTCACTGACCACAAGTCGCTAAAATACTTATTCTCTCAAAAGGACTTGAACTTAAGGCAGCAAAGGTGGATGGAGTTCTTAGCATCCTACGACTTCGAGATAGCATATATCCCTGGCAAGGGTAACGTGGTGGCAGATGCCTTAAGTAGAAAAAGATTATCCTTAAGTCCTTTGTTTGTTGAGCGGAAAAGCTTAGAATTCATTTCGATGTTTGACTTTAGACCTTCCGTTGACTTCATACCCGGTTTGCTAGCATCCTTGGAGGTCAGACCTACACTTTTGGGACGGATTGGTGAGGCATAGCGAGACGACCCGCAGTTGGTTGAGTTAGTAGAAAAGCTCAAAAGAGGGGAGTCATCAAGCCATCTCCGTAGGTATACCCTAGATGATAAGGGTTGGTTACGTAGGGACGGTAGACTTTGTGTACCAAAAGACGATTACCTAAGGAAGACTATTCTTGACGAAGCACATCGTTCGAAGATGACCATTCATCCCGGTGGGGACAAGATGTACAAAGATATGAAGCGAGTTTTCTTTTGGGCCGGTATGAAGAAGGACGTAGCCGAGTATGTCGCTAGATGCTTGGTGTGCCAACAAGTAAAAGCAGAGCAAAAGAAACCCGGTGGGTTGCTTCACCCATTGGAGGTTCCACTATGGAAGTGGGAAAGTGTCTCGATGGACTTTGTGGATGGATTGCCGCGATCAAGAAAGGGTAATACGGGAATTTGGGTTATAGTAGATAGACTTACTAAAAGCGCCCATTTTATTCCCGTGAGGAGTAAGAGGACTGTTCCATGGTTAGCTTCTGTATACGTCCGAGAGATAGTTCGTTTGCACGGTGTTCCTTCTAGCATAGTGAGCGACTGCGATCCTATTTTCACTAGCGAATTTTGGAAAAGCTTACAAGAAGCGGTAGGGACTCAGTTATGTTTGAGCACCGCATATCATCCTCAGACGGACGGCCAGACCGAGAGGGTGAATCGCATTCTAGAGGATCTTTTAAGGCTATGTATCCTAGACTTTGGGGGTACATGGGAAGAGCATCTTCCATTGGTGGAGTTCGCATATAATAACAGGTTTCAGTCTAGCATTGGTATGGCACCATTCGAAGCTCTTTACGGACGGCCGTGTCGTTCACCTACATGTTGGTGGGAATCTACGGATAAGATCTTACTTGGGCCTGATATGATTAGGGAGACTTCGGAGAAGATCGACTTGATTCGAAGGAGGATGAAAGTAGCGCAAGATAGGCAGAAATCTTATGCGGATAAGAGGAGGACAGATCTTGAGTTCAAAGTTGGGGACATGGTCTTTGTCAAAGTGTCTCCATTACGGAACATTGTTCGCTTTGGGTCCGTTGGGAAATTAGCACCAAGGTTCGTAGGGCCGTTTCCTATTAAGGAGAAGATTGGACAGATGGCGTATAGAGTGAAGTTGCCCGAGAGACTTAGTGGTGTACATGACGTATTCCATGTGTCACATTTGAGGAAGGGCTTGCACGAGACCGCGGAAGTGGTAGAGCCGAGCTTGCTTAGAGAGGTGGAGATAGAGCGTGATGCGACGATTCGACGAGCTCCTACGCGTATTCTTGGGTCGGAGATCAAGAAGTTGAGGAATCGAGAGGTCAGACTAGTCAAAGTGCAATTGGGAGATGATGAGAGCAACGCTACTTGGGAGACGGAAGAGAAGATGCGTTCGCGATACCCTTTTCTTTTTGAGGGTATGTCTTTTAATTTCTCCTTTATCGCTTAGCTTGTAATTATCTTATCTTTAGTATATCCTCTCGCTAGTATTCTTGACCTTTAGTTAGGATAATCCTATGGTTGAAACATGTGTTTGAGACATGTTATGTATGATGGATGCAAAGTGGATGCAAGTGTTTGCCAGTAGTTGCTCGTGGACGCATATACACACTCTATTAGGCACTAGATCGGCTCAGTCACTTCATATTGCATATTGCATATAAATGGATGTATTTAGTAAAATGGATGTATGACGATTGTATTTTCATGTGGATGCTGCATTTAGATGATGATTGTACATGCATGTAGAGATAATATGTAGCATTAGGGAACTTTTGCATACATAATGGACGCATGGCACTATCACGGTTTGCATTAAGGAGGTCAACTGGATCAGTGGACGTACTGATTTTGCATTAGATATGGACATATACACACACTGTGCATTTAAACATGAAAGCATTAGAAACTTCATAAGGACAATGGATGCCAGTGTTTGATGGTTGAGTAGATGGTTGTTTGGATGTTAGGATATACATTCTTCTTGACTTGAAGATTTCGGGGTCGAAATCCTTTAAGGAGGGGAGAATGTAACACCCCGTAATTCTGATAATATGAATATTCACAAATTAAAGGATAACTAATCTCAGACGTGAGAATTGTGGGAAACGGGTTGCGCCATTGTGTTCGTCTCGGAATTCTGGCTGAAATAGAGTCCGAGTTTGCGTGAATTGGACTTCGTATGAAGAAGTTATGGCCATCGGAAGTTTCTGAAAATTAAAAACAGCTCACAGAAAATTTAAAATTCAAATAGAAAGTGCAGAAGCGGGCTGGGCGGGAAAAATTCTCGCCCAGGCAGGTCGACCGGGGGGTCGACTATAGTGTCGACCTGCCCCCCCCCCCCCCTAGGTCGACTATAGTGTCGACCTGGGTCTGGCGGCTAGGGTTTCTAGCTGACCTGTTTTTAATTGACTAATGACCCATTAGGGTTTCTGACCTAATCTGGTTGGCTGGGATTAGTGCTGAGTTGATCTGACGGTCTAAAATAAATCCTAACTCTCTAAATACCTAGGTAGTCTCTCACCCTAATTCATAAGAAAAATAGAATAGCTACCGTCATACCGCCGCCATGGAACTCAGTGGAGCCGCCGCCAACTAAGAAGGAAGAAAAGCTAATTCAATTCTAATTCTAATCAACTCTAAAGCGAAGCAAAACTCTTTTCTTCTCTAAATTGTGATTATGATAGTTTTAACAAGATTATTATCATTTTAATTAGGATAAGTCATGAATGGATTATGAGTAGATGATGTGAATTGTCGTATATGTTGTTGTAAACCTTATGTTAAGAATCCTATGCTATGTGGTGATGATATCCTATATGTTGTAAATCATTCTATGATGATGTTATGTATGTTGAGAATTCTATGCTAAGTTGTGATGAATCATACATGTTAAAAAAACCATGATGTTACCATCTATGCTAGTTAGTTCATATTAATTAAATCATCATGTTTGGGCTATGTTGATCTATATGACAAGTCACATATGCAAGTTAGATTGATTAGAAAAGTTATGAACATATGCCATGACATCTATTATGACATCTAGAATTATGCTATGACATATGTGATATCCTATGCTAGTTCACACCATCATTATGTTGCTTAAAAGCCCCATATGCAAGTTTATATATAGATTTGGGCTATGATCATATCATGTAAGTTAAGACATTTAACAAGTTGACACCTTTTGATCCTTAACATGTGTAGTTTATGCAAGTATCACCCCTCTTATGATTAGATTCATTTTAATTGTCTATATGTTGTGATAATTTATTTTTGTGCTATAAGTTAGACTATTCGAGTCTAACGTATATTCTGCGTTGAATAAGCGAACGTATAAACGTGGGGTAGGGGTAATAGTAAGGATTTAATATTAAGATGTTGGGGTGCAATTGATATGATTTTGCATGCCATGAGTGGATGACCATAATTGAGTCAATTATGGACATCATTAAAAGTTGACTTAATTAATAATTTGAATAGGGAATTATTAAAACTGGGGTAAAAGTTCATAAGTGATAATCAATGCTTAGGACACGAGGTTGGACTCGTTTGTGGCGTAAACCTGCCCGGACCCGCCCGGCAAATCTAGTGGTCACAAATGTCAGCCCAATATGAGAGGTCCTAGGCCTAAACTAAAGCATAACAGTTGTAAAGACATGAGGTTAGACTCTTTTATGGTGTAAGACTGCCCGGACCCGCCCGGCATATCCAGCTGCCATAAATGCCAGTCTAATGTGAGAGGTCTTTATGAGGTTATGGCCTAAATGAATTAAGAAATACTTAACCAGATAAACATGTAAGGTGGGACATGGGGGTTAAGTAGGTGCCTTGGGTGGCATGAGGAGTCTAGTGGGTGCCCTTAGTGGCATGTGAAATACGATTAGTAAGACTTAACCAAACACACATGTAAATGAACATGACTAAGAGGGTTAAGTGGGATATACTAGTGGTGACAAGCTTAGGTGGGTAGCTTGTGGGGGCCATTTTAACCAGTATCCCAAATGTATCTTTGTGGGCTCGACCCAAGTCGAGGACAGGACACGCATACTGGGTTTGACTATAAGAGGCCAAAACGGGGAGCGGTGGCAACGCAAGTCCAACAGGTATGCTTGTGTGGACCCGGGCTGGTAGGTAAGACGTTGTTGCATCGTGTAGGTATAAGCCGTGCATTCTCAAGTTGTATCGGGTTGCCACTTTAGGGGAGTGATACACCCCACTGTGGGGCCAGCACGGGTATCTACGAGTAGGGAGTCGATCGAAAGTGGGTAGTGTGGTACACCTAGTGGAGATAGGGGCAGACGGCACCTATGTAGTCAGCTAGGGGTACGTAAGGCTATTTATGTTGTTTCTGTGTGAAGCAAGTGGGATCAACCTTTAGGGTGACTGGTGTAGTGTAGTAATGTGCGGTGCAGTGTAGTAATGTGCGGTGCATGTAGTAATCGTTCGTTAGTAATTAGGTGTGCCTTTAACGTTAGCTTTCACGTTATCTTTATCTGCTCATTCCATACCTAATAGTTCATAGACATTTACTTGTCTTCCAGCTTATGCCTTAGTCTAGTTATTTTGATAGTAGTATTGTTAGAATTATCATACTCGCCAGACTTTATGTCTGACCCCCTCCATTTCTATCCTCCCCCCCAGGTCCTCAGGTTGGGCCCAGCTCTAGTGGAGTTTGATTGGATTGCTTCATCTCTCTTTGGAAAGCTTGGACCGTTGAAGTAAAGTCCAGCTTGTTATCTTTATAATGGCTATTTATGTAATGGGATTATGTATTTTGTTTTTATGAAGATGGATATTGTACTTGGTTATGATCTATGGTTTTATGATGTAACAAACATGTTTAATTTCCGCTGCAATAAAATGAAGTTTTAGATTTCCCAGTACTATTTATTATCTGTCTTGTTGTAATTTTTCTGTTCTATATTCACTTATAACCTCCATGGAAGTTAATGCATTCCCTTTGTGAGTGACATTAATGGACGTGGGGTGTTACAGATTCCCTCTTAGAAGGTATTGTCAGATGGGAACAGTAGTCCTGGAGATGCTAAGTCTAACTTGTTTTACATAAAACATCAAGCTGGGTGTGCGAGGAAGTGGCTACAGTCAAGTAGGTTTCAAGTCCTCCATAGCATGTTCCGGTTGCATGATAAAAAGTATAATGTGTTCTTTTTTTTATAGTTCACAACTTTGAGAAAACAGATGGTTCGGTGTACGATGATCGATTATCCCGTCTCTTAAAATGCAAATCGGACTTTTGTAGAATCAAGAAGTGCATAACCGATGAGAATCTTCACAAATACCGCCTTTTAGACATAAGATTCGGGCTTGGTGCGGGTGACAAGCCTTACAAATATGTGCTCCCGACTGAGGGAGAAGGGACCTCGGGGGGCCACAAAAACAACCGAGTTTCGTAAGAGTCCTTCATCGATGATCGATCAAGATGACGAGGACTTGAATGTATATAAAGGAAATGAAGCTCGGGTTGGGGAGCCAAAGGAGGCTTCAGTCCCCAAGGAACAGTCTCCTTTGATGACTCCACCACCAGTTTATCCTTCTGCTCATGAGAATTAACAGAGGAGCAGATGTTTGGGGAGTTGAGCAAGATTCCCTTACCAGACAACATTTATACACCAGAAGATTTTGGAGGGGAGTCATTTTTTCCTATCTTTGAGGAAGAAACCGTTCTATTTAAAGAAAAAGAAACCGCATAGACCAGCCAATCTCTGGGTCCTGGTCTGTTAGGGGGGATCACACGGGATACACGAATCACATGCACCACTTACCACAACACAAGTACACTGTTTTTATTCAGGATTCTTATATCTGTTTGTTTCATATTGCAGAAAAAATGCCTCGGAAGTACACCTACTCTCATCGTTCACTTCGTGAGAACACACCCAGACTCATCTCCATATCTGAGAATGATCGCAGTGACATTCGGGGGAGAGATAGCCAACGACCTCGTGATTCTTATCAGCCTCAATCAACACGGTCTCGCTCTCCCTCAAAGAAAGATTCTGGGAAGTATTATAGCCGTCAACTTCCACCGGCAGAGGGTAAGAAACTTCCTAAAGATTTGACTCCCCCAAAAATTACACCGTCTCATGGTAAATCCTCCAAAAAAAATCATGAATCCAAAGACAAAGACAAAGGTCCAAGAAAAAGTTTTGAAACAAACGTGACAGCTCTCGTCCCAACTGGTCAACAAAAGTCGGGTACCGCCGTTGTATAGGATGTTGCTCTTACTCCCGATAACAAGGCAAAGTTGGAGCGTTTACGAAAGCAATTTCCTGACCTTTACTTCGAAAGGATGATGTTCGTCCCAAATCTTGAACCGGTCCCTGTGGAGTGGGATACTGAAGTTATGGGGTAGGTGAGTCATGTGGCCAAGCAATATAGGGTGATGAAAAAGCATGCCGCGAAGCTTTCATAGGTTATTCGTCATCTGGAAACGGATGCAGCCAGGGCTCGAGTGAAGAGTGATAACGATGGTAGGGCCAGGGGTAAGATAGAAAAGGAGCTCGAGTTTGCACAAACCCAACTCGCTTTAGTTCAGCGAGATGTAGGGAATTATAGGACAGAGCTCGCGAATGCAAATAAATGCTTCCATCTTGAGCTTGATTCTCATAGCCAAGAGCGTGTGGCTCTGAAAAAGGAAATTGAGGATCTCAAGATGACCAATATTGAATTGAAAGCGGCACAGGACCATTTTGTTGCTGAGAAAGCTGCTTGGGAAAAAGAGAGGGCAAGTTTAAAAGACAATCTTGCACTTGTTGAGAAAGAGAAAGAAAACTTGAATGACCAACTTGTTCATGCCAAAGAAAGGACAGCTCTTGCTGAAAGTAATGCGAATGATGTCCTTGAATCTGCCTCCGCTGCAACTACCAAGCTTGCTACAGCAGAGCGGGAGATAAAAGGGTTTGACGAACTGCTAATGGACTTCTTTGGTCAAGTCATTAAAACATGACATATCTCTTGGATTCAAAACTATCAAACCACCTTGGCTAATGTATGGGACATGATTGTCGAAGGTGAAAAGCAATGCCTAAAGGTTGATAATATCGATGAGAACCACCTCATGCAGACCTTCCTCAAAGAAGGAGAGCCCGAGGCTTTGGCGGAAGGTAGACGTTAGATCCAAGAGGAGATGGAGAAGGAGAGAGCCAAACTCAAAGGCAAGGATGAGATAGACGAGGGGTCAAGCTCAGCAACGGAGCCTAAGGCCTCTGAGGCCAAGGAATATAATCCTGATGATCCGTTGATCCCCTTGGCTTCAGCTCCTTTAGCTGTTGGAGCTTCTGTAGTAGGTTCGGGCGAGGAGCCAGTAGAAGGTATTTCCATATTCTCTCCCCAATTCGCCAAAGCTATCATAACTTGTCGTCGTATAGTTGATCATACAGTCAAGGAGACCATGCTTTCTCCTCAACTAATAGCAGTTGCTTCTCATGATATAGGTACCAAGCCGGTCGAACGAGATACAGAAGAGCAGACAGAGGCGAAGGAGGTCAGTATAGCATCAGGTGCTGAAGTTTCTGAGGTCCCAAAGCAGTCCGAAGGCCCTTAAACTGAGCAGGCTATAGTTACACCAAGTACCGATGCTCCCACGGATGCTGAGGTTATCAGAGCCTTGCAAGACACTGATGGTGGTCATGAAGATGAAGAAGAGGAGGTCTTCATTACAAAGGAGAACAAGAATGATGATAATGAGACCTTAGCTGACATAAAGGCCAAGAGAGATAAACAACTGGCTTTGAAAATAGAGGAACAAGAACCTCTGAATGTGCCACCTATTACTGCTGCTGATCTGAAAACCGGATTAATCATAAAATTCGCCTCTAAATTGATGACCACACAGTTTACCTTCGAGTCCTCCAATATTTCACAAGATCCTCCCTCTGATAAGAGGAAGAGGAAGAAGGATGACAGATCTAATGTCGACAAGGAGGTGCTAGAGAAAAAAAGAAGGAGAAGAAACCAAGGTAGTCCCCCAAGCACAAGTAGAATGTGTTTGTTAATTCATATTTTGTTTTTTAGACTTTCCACTGGCCTTGTGATGTTATCGTGAGAATGGCCCTCATTTTTGTCTAGTCTAGTTTTGTAAACCTATAGTTGTTAAATGAAAAATTATCTCTCTCCATCACTATGTACCTGCAAGTTTATCATTTTCAGTTACGAACAATCAAATCATAACTAACTTAGTATCCTGCGTAACAAACATTAAAATTTCCATAAAAATTTCCTGCACTACACCATTGTGCATAAATGTGTATTAATATGCCCCCAATCAATCATTAATATGATGTCTGGCCAAGGCTTATTGAGGATTTATTAGAGTCATATGTGTGTTGCCCCTATGCCTGGAAATGAGGGGTTCGGGCTCAGTTTTCAGTCTACTCCCTAATCCTTCAGTTTGGTAGGAGTTCTTTGATGGTGCTAAGTCTCTAGAGCCTTTATACTCTCCCATCAGATGTCAAGGGTAGAGTGTTGTCGAGACGGTCTCTTAATCATGGTGCACCTTCACGTCTCGCGGACAATTCTTTTCCTTTGTACTCCTTCTTGGATCATGAGAGCTGGAGCATTAATGGTAGTGTCATTTACTATACTGCACGCTCGGGGCTCCACATCTTGTTGACCTCTTGATCTAATAGGGAACACTTTAGAATTACGTGTTCCGAGATTGTCGCAGGATTCATAGTTGATTTCATAATGGTGATAGTTCATATAGATAAAGAATGAAAAAAATATAAGAAAGAGCACAGTAAAAGTAAATGACACATGATATTTTTACAGTGGTTCGGCCGAATCATGACCTACGTCCACTTTATAATCTTTTGTTTAAGTAACTAGACTACTCTATGCAAGTCCTGCCTTTTACATGGTCCTAAAAACAAAAGAAAAAATTGACAATTTTATGTCATGTAACACCGCAAATACTGGGCATTTCACACTCTAGGGATTTCATCTCCATCCACGGTCGCTAACGTGAAGGTTCCATTATCAAGCCTCTGTAGGATGGCGTACGGTCCTTCCCACTTTAGGCCCAAAAGCACTGGGGGTGGAAAGACACGTTTCAGAACCAAGCCTATGGGTTCAAAGGTTCAGGATCGAACCTTTTTGTTATAGTGTCCAGCGACTTGCTACTTGTGCCTCAAGGCGCGGAGGTCAGCTTCGCCCCTCTTTTCTTCAACCATATCCAGGGATTCAAGGAGCAGCTTGTTGTTGGTCATTGGGTCATAATAAGTGGTTCTGTGAGAGGGTACTTTTAATTCAACCGAGATGACTGCTTCTGCTCCGAAAGCGAGGGAGAAAGGTGTGTGATCCGTTGCTGACTTGGCTGACTTGTAAGTTTTCCTGTAGGCCCGCAGAGCTAAGTGTAGCTCATATACCCACATGGCTTTGGCCCGCTTCAGTCTTTTCTTCAGAATGGATTTAATTACTTTATTTGCCGCTTTGACCTACCTGTTCGATTACGGATGTGCCATAGAGGTGTACCTTTTCTCGATGTGGTACTTCTGGCAAAAGTCCCAGAATTCAGTGTTATCAAATTGGGTTCCGTTTTCCGTTATGACGATTTTCGGAATCCCGAATCGGCATATGATGTTTCTGACGACGAAGTTGATTACCCGCTTGTTCGTGGTCATGGTCATTGGTTCTGCTTCGACCCACTTTGTGAAGTAATCCACAGCTACAATGGCGAACTTCGCTCCGCCCTTAGCTATGGGGAGGCTTCCAATAATATCAATTCCCTAAACAGCGAAGGGACACGGGCTCGTCATGGTCTTCAACTGGCTAGGGGGTGCTCTAGAGATTTTGGAAAACCTTTGGCATGCATCACATCACTGTGCATATTTACCTATATCTTTGTTTATGATAGGCCAGAAATAGCCATACTGTAATATCTTCTTTGCTAGTGTTTGTCCTCCATTATGGTCACCGCATTCACCTTCGTGCACTTCTTTCAGTACACTCTTGATGTCTTCATGGGCAATGCACCGAAGGAGAGGCATCGAAAATCCTTGCCTATATAAGACTTCGCCTGGCATGATATATCTGGAGGCTTTTCAGATAACAGCATGCCTTTCGCTCTTCTTGGTCAGAAGCGTTCCATTCATTAGAAAGTTCTTCAAGGGTGTCATCCACGATTCCCTTTCTGGTTCAATTTCCAGTACGGGATCAATTTCCATCTGATCAATGCTTGGAGAGTACAATGCTTCAATTGGGATTAGCTCGATGTCTTTGGGACTGTGGGAACTAGCCATCTTTGCCAACTTGTCTGCCTTTTGATTCTCCGCTCGAGGAATATGGGATATGCTGTAGTAATCAAGGTTATCCAGCAACTCTCTCACTTTTTTTCAATATGATATCAGCCTTGGGCTCTTGGCATGAAACTCTTCATTGACTTGGTTCACAACCAACTTGGAGTCGCAAAAGATATCTAGCTTCATTATCTCCAACTCCTTTGTGAGCTTCAGCCCGATAATCAGAGCTTCATACTCAGAATCGTTATTCATGGCATGAAACTCCAATCCAAGAGCATAGTATATTGATCGGTCTTTGGGAGTTACAAGCACAACTCTGGCGTCAGATCGTCTGTCATTCTTGGCGCCGTCAGTATATAATTTCTAGGCATTAGGATCAAGAAGTTGTTTCAAAGAATCTGCTTCTTCCGTCACTACGACATCCTATGGGATAGTGAACTCTGCTATAAAGTCTGCAAGTACTTGCCCCCTTATTGATCGTCGAGGCTGGAAATTCAAATCAAACTGACTCAACTCAATGTTCCATTTGAGTAGCCTTCCTGATGCCTTTGCCCTCTGTAGAACTTGTCTAAGCAGGTGATCGGTGTACACGGTGATGTGATGAGCTTGAAAATAGTGGCGAAGCTTCCTGGAAGCAATCAGTGAACTGTACGCGAGCTTTTCTATTTTTGGGTAGTTTCGCTCTGTTGCCGCCAACTTCTTACTCACATAGTACACTGGCCTCTGAATCTTATCTTCTTCCCTCACCAAGGCTGATCTTATCGCATGGGACGACACTGCCAAGTACACAAACAAGTCCTCGTGACCGATCGGTTTGGACAGTATCGAGGGTCTCTCAAGATGATTCAGAAGGTTCTGGAATGCTTCAACACAATCAGGAGTCCATTCGAAATTGGGCTTTCCTCGCTTTATCAACTCAAAGAATGGAATACACTTGTCCATAGCTTTGGAGATGAATCTACTCAACGCAGCTACTTTTCCTACGAGGCTTTGCACATCTTTGATTTGTCTTGGTTTTTGAACGTCTCTGATTGCCGCGATTTGATCTAGATTGATTTCAATTCCACACGAACTGACGATGAATCCTAAGAACTTCCCAGAAGCAACCCCAAATGAACACTTCATAGGGTTTAGCTTCATCCCGTATCTTCGGAGGATATGAAACATCTCTGCTAAGTCGGCAGCGTGGTTGGACGATTGTACGGATTTCACTAACATGTCGTCGACATACACCTCCATTGTCTTCCTGATTTGGTTGTAGAACATTCTATTCACCAATCGTTGGTAGGTAGCATCGACGTTCTTCAAACCGAATGGCATCACTACATAGCAACATAACCTTAGATCTATGATGTAGCTGGTATGCTCTTGGTCTGGAATGTGCATAGGGATTTGGTTATATCCCGAGTAGGCATCCATGAAGGAGAGGGTTCGTGACCTGCCGTTGAGCCCACCAGCTGATCGATTCTTGGTAGCGGAAAACTATCCTTCGGGTAGGCTTTATTCAAGTCTGAGAAGTCAATACAAGTGCGCCACTTTTTCGTTAGCCTTCTTTACCAAAATTGGATTTGAAATCCATTCTGGGTAGGTTGAGTCTCTAATAAATCCATTGTTTCTCAGCTTCTCAACTTCTTCCTTTATCGCAGCTGACTTTTCTGGGCCAAGCATTCGCCTTTTCTGTTTAATGGGTGCGTGCTTCGGATTGATGCTTAAAGAATAACTCATGATTAAGGGAGATATCCCACGCATGTCAGCGTGAGTCCAGAAAAACACATCCAAATTAGTTTTTAGGAAATCAGTCAATTCTCTTGTTTGAAGGGGGTCTAACTGAGATCCAATCTTCAGAACCTTCGCCGGGTCCCCATCATCGATTGGTACATCCGCAGTTGTTTCATTTGGAGTCGCCATTCTGCCCTCGGGCTCTTCGTCCTCTCTGGGATCTATGTCCTCTGGAAGTTCTCTGGGCGACTCCTCCAAGGTAGTTTTCTTTAGCTGCTACGACAATTCCTCCCTTGGGGGGAGGAAGTGCCTTTTGTTTCCAAATCTCTTCCTTTACATAGCAGCTTCAATTCCGCTATGTAGCAGGCTCGTGCTATGACCGATCTCTGATTATTCCTACTCCTACATCCGTTGGGAACTTCAACAGGAGACACTTGGTGCAATGAAGGCTCTGTATTCTGCCAGGGCCGATTGGCCCAAAAAGGCATTATACAGTGATTCTATGTCCAAGACCACGAAAGGGAAAATCCTCACTCTCCGGCGATCTCCTTCTCCCAGGGACACTGACTACTCTACATATCCGATCGGGCAGTTGAGGCTCCATTAAAGCCGCGGACCCATCCCTCGCAAGGCTTTAAGTCTTTTGCTTCCAACTTCATCTGATTAAATGTTTTCTTGAACCGAATGTTGACAGAGCTTCCATTACCCACTAGAACCTTATGGACTAGGGCTGGACCAATAGTGATTGTGATCACTAATGGATTTTCAATTAGGGAATGGACTCCAATACTCTCTCTACCCTGGAATATAACATCGCCGGACATTGTCTTTTGTTGTTTGATCGGAGTAAAATCGTCAGGGTTACTGCATTCTCCAACTTCAAGATGTTGTTTGGCCGCGTTGACATACTGATCCATTGCCCCGAAGGTGTGTCCTACCAGATGAAGTCCTCCGACTATGTTGTTGATTACAATATTCTTCCCTTTTTTGCTGAGGGATAGGTCTAGCAACGGGCTGGTTTTGGTTCGTGGCCTATCCAGCTTGCCCCCTGTCTCTTGGAGCCACCTTATACTCGTCTAGTTTTCCTTCTCGGAGTAGATTTTCAACCACATCTCTCAAATGACGACATTCGTTGGTGGAGTGACCGTGAACTTGGTGGAAAAGGTAGAACTTTCCATTTTCGCGTTCCTCCATCGAATCGCTTGGAGGAGGCCTCTTATACTAGAGGACATTATTTGTGTCCATGAAGATATTCTCCAATGTATCATTCAATGGTATAAAGCTCTCAAATGGCCTAGATCGAGGTCTCCTTAGTGAATCATTCCCTTGATTCTTCTTCCGGATGTTATTTCCCGACTAACGGCCATTTCCTTGATTTTTATTTACAATATTCACCTCTACTTTTCCTGAGCTATCTCCTGTCTGCTTAATGGCCATGTTGCTCTGTATATCTTCTTTGTCGACGACCTTCCTCTTCCGGTTGGCGTATATTTCTTCCTGACGTAGGCGAACATTAGCTTTTTCATAGAATATCTCTCTAGTCAACGGTGGCTTTCCAGCTAGGTACCTTCCAAATTCAGTATCTTTGTCCACCCCGTCGATTAAGGCCATCAAGATTGTCTATTCGTAAGGGTCTCTGACCTTTGTGACAGCTAGGTTGAAACGATCCAGGTACGACCTCAGAGTCTTATCAGGACGTTATTTAATGAGGGATAACTCAACGACATTTTTAGACCTCTGAGCGTGAAGCCGGAATTGATTCACAAATTATTCACTCAGTTCCCTGAAACTGGATATTGATCATGCTGGCAAGCGGGTGAACCACAGTAATGCCACATCTTCCAGGAATATCGAGAATGCTTTGCACTTTACAGCATTAGATGCTACAGCGACACTCATAGACCATGCTTATCTCATTAGGTGCTGAACTGGGTCTGTCTTGCCCGCGTAGCGATTCATAGTTGACATGTTGAAATGCCTCGGGAATGTAACCTCCAATATATCGTCAGTAAAGGGCATATGACTGCACTATATACCCTAATCTTCGTTTCTCTGCCCATGGCTATCTACCATGATCTGCCTAATCATTGCTTCAACTTCAGCATGAGTCACTGTAGATTCAGGATCAGTTCTCCTTGCCATGCGGGGTCCTCCATCATTCCTTCGACGAGCTGCCACGAAGTCAGGAGCTTATACAGAGCTTCCTTACCTCCTATTACCATGGTCAACAATGCGGCATAGGGGTTGCGGTGGTTGATTTTCAACAGGATCATTAATAGCCAGTGCCATGGAAAGCGCTGCAGGATTATTCAAATTACGGTCGACAGGTCCTAGGTTAAGTGTTGCCTCTTCTCGGGAGGGAAGCGATCCAAATTGTAGTTGTTCTATATTTTCAGCCCTTTCCAATGGTCGCCTAGGGGTCTTGGAGATTCCCCGGACGAAGACGAGTATTCTGGAGTCAAAGGACGGGCTGGAAGAGGTGTCCTCTGCCTTTGGAGATCATCAATGCGCCTGTCCAATGCAGTAAGCTTCTGTCGTAACAGGGAACTCTCTTGTCTTTGGGCTGCCAACTAGTCATTCATTCTCCCCAACATATCAAGGATGCAGGAAAGATCTCCTTCAGTAGCTGGAGCGGAAGTATTGAATTGATCATCAACATTTTCTCTTATACGTAAAGAACTCGAGCTAGGTCAAGCAGAAGTACCAGCACGAGCAGAACGAGCCATAATTTCCTTTCCGGGTCGAGTCGTGGTCCTATGGTCAGCTCGGTTCGTGACCCCTGTTGCTGATGACTCGTGGTGTCTTCTGCCTGGCGACTCGTAGTGGTATGAGCTAGGCGGTTCGCGGCGTTGTCTTGGGATCGGGTTGTGACACCCTCCACGGGTCGGATCGCCCCCCTTCTTCACCAATTGGAGAGCTCAGTTCGACCTGCTCATGAACGCTTTCTTCAACGGCTTCATTTGCTTGTAAAGCTCGTGCATCTTTAGATTTCTTTCCAACCATAACGTCTTGACTTTGTAAAAATCTTCAAAAACTGAAACAGTGGAGATTTGAACTATTTTCTTCGGACTTGAATATCCAAATAGTACGGCAATAATCTAATATGCCTAGACTTCAGTTCTCAGTGAAAGCACCAAAATGTTAGATCTAAATTTGGCTCTAACACCCAAATAACTCAAATTTGCAGAGAATTATATCTAGGAATGAAGAAAAAACAGAAAACACACCAAATTTATAGTGGTTCAGCGTTAACGAGCCTACACCCACTTTATATATCTTTGATTATGTGTAGAATGCAAGTATAATCAATGATTACTCTCAATTTCATGATTACAATGATGATTCGCTCAGTAATTTCATAATAACACTGATAAGAAATAATGGAGAAGCAACAATGGTGGTAACAACACTCAGAATTGCCCAAAGATCCTAAAAAATGCCAAGTACATGGTTATTTATAGGTGATATCTGCTGGTGGTTCGTAAGGACACGTGGCATAGATCTCGAAGATCTCGGACTGGTTCATAGCTTGATGGAGAAATGGTCAATATGATGGTCATGGACATGTGTCATAAGATCCTGATCTTCCGGATCGTGGAAGACTAGGTCGTGGCCTTTATTCTTTGGACTTGGGGTCGGGTCGTGGAGACAGACCAGGTCATGACGGGTCATCACGAGCGGGGTCGTGATAGTGGTGTCACGAGCGGGGTCGTGATGGGGCATCATGAACCGAGGTTGAAAGAGGAAACTACAAACGAACTGAGATGACTTCACGAGAGAGACTTCGTGTCCGACTTATGTGTGAACCTTGGTGGCTTGATCTAAAAGCTAGCCAACAGTAATATAAATTTACATCTTTAAACTTTGAATTTAAAATAGTGAAATCTAACTTATCCATCTTAAGTTTATTATTAAAGTTTATAAAATATGTACATAAGTAAAATTAGTTTTGAAAATATATATATATATATATATATAAGTTTATAAAATTCTAAAATAAAATAGAATATATATTATAAACATATATAAGATTAAAATAATATAGAAAACAAGTTTAAAATAATTATTTATAATAATATAAAAAGTTAAAAATACTTATATAACTAAATTATATAGTTTAAAATAAATAAATTAAAAGTAAAAACTTAAATAGACATTAAATATATATTTACTTATAAAAATCATTTTAAAACATATAATTCAAAATTATAAAAATTTAAGTTTAAAATATTCAAAAATATAAATATATAAAAAATCTTAAGTTATTATTTTAAAATGTATTTCTCAACTCAAAATACTTTGAAAATACGACCAACGGTGTCTGTATATAGTTTTCTACCCTATGGTCAAGTGATACGGATATTTATCATTTCCATCCGTAATTTATAAAAATTCTATGGTTCTATCATTTCAACCCGCGATCCCAAATTCAGTAAAAATTGCTCAGATCTATCATTCAACCCATAACGATTTTTTCTTATTCTAATGTCCGTTTGGGTATGTATCATTTCAACCCTTAGTGATTTTTCCTAAACTACGGGCATCAACAATCACAAACAAGAATCACATTGCAATAATCACGGTATATAAAATCAATGCACCTAACGTGTCATATAAATATTGTGTCACATATGAAAGTGTACATATTAAACAAACAATTTCTACTAGTAGCCCTATACATTTCATAATAGTTCAAATAGTTGATCTAACATCCATGAAATAAATGTGAGTCAGGTGTGAGATAAACTCACCTTTCGTGGCATAGATTAGAGATAATAGACATACTGACACCAAAACAACCAACGACTTCCAAGCACGATTCAAAGTGGATCCAACTCGATGATCGCTCAATATTATTTTATTTTAACAGGAAAGGGTTGGGGAATTTCTAGACAGATCGGTACGGTTATCAGGTCTTGGGAATGGTTTTCGAAACTCAACACCACACAAACAAACACAAAATAAACACAAGGAATTCTTTTATAAAATATTATATATATTTTTAATACAAAATCCACACAATACCATTTAAACACACACCACACATCAACTATAGATATGTATAATTATATATGTAAAATACATACATACACGTTATATATTATATGAATATATATAAAACACACTTACCCATACTATATATAACACAAATATACATGCACGCAACACAGTAACACATGTACACACCATCACAAACATACAGACTCACAAATTAACATACACGCACTCATATAGCTAGACACAACTCACGCACCACACAAGAAATCACGCACACCCAAACAAAGGGACTCATACATGCACAAAAGCAGTAGGGTTAGGTGGACTCGGTCTCGGGCTTTGGATGGCACAAGGGCAAGGCGGGTCAGCGGTCTCTACAGCGGTAACGAGCTGGTCTTTGGCTGAGCTCATGCGAAGGTGGGAAAATCAAACTCACGTTGGCGATGGATGGAGTTGCGGGATTGGTTGCCGGAGTCTCAGGGTTCGGTAGTAGGGTGGAGGAGCTTGGCTGTTGGCGTCGTGGCAAGGTGAGGGGGCTCGGCATGCTTCAAGCGGAGGTGAGAGGGGCGGTTTAGATCCAAGGGGTATAGCAGCGACTTGGGTTTCAAGTGGGCACGGCAGGTTGGTGGCGAGTTGTGGCTACAGGGGAGGGCGAAGGTAGGGGAAGCAGCTGATCGAGGCGAGAGGGGAGCAGTTGGTCAGAGAGGCTTTGCTGTAGTTGGTGGTTGCTGATAAGGCGGACCGAAGGGGAGGAGAATGGAGTGGGATTCGGACAGGAGCAAGACATCGGTTGGGGTAGGGTCCTCGGGGAGAAGGAGAAGGCGGACGCATTCAGCTTGGGTCTGGTGATGTGGCGACGTGGCGGGGTTTGAGCTGGGGCAGGCGAATTTCTGAGGCGTGGGAGAAGAAAGATGTTTATAAAGAAAAAATGGGAACAACTATTCTTACGTGTCGACTTTTAATTTATATACAAACTGTTATATTTTCTTCAGTTTCACAAAGGAAAATAAAACGTTGAACCATTTGTTCAGGAAGAGAAGCCTTGGGACCAATGACAACAGTAGAAACGAAAAGCCTTTGGAAGGTGAATTGACTTGGAAAAAGGACATAATTAACAAAAGAGAACGGATATTTTGAAGCAAACAGAACAGTGGAGATGCAAAGTAAACGTGGTTGAAATTCAAAGTATCTAGCGGTTTTAGCGACAAATAACTAGACTAACGTATATATAAATGGTACACGAAAATATTAAATGAACATGTGTGAATATATATATACATACATACATATATATATATATATATATATATATATATATATATATAACGATCAGTTCCAAGAATCAAATAGTGAACTATACAAAACTGAGATTTTATTTTGATATGGGACCGGTGGATGAATAAGACTGGATTAACGAATAGGAAAATACCAGGTTTGAAATATTAAAATCAAATTCATTTGTTATATAAATTCCAAACTAAACTAATTTAAAATCAAAATAGTTTTTCCCAATAAATACAATCGATTTAGTTTTTAAATGACCAAAATACAATAGAAATCAAAATATAAATAAAAATACACTTATAAATTCGGGTTGTTACAGGTTTCGAGGGCTTTTTCCAGGTGGCCGGAGCGTGCGATTTCACCGTGGGTAATGGAGGAGGACGACGATGCCAAGGGGGACGAAGCGGTGGTGTCAGATCGGTAGCAGGCCATCGCAGGTGGCGGTGGTGGACGGATCTGCTAATCGATGAATTGGGTTCATGTTTTTCCTGAAGCCGATGTAGAAGCTGACGGCTAATTATATTAATAGGGGATTAAGAAAGTTAAAATGGTAATTAAGTATAACTAATAACTTGATTAGATTAATTAAAGCAATCTAATATTCAAACTATGATATCTTGCTCAAATCTAAACAGAATTGGACGAAACTTGTTCCGATGGAACCGTGATGACGAGGCCTTCGCAATGGAACTGACGGGACTATTATAGGAGCTAGATGCAATTTTTGACTGAATTGAACGCGCTGTTTAGTTCGGTTAAATCAATCGTTAATTAACGATTTTGAATCCAATCAATGTGAGAACTCCTTCTTACTAAATTATTTTTATCATGTTATTATATTCATGTATAAAAATATATAGAATTGCGAGTGTAGATTTTTATCAGTTTTAATTGTATACACAGCCTGTTAACTCACCTCCCTCGTCCACAGACCATGGACGATTTAATTGACTATATTGTGTTTTGATTGTGATGATTAACATATTAAAAATAATGTTAACATTAATGTGGTAATTGAAATTTAATTATGAATATTTATTTATAATTTAAACAGTGAAAATTGGTAAATCAGAAAAATAATTCAAATTGAATTAGAATTGGTTAAATTTACTAACTAATGATTTATTTAAATTGACTGTTATTGTTTGAAAACCCCACACGGGTATTAGGATGATATTTGACATACACTAATCCCAATATTTAGTTGTATGTCAATCGATTGGTTGACAGACTATGATAAGCGTTATTTATTTATTTATTTTAATGCATATACAATTGTAAATCGTACCCTGGATGACGTTTGAATGTGTAATGATTATTTATCATTGTTGTTGAATACATGCGATGTATGAAATCCATATAACTGAAATTAGGGCTGCACAAAGTATGGGTTGGGTCGGATTGGACCAAATACTACATTCGACCTGCATAAGTATGGGTTTAAGGAAGTTCAACCCATATCCGACCCTATACGAGGTTGGATATGGGTTGGGTTAAAGTATGGGTTGGGTCAGGTTTAGTAGGGTTGGGTTGCTTGAATATAATAAAAAATGAGAGTAGAGAGAATTTTTTTAAAAGTAGTATTAAAATATTCAGCATAATATATCAGATTTTTTCTAGCATAATGCATTTAAAAATAACCGATTCATTATAAGATAAATTTTATTAAAATTTCATTGTAAAACACATTATATAAAATTAATTTACTACATAGTAGAAAAGTGTTTCATTTTAAGATATATTGAAATGCACTTTAAAATATATTTGCCAAACTCTTTCTAGTTTGGATTGAAATGAAATATGTTTTTTTTTAGATTTACTATAGAATACATAAATATTATTTTCGGATTATACTATTCTAATTTTAAGTAGTTTGGTATTAAATTAGTTTTTTAATATGTGGTTGGGTTGAGTTAAAATAAGGTTGGGTTGAACAAAATATCAAACCCGACCCGTATGTAGTATGGGTTACATATTATAACCCATATCCAACCCAAACTAGGATGGGTTGGGTTGGGTTTATGTGGGTTGGGTCGGGTTAGTGGGTTGGATCGGGTTGGATATGGGTTGTGTGCAGCCCTAACTGAAATTATATGGTAATTGATTGATTCACATTCCAATTCAGAAATAAAGAATATTTTGAAATAACGAATATTTTAAAATGATGAATATTTTAAATAATATTCAGTGAAGAATTAAAATATGATTTTGATGTCTGGTTTTGAATGGACACGAAAATATTAAAATATATGAAGCCGAGTAAGTAGATATTTTCCATTTTAACCTGAACGGGTTTATCGATCGATTATATTCATTTTATAATGAATATCGAAAAGAATTGATTTCGAAACCTGATATTTTGAAAATATTATCATTTTAACATTATAGTGATATGGAATATTCAATTTTTATTTAAAATTGAAAATGAAGTTGTAATAGTTTTAAAACGAATTCATAAACGATTTATAAAATACATTTTAAATGTAAATTAATGATATATATATCTAATGGCTTGAATAGAACGCGCAGCGACCGTTCGCATATTCCGACCACTAACTTCAAATTGATGTAACGGGAGATCCGACCATCGGATTCCCCTAAAACCTGAACTGTTGGGCTCATATCGAAAAGAGATTTCTAATGAATATAAAAGATTTAAATTTAAACGGTTGGAATTCAAATTTCGTTCAAATTAATTTCAGAAAAGGTCGCTATGGATGAAGTTCGGTATGGAAAAATTATGTAAAATCATAATAAATGATTTGGAAAGATTTTGGATGAAAAATTCCAAGTCTGAAAAGATAAAAATATATTTTAACCGAAATGAACTAGTTATTAACTAGAATAATAATCCATTGTTTTTAAATAAATAAATTGGACTTGAAATGGTTTTGATATAAATAGGATTTTCCAATGCATGAATTGGAAATGATTTGAATGGGAATATTTCGATATTGGATTCTGTGATTGTACGAATATTGTTGAGGAATTTGGAAGATATATATATCGTTATTCTCAATACGATATTTATTGGTTTCGGAATTTGATATTGAATATAAGCCGATATTATTTTCTATTCAGAACCTTGTATTTAATATCAAATTGGATTATGGGTTTGTCGTGAATGGTGTCTTCGATAACACTGTTCTTAAACCCAATTGAGAAAAGAATATATCTTTTAAATAAGATTTAAAGAAGTTTACCAAACAATTAATATTTAATTGGAATTGAATTGAAATTGGATTTTGGGTTTATTGTGAACAGTGTTTTAAATAACATTTGTTCTTTAACCCAATTAGCAGTGAAGAGATGATTTGGAAATTATACGTCTTTTTGTTAAGATTTAAGGAAATTTTCCAAAATAAAGTTTTCCAAATTAATATATTAAATTGGAATTGAATGAAATTTGATTTGGTAATAAACGAGATGAGCTTCTGTGAATGAAGACCGTTACTACATATGGAATTTAAAAGGCCTTGCCGCTATTCCATTTATATTGTTTGTCTGATATAGGAATTTATATCGATTATACACTGTTATGATTTCCATGTACATTCCATTTTGATGGAAGATGATTTTGGGTTTATCGTGAATTGTGTTTATAAATGACTTTAGTTCTTTAACCAAGTTAAAGAAACGATAAAATTACCTAAGGTTGAGTATCACAAGGTAATGATTTTTGATATTAAAACCTAGCTAGAGTTTTAATAAATCTTTAATTAGATTGAAATGGAAATGAGGTAACTAAATTTATCAAATTCATAAAATGATTGAGAATGGAGTACCACCAGATTTACTCCAGGCGATAGTTAAATCTTTAATTAGATTTGAATGTGAAATGGTAATTAAATTTACCGATAACACCGTGGGTGTTAGATGTGGAGTACTACTAGTTTTGCTCCATGGGATGAATAGGTTGGGATTAATTAATAAATGATTACTTTGGTAAAGTTCGCTAATCCCGACTAGTTGATAAACCTTAATTTGGTATAGTATAAAATATTTTGAAATGATAATCAAAGGAAGATTAAAGAGAAAATTTAAAAGAATTTATCATTGATAAAATTAATGGGAACCTTTTCCCTAAGGATGTGAATATTTGAATAAAAGAATATTCTGAATTGGAATGAGGCGTATGATGTGTTTTTATAGCACTTGATTATTCATTATAAAATACACTGGTTATTCGAAAAGACCAGGTTTATCCCATTTTGAATAATTGAAACGACAACAAAAAGTCGACGATGAAGACGGTGGATGGAGGTCGAAGATCTTCACATCGTATGGATGATTACTGATGTCTTGATTGGGTTGTATACCCAAGACAAGGTAATAAGTGGTGATCGTCCAGACGTACTTGGAGATCGACCGGATATGTGAGGACCTCTCTCCTGTATTGGACATTTGGGATGAGGAATAAGGTGCCTCGGTTTCATTCAGACCCAGAACGGACTTGTAAATGGATGTGTGTCTGACATTGGATTTCATTCTATGTTGATTGATTTCTATTAAATATATATTTGTTTGGTGGCGGAGAATTTATTCCCTTGCTTAACATCCTTCTTTGAGACAATGAGCTTAAAGGTTATATATTGATAAAAATTAGTTGCATGGCATGAATTGTTAGTGTGGCATGCTGAGATGCAAATAATCAAGGCTTTTGTTGGAAAGCAAAGTCATGTGGTTGATGATCAAAGCACAGCTTTAAATAGCATATCTTTGTGTATAGTGTTAATTCGCGAGCTTCACACCTGGTGTGAGTCAAAAATAGGTTGAGGGACCGTTGGGAGTGCACGACGTTTATTTCTAGCTAGGAGTAGTGTCATGGTATGGAGCTCAGACATTTTTACTTATGTGGATGATGGATTGCGAGGCGCCTCGTATATTGTTCGCTACTGGCCAAATGATAGGTCCGGTAGGACCGGGAAACGTGTGTTCGGGAATAACCAATCCACAAAAGTAAGTATGGACCGGCCCTTCCGTTCCCAGGGTTCACTGCGGGGGATCCTGAAACATTTGCTATAGTGTCTCGAATCGGTGAGGAGACATCCCTTGCCTCGACTCATAGATTGAAATCCAATTTCCAATACGCGACTTTTCGGTTTTAGTTGTAGAACTAGTATGGCGACATGATATATGGTACCCATGCCATCTATGATTGATACATTTATATTTGAAATTTTTTCGACACTATGCACTTATAGTAATATCAAAATGATTTGTTTTAAATGTACTAATCATATTTGGCTATTATAAGGGAAAACTCTATCCTCCGGCTTGCGTTGCATTGTGTGATGGGACCTGAGTCTTATAATAGCTTCATTTTTCAAAAAGCATTGCGTTGTTTTACGTTTTAAACTAATATTCATGTGGAGTAAAGCCATTCCGTGTTATACGGCGTGGTCCCATGATTTCCTAACTTTTAATGTAAAGATTTAATAATTGTTTTAGTTCTCACACCAATCCCATGAATGACTCGGAGTTTATTGTTTCTACCTAAACTCTGGGTGCCCATATTTTCCACACGGGAAGCCAGTATTTGGGTTTTGCAGATATTTATTTTAATAGGATCCTAGTATACAGCTGGAGCTATATTCGGAAAGCTTTGTATCCGTGTATTTCATTCAATTGTGTTAGTCATTGTATTTATACATTCTAATTCCACTGCTATATATTCTTGTACTCTGATGTAATTGTTGTAATATGAAATGTTCTATTGTTTGTAATCTAGTGAGTCATGTTCTCAAAGCAATCGGGGCTTTCCCTAAGGTGAAGTATAGGTCTTTCAATATCGATGTTTAATTGTGTGATTTACCCAGTAATTCACTTTAATTATATATGACTGTTTGTCTGTGTTGATAAATCCCAACCATTTACCCTAGATGTTACGAGCATCAATTAAACTCGGGATTAATCATTAAAATGAATTAAGAACATAGGTTGTAATGATAAATACCCATGACCCCTGGTTTGGGTTGCAATGATATATATCCATCCTTGAAATACTAAAATTAAATTTAAGTACCTCTCTACTATAGGATAGAAAATTATATACGGACATCATTGGTTAAATATTTTTTTTTTTTTGAACCTTGAATTTTGAAATATTTTTTTAAGGCAATATAAATGATGTTTATAAAGTGATTTCCTTTGAATTTGAAATTTGAATTTTGAAACTTAAAAGTTATAGGAAATTATTTGATGTTGTAAACTGAAGCAAAAAATCTAAAATCAAATATAACTGAACCTATTCAAAATTAAGCTTTTTAAAATTTTAAATAACTATCCATCTTTGAAAATTAATTTATATTAACTTGATTTAAAGTGATATTTTAATTGTGAACTCGAGATTGGTATAAATTAAAATAATTCAAAATGAGAATCCTAATTTAAAACTTTAAATATTTGAATCGAAGGGTTTGAATTGAATTTAAAATGGAAGTTGATTTGAATTGAAATATTGAAAATGAGTCAATTCGATTTGAAATTGAAATGTGACTTCAAGTTTATTTTAAATTGGGAAGAAACGATTCCAATTCAAACTATTTTATTGTAAACCATTATACAAACTATTTTGCTAAGTAACTATTCAACTTTACCCATCATTTTATTTTTCAACTATTATATATATTAACTATTTTAATAAACTACTTTAATGTAATAACTATTTTACTTTATAAACTATTTTATTTTAACTTATATATATCAACTATTTTAATAAACAACTTTAACAATCAAATATTTATTTTATAAATTTCTTTAATATGTAACTATATATAAAACTAAATTTAATATATCCTATTTTAAATTCCTACTATATATATAACTTTCTAATGTACTAACTATTTATATTTCAAATTGTTTCAAGTATATCTAATTTATTTTAATATATAAACAAAATCAACTGTTTTAAATATTCAAATTGTTTAAATTTGGAATTGTTTCAAAAATATAGCTTACAGGAGATAGAAATTCTTGTAACATCTCTTAAGTTATTGCACTCACGAACATATTGGATATGAGGTGCGAATTACTATAAGCATCTCGAACGCTGCAACACCCATATTATTACATGGTTTTGATTTGATCAATATGAGAATATTTTACTTTTGATCCGAGTGTTTTTGTCTTTTCATTTATGCTCGGGTCAGTAACAACCTGAAATTTTGGCAATAGGTAATTTAGTTATTAATTAGGTTTTGAAAATGGAATTTTCGCAAATGATGGAATTTGACCACAAAACTTGCATAGTTGCGTTCGTGCGGAATTTTGGTCAACTTTCATGTCGAGAACTTCGCGAGCAGAATTCGTATGAAAAAGTTATGGATGAAATACAAAAAACAAATTAAAAATAAATCAAAAGAATATATAATCAAATATATTACTTTTACAACCGGCGCTCGCTGTGCATAACCGACCTAGAGCGGTCGACCTAGCGGTCGACCAGGCGGTCAACCTGGGGGTTGACCCTTCTGGTCGATTTTGCCCAGTGACAGCTAGGTTTTCAGGGGTATTTAATATTATATATATATATATATATTAATAATGGATCGATCTCAAAACCTAATCTAACGGTCAAGGGCCATTCTAATTCCTATAAATAAAGGATTAGACCCTATCTTTTTGCACATAACTTTAAAGGCAGCAATGAAGCTCTACCATTTTCCACTTCTTTCAAACCTCTTCTAAATCAAATATATATATATATATAATCAAAATAAACACAGATTTAAGATAATTAGAACCATATTTATGTTCAAAGGAGATGGTGCAACATTTAGGCTTTTCGTCCATTCATATTTCTTCCCTCTTTCTTACTTTCTTGCAAATATACAAATCTGAAAGAATCCCCTTTTTAGAATAATTGTAGATCTGTAAGAATTTGGGAATTGTAGGCCTAAATATTTATCCAAATTTGGATAACTTACAAATGAGTGGGAAAATTTTATGCATTGTTTATAATAACCTATTTAGTTCTTTGTAATAGATCTGAAATGTATGCCGAGAAGTTTATCGGATTTGTTTACTATTTTTGTCAAATTTGAAATAATAGGTTATGGTTTGAATATTGAGTTTGTAGGCCTTTTTGATTAATTAAATTTTATTGTCCACAATTGTTCATTTAATTGTTGTGGTTATTGTATACACCTTGGATATGGAAATCCATTCCAAAATTATTGTCAAATCTGTAGTTTTATTCCAGATTCTTAGATTTGGTTTAATTTGAGGTTTGTGCCAGTTTAGGTTAAAATATTATGCCTTTTTATGTTTGATGTTGTTGGGATTTTACTTGGTTATTGTAAATATTCCCTTTTTGTTTTTTTAATAAAAAGAATATTGTTTCAAATCAGCAAGAAATGTGTACAAAACAATTAGGAAGGGATGTGTAAATTTACGTATATCTGTACGCAGTCTTCAACAACCATTCCAAATATATATATTTATTATTTCTTGTGATTTGAAATGTGTTTATATCCCCATTTTATTTATTTTGGGGCAATTTTACAATAATTGCAGTTATTAACCTTTTTAAAAGATTTCGAATCTTAAACAATACTAAACATAAAAAGGTTTGTTTTTGTCATTAGTTTAGATCAAAACATAAATGGTTAATAATTATAAAATAAAATATAGTAACTATGTTAATGTTCTTAAATATATATATATATATATATATATATACACACACACATTTATATTCATTCGAATCTACGTAAATAACGCAGATATATTATTATAATAAATGTTTGTTATGGTTGTATGATTGAA
This sequence comes from Allium sativum, assembly GCA_030737875.1. NCBI lineage: Eukaryota > Viridiplantae > Streptophyta > Magnoliopsida > Asparagales > Amaryllidaceae > Allium > Allium sativum. The sequence continues at coordinate 538,328,297 of CM060913.1, read as the reverse complement.
TAGTTTCCGTTTATGTGGAAATGTATATGGTAATATATCCGTAATAAATGGAAATAAGTATTATGATCATTGTAATAATAAATGAATTTGATTTGCTATAAATAAGGTCATACATAAAATAAGGAATGTTGTAACCATCTTTGATTGGGGAAATGAAATAAATAGGATAAACATGCTAAATGGTTACAATTTGGATTACGATAGGAATAAAAATTGTAGCCAATTAGGGAAGTAAATAAATAGTGCCTATACACACACACACACACACACAAACAAGAAATAAACCAAATTATAGTAATATAGAAAAGTTAAAGGATCAATAATGAATGGATTAGAATTTAAAACGAGACAAATAAAAAAAGGACATTTAATGCCTTAGGAAATATGACTGTTAGGTTCATAAAACAACATTAATTCAAACTAATGGTAATAAATGGTATTTAATGGGTTAATTAATGCCTTAGGAAATATGACCTTTAGGCTCATAAAACGATATTAATTCAAATTAATGGTAATAAATGGTATTTAATGGGTTAATTGGTGCCTTAGGAAGAAATGACTATTAGTGTCATTAATGGCAGGAACCCTTATTAATAATAGTAAAGGGGAAATTAATGGGGATTGATTAACGTAGAAAATGCTAAGTCTAATAAGGAAATTTACAAATAACCATCCTAGGGTAGGAAGTTATAAGTTTTCCTTATATATTACTAGTTAATCCAGAATTAATATAATTAATAATAGGAATTAGACTTAGTAGGTTATTGATGCGAGGTCAGTTGCCTTATTCGACAGAATTCTGCACTTTCCAGCAATCGAATATATATATTCAACTGATGTGGGATATCGTTAACCATGGAACCCATGATGATAGTTAATTACGTAATGATAGATAATTGTGTAACGATAGTTAATTGCATAACGAGGGTTATTTCCCAAAACAAGGTTTATCCCAAGAGTGAGGTTCCCACCTCCCGTCCTAAAAGAGGAAACCTTTGAATGGAAATAATTCAGAAAGTGTCTTGTTTCGGCATAAAGGTCTTAAGTAGTAAGATCCATCCTTTAAAGGGTACTAAGTGATCATGTAGCTCGCCTTCCCATTTAATGGATGTTGGGTATGAATTTGGTAATTCCCACGTTAGTCCGCTTCTTCTAGGTAGTAAGTGATTGGGATCGGGTCCGCTTTGGGAATAGGTATTAATTGATAGCTCTAGAGGTACCAAAGGTCTTCTTATCCTGCAAGGAGTATTAAGCAATTAAGGGAATTATCCAATAAGACCAGCTAGATAGTAACAAAGGGGTCGTTGGGAGAAGGTCCTAAGTCGCAAAACGTCGCCTACCTATCCTGTAGGCAATAAGTGACCGCTTACTATCTCTTGTCTTATGCGGGGAATGGTTATTTGCGTGAATGATGGAAGCCTTCGAGTTGGACTTTGTAGCTAGAGTCCTCTAATTTATATTATGGTAGAATAAAACCACCGTATAAGGAATTAATTGACCAAAAGGTCCACCTTAGGTATTAAGTGATTGGAAGTATCCTCCCTTACCTTACATAGGTAGTGAGGTCTTAAGTGGCTATATATAAATAAGTACCTTCCTTGTGTGATAGTTAGAAGATATTTTCCCACCCTTTGATTAGTTTGTGGTGGTTATAAGGCTTAATACTTATGTGTAAACGATCTACCTCAGTGTTGGAATATCGCAAGGTGTGGAATATTGCCTTAAGTTTTGTGGTTAGTCGTCGTGCGTAAATTCCAAAGGGGCTAAGGTAGAATTACCATCACTTTTAAACGTATGTTTTGGTTTTGACAAAATGGAGTACATTTGTGTATTGTAGACAATACTATACATTTTTATACTCATCAGGACTTGTTGTTTTGAACCTCCTCCTTATAACAGCTCTTGGGTTGTTCTCGGGGAAAATAGGTCTTAGCAAGTGTTCAAGTTTGGTTTCGGTTCTCGTTCTCTCATGCCCGATATAGATGTAGTGATACGCCTTAAGGTAGTCACCTTAATCGGTGTTTATTACTTATTTCGTTTATGCTGTGAGTTAGTTTTATTTTACTCTGATTATGCTCATGCTCATTAAATGCAGGTACTAGATTTATACTCCTCGTACTTGGACTAGATTTATACTCTCCGTACTTGGATGGATTTCCAAAGCCAGTGATAACACTAAAGTGATTAACTAGCTTTTAGGCCATAGAAAAAGGAAAACAAGTTATGTTGACAAATGGAAATGACAACCAAGTTCATAGTCTGTGTTAAAAAGATGTTGTTAGAAATTCTATTTCTTCAAACACTGGTGATGAGAAGGGCATGTACAAGGATGAATTTATGAAAGTTCCGAATGATGTAAGGGAGTTCGAGGTTGCCTTAAACTCTGATGGGATTGACAGTGGTGATCTGAAAGCTGTTATACCACCTCAGATTAATCCGACCACCCAAATAAGTAACTTCACTTTCAAGCCTGGATTTCAGAACAATGCAAAAGTGAAGTCTCCCAGCTTAGCTAATGCTTCTATTATCTCCAGTGGTCATGAACCATCACTACACCAGAAAATGCCTTTAGCAGCGTTTAAAAACGCTACCAAAGCCTTTAGCAGCGTTTTAGAGAATGCTACTACAGGTCCCGCAACTAAAAGTCTGTTTTTTCTGTTGCGTTTCCATAAACGCTGCCAAACTAAAGCAACCAAAAATTTTCTGCAGCGTTTAAAAAATCCAACTAAAACTTACATTTTTTTTGTTGCGTTTTTGATTGGTCCATTTCTGTGATTTTCTGTAGTGGTTATTTTATGTAACTAAAAACTTTTTGTTGCATTTATTTTATGCCACTATAAATTCAGATATTAATTTACGTTTGTTTCAGTAGCATTTCAAAAACGTTGCTGAAATGTATTGATTGTTTTGTAGCATTTTTAAGTGCTACTATATACTGTCAATGGCTTACATTGTTTCCAGTAACCAGTTTTGTAATAGTATTGCCAAAATCGGCAACAATCATATAATTATCATATTCAAAACAACAATGAACCAATCATAAAGTCAACATATTCAAATAATTGATAACACATTAATTACATAAGTACTATCCATACCCACTTACATAATAGTTGTTTGACAAAATGAACAAGTTCACATAACACAAGCATTCCCAAAGAGTTTTACTTAAGTACCGACTAATATCATAATAGATATAACAATTTAAGTCACGTCCATTGTTGATGATGGTCTTTACTCCGGAAAAGCTAATTACCTGTAAACACATTCAAAAAATCATCAATAAGTATTTGTCATGAATTATCAAAAAACATTCAAATAACATTCGGACGATATTGTACGTTATGATGATACATATGGTGCATTTAAAATATGGTGTTATGACGAGACATATGGTGCATTTAAAATATGGTGTTCCCATGTGTTCCTATGCAATCGTCCACAAAACACCAAATAAGATAACCATCAAATAAAACAGGTACAGTTGCTTGAAGCTCAAAACAACAACTTGTATCAACTACTGTTTTAAGGCTATAAATATTCTTTTTTGCAATTCAAACTTCACAAGAATTATTCAGTACAATTCATTCATCTCTTTATCTCTCTATTTTCTTTCTCTCAACATGGCTGCAGGCCATGTAGTATGATTTGGTCTTTTACCTCCTCCATGCAGTATGAAAGGTACGTAAACACTTCTCAAACCAAGCAGTTTCCCCTAAATGCAGTTGTAATTTAGAGTAACAGGCATGGTTCAATTGGCTTTTATGTTGTGATTCCAAGACCATTCAACCTGTAAGCTTTCCTCTTTGGACAGCAAACTATAGAAGTGGATACTGAAAACAGCAAGGTTGCATATTTTTTTTAGAGAAAGGATGCCAAGGAATGAATGCTTTTAGACCCAAAAAAATCATGAAGAAAGAGCATGGCTAAATTTTATTGTCATGAATGCTTTTAGACCAAAAAAAATCATCATGCTCGACCTGATCGTAGATAAAGTTTGCCAAGCAAGATTTAAGTTTTATCCCAATAACCGTACATAGAGAATCAAATGCTTTTAATGATATCAAGTCTACCAGTTTGAGACAGAAATCTATTTACCCAACAATTCATGGCAGAGTTATTTATTTATACAAAGGCATACAGTCTGCTTTAGTAATTCTAGAAAAGCAAAGAGGCAGACCAAAATAAGAGGTGCTTCTATTCATTGTTCGCATACAAGAAGGGTATCAGTTGAGTGGGACTGTCATTTGGGACTCCAGGAAGAAGAACATGAGATTTGCTTGTGTTAAATTTAAGACCAGTCATAAAGCGAAAATCAGTCAATGTTTGAATTATCCTAAGAAAGGAAGAGAGGTTTGGTTCCTAGACCATTGTGAATTGACACTAATACATCCACGGTACTCACGTGCTGCAAAACCAAGTGTTAGTGAAGTTAATTTCTTGTAGTAAAAAAGAAAATTGAAAAAAGTAGAGAGAACAAAATCTTGCATGACGAAAAAATGAGTGTATATATATTGATTGTTCAAAATCATTACAGTGGAAACTTTAGTCATATTTACCAAAACGTAATTAATCTCAACCTCGAAAGTTATAAACATGTCATCACAAATGTTGAATGATCTAGTAAAGAGAAGCCATAGCACTGAAGATCTGAATCGAGAACCGTTGTTGATTTGTAATAGGAAAATTTCCCATAGGATCAATGACCATAATCCTCCATTCAATTTTCATAATTCTTCTTTCTTCACTCTTCATTACTTCGAAACGTTAATTGATTAGAAGTGGTTTCAGATAGTAATCACCTAAATTTGATCCCAGTCTCCTCGAATCAATCATCGTAAAAATACACTTTAAGTAGTATTGAGTGTTCTTCACTTCTTAATTTATTACTTCATAAAACATCTTTTAGGGATTATTACTTCAAATATTCTTCAAGCACGCGCGCGCGCACTTGTGTGTGTGTGTAGTTAATAAACCCCTTTTTATGTTTTCAGTTCGCGTGAAAGGAGGGAAAAAAGAGAATGCGAAAGAAAAGGAACGAAGAAAAAGAGCGCTTGAGGAGCAGGGGAAGAACTATAATTTGATATCTTAGGTCTGATCTTTCAGGTAACCACTTAGTTTTAGTTTTATAAAATATATATTGCTCTATTTTAGTTTAGTTTTTTCTTAGTGGCTCGAGTTAGGGTTTATATATGTTTTATAATTAAGTTTGCAAATTCATGGTTTTAACATCGCAAAATAAAATTGAAATGAGTATGTTAGGACACGACTATAGCAGACTACTGTAGATTTGTTCTCTTATATAAACTAAAAAAATGATTGTTTTTTCACATTAAGAGTTTGGAGGAGAATCTGAATTTAGGATAATGGAATTTCTAAAAGTTAGACATGTAAAAAAAATCAGTTTTTATTTACTGGTTTGAAGTGTTGTTAATAATACGATTATTTACTTCTATTATTTATTATTAAAGAAATGTTATTTTATGTTTATAATTTTATTTTTCATAAATGATCATGTTATTTATATCATAATTTGCATATATATGGAATGTTAACTTTCTAATGGTACGAAGGAAGCAAACGATGATTTCTAGCAGTTGAAATTGTTCAAATCATACTTTTTCGAAGTTCGCTGAATTCTCGAAGTTCGAGCTTTCGGCAGCAGTGGCTATGTTTATTTACAGCCTCTTCAACTTTTTCGCAACTTAGGTCTTTTACCTCTTCCATTAATTTTCGCTGTAGTCCTACTATTTGATATTATCCGCTTTCAGATTTGGTTTGATAAAATATTCTTTGGTTTTGATCTAGCCTGGTTTGAACTAAGATCACATATGCAAACCATTTTTTATAAATTTTAATTAGTTAATTAAATTTTATCTTCACTTTAGAAGTATGTAAAACCAAGTGTTCCCAAATAAGTTTACAAGATTTGAACGCAAAACATTAAACAATTATGATTCTAGCAGTGGCACATCTGTAAAGCAATCCTAACTTAAATTCAAACTTATTTTCAAATTCCACCAAAACAGACCCATCCTTTCACTTGCCTATGAACCACAACTACAAGCAAAAAACTTCAACCAGTTCACTCCACAACTACAAATCCAGACAATCCGAAAACACCTGATTGCCTCGTCCCCAACCCATACACTACAAAAATCTTCACTCCTATTACACACACTCTCACACTTCCTATCTCAAATACCGCCTTCACATTACCAATTCCATCCACCTTCACATTACCATCACTGCTCAAGAACATCGACAGCAATCCTCGGCATCAACTCTGCAACCTTCTACAGCAATCCTCGGCATCATCACAATAGTTGATGTCGGTCTAATTATCTGCATTAAATTAAAAAGCAATACACTGACAGCATTTTACATCATTTGTCTACATTTCCTACCTCTCAGTTACGTGGTGATTGCATTAATTTTTATCACGTGATACAGTAGAGTGAACTTTCTCGATAGTTACCATATTCAGATGTATTTCTTCTACTAATCGTAAATTCATCCACTACTAAAATTTCCACACGATTATGTTTTGGAACCAGATATTTGAGCAAACAAACATGTACTTTATTTTCTTCAAAATTATCAAAAACGCAAACAACTCATCAACAAAAAATGTCTATAGAATAGCTCCATGTGCATAGCTCAAACTATAGGTGAAGTTCAAACTGAGCAAGCTCAGTTTTACAATTGAGTTCAGCTTGGTTTAAAATGAATTGAAGCTTAGTTTAAACTGAGCTTAAGCTGGTTGTATTACTGAAATGAAGCTCAACTTTTATACCCGGCTGAAGCTCGGTTTCATAGCTAAGCTGAAGTTCAGGTTTAAATTGATCTTTGATTATGGATTCACAAGTATATTCCACTTAAAGCATATAGACAACCAGCAGATACTATGACCAAAGACACGAACAAAATGAATAAAGTGGCTAGATCGATTCCCGCAAGAACAAATTGATTTAACTATTGCTTCGTTTTGACAATGGTGCTCTATTTGGTGGGTATAAGATGAGCTTATTTGGTAAAGACAGAGGGATGTTTGCAAGTATTCCTTCAGTTCAACATATTGTTTAATATGGTCAAACTAGGATAAATACTTACTTGAACTTGATTCCCCAATGACACATGCCGTCGGCCAAGCTACGGTAGTTCCAAAAGCATCTTCCATGTATGTACACTCCGATGTAGGTCTCCATAGTAATGCATCGTTAACTCGCACAAAGTCTACCCAAACTTTTACTGCATCATCTCCTAAAGGAACACAGTGAACCGTTGATGCCGGATCAGTTGAAGCGATAGTTCCTTCGGCCACTACTTGTCTCGTTTCAGCCACATCAAGTAGCTTGCATTTATTATTTGCTACCAGAATCGAGCTTTTCTGGATAAGTAAACCAAAGTAACATTTTTTACAAAAGAGAGCAGTCAAAATATTATGTAATCACCTAGAAGAATATTATGTTTAGCTTACAAATTACTCATACAGTCTGTTATAATTAGTTATGAAAACCGAAATGAAGCATTTACAACTTGCTCTTACAGTCTGTATAACTGTGTTGTGATCTATTTTAAATTCATATTTATTGTTATATCCGTGAATATTTAGATGGATGCACGTAGAGGTTAAGCATACATTACCACATTCTTGTCAATGTTGGTATACTAAGCATGTGCTAATGTGTTAAGCATGAGATCATTTTTTTTTAGAAATGAGCATATGTACATAATGGAGTACTCGCCCATGTAAACAATATAAATACAATTTATTTTACTTCTTTACCATGATAATTCGGTGTCCATTAAATTACCTAACGAGTTGATTTAGCTTTGCAAGGAGAAGTCGAAATGTTTGTTGTAGCCTTGAAACGAGGAGACGAGATGCTTGCTTTTTCAGCTACAACTTTTGACTTTGGCCATGCTATTTTATTGCCAACGGCCTCTTTAATACATGACATATCTATTGTGGGGCGCCACAAGTAAGCATCCTCTTTTTTTTCATAGTCTACCCAAACCACTACGGCAAACGGACCAAGCGGAATACCATTCACAATCATTTTTGAATCACTCGAGCAAAGTCTTCCTTCGGCAACCAACGTCTCACCCTTATTCCAATCATAAAGTTTGCATTTGTTGTTTGTGCTACTAGTTTTACTATAAAAAGAACAATAACTGTGTTTAATGGAAAAAAAATATACAACTACAAATAGTTACAGTGAATCATAAATTTTACCGTAATGTCTTCTATCATGTGTCCTCCCAGCGCAACAACACGATTTGCAGGCCATGCCACTGACTTATCCTTGGCTTCTCCTAATACCGATAAATTAGATGTCGGCCTCCATAAATAAGCGTCTGGCCTCTTTATGCAATCTATAACAACTTTCACAACATTTGGTCCAATACGAATGTCATTGACAACTTCATTTGGATCGGTGGACACCACTCTCCCTTCAGCAACAATTTCATCGGTTCCATCCCAATTCAACAGCTCACATGGGATGTCATTATTCCACAATCATTCAGTCAAAAATTATGTTGATTACTGGATTTAAAACTAAACTTGAAATGGTGTTATATCAATACAAGTGATTTATACCATTTCAGGTGTTCTTCATTCTTTCGAACCTTCGTTACCCTGCCAAATTGTCAAGGTAAAATACATGTTAACATTCATTGAGCAGTGCATCAGGGAACTATTTTACAAGATATAAGAGTGGCCGAACTAAGTTAAAATGACAATAATTTCATGGAATATTGGAATATCAAATAAATACTGAGAACTGATTAGGGAATTCTTGTGTTATATTTATTTGTTGATGAACAAAATATGCTAGTTGCTGCCCCAATTCAATGGCTGCGAGCCTTTTCATGAACATATAGTTTTATTATCCATTAATTATATTTTATAAAAATCAAGTTATTTTTTATCCAACATATTGCATATAAAAAGATTTATTTCTAGATGAATTAACAGTTGCTATCTAAATGGCGAAAGCGATATCCAAACAAATACCAAACAAAACAAAAAATGCAACATTAGTCTATTGCTTGGAACATGGTTCAACATGTCAATTTTGACCAATGTTACAAAGCACCAAAAATGACATAAATGTGCTACAACCAGTAAAGTGGGCAGTATTACTCAGATCCTCCAACAGCTATAAAATAACACATTACACCGACTCATCAACCATACAATAAAGAAATGAAAAAATGAATTATGACTCCAGTATGATAAGAACAAATTGCTCAAACGAATGATTGTTTTTTATACAAAATATTAATAGATGACAAGGGCTTAAAATACATAGGAAGCTAAACTCAGTAAAGCGAAGTTTTTTCATTTGAATTTGCATAATCAATCATGCAACTTGAACAAAAAGATGCAACTAAGATATGGAATACGTATAAAAATGATAAAACTTCATAAAATCGAGCATGTAGGATAACATAATAACACAAAGTTCAACAGCATACCGTTAGTTGAACCGTGTCTTTTCATCTACATTTATTTGTTCTCCATGGCTATACCACCTACTGCTCTTGTATTTAGGATCCATTCCTTTTATAACTAAATGCTCAACGATGATGTGGTCATCATGACGCCTAAGATTTTGACAATCCCTGCATGGACACAAAATTTTCTCCACATTGCTCAGATTTGTCTTTGCCACACGCACAAAATTCAAAGCTCCTTGCCGATACTCTACACTAGTCCTATGAAAAAAATTAAAAACATAAAAAAAATTAAGTTTTAATATTAATATATTTGTCTTAATTCTTAAAACAAATTTTACGTATTATATACTTACCTGTTTAAATTCACCCAATCTTTTTCCATCGGCGATATAGGCAGTCAAGCAATTTCGCAAGCTTTGATGTAGAATATGTTTTTCTGTTTTAATCAAACAAAATACTACATGTTTCATAATTCAAATTTATATTTTCCACTTTAAGATTCATATTGGGATTTAAAAAAAAAAGATAAATCATGAGCCGCTATAAAGGATAAAAGATAATCATGTTAAAATTACTAATTATACATACAACATATCACTAATTATACATACAACATATCACTAGTCCTATGATAAAAGATAATCACGAGCCGCTATAAAAGTTGGCATACACTCATAGTTCAAATTACTAATGATACATACAACATATCACTAATTATTATTGATGTTTCAAAATAAAAAATAATCATGTTAAACTATAAAATGTCTTCTTTATTTGTGAAGTTAACCATATTAATATCTGTTACTTATCACTAATTATGTGACTTATGAAATATCAAAGTAGTCAAGGCGAAAAAGCCCCAGGCCCTCGCCTAGCGCTTTTTGGCGCCTAGGGATTTTTTGGGCGCCATGAGCATCAGTTTTGCTGTTTTACAGCAAAAAAACTGCACCTAAAACACAACATAAAACTCAGATTTTGAGCATAAGTTTCTCATGTAATAATTTTTAATCACAACATTTTATTTTAAGTTGTGTTGTTTATGGTGTTGACAATAATTTAATAGTAAAATTTGGTTGATGGATAATTGAAAAGGAGTAGCGATGTATGAAAGGTAGAATTCCATGAATTCCATAGATTGATAAACGTATTTTCGAAACTTCAAAAGGACACCATGGAATTCACATTTACTGAATTTAAAATTTAGTTTTATATGTAATGAAGTTCTCTACATCACTGCTACTTTTTTGCTATATCACGTTTCATCCATGCTATGACTCTTTACATCTCCATTGGTGTAAAACAAATATGGGTGTAAATGAATTACACCCGACGAACAAAATTATGACATATCCTGTAAGAGATTCCGACAAACATGAACCTAACAAAGATTAAGTTTAAACATTGTTCGTACGACACCAGAAGGAACAAACAATGTTCAGACAACCAAAAGACATCGAACATTTTCAATATACATCTTTTCATACATTGTTTTTTATCTTAATTCGTGTCCTATCCAAAATTCATGCCCTCGTTATCGAACTAGACGTAAAATGGTCCTAAAAAATTTACAGCCCTACTGACACCCGATGATATCAACGTCTACCTATAACCGCATTTACGCTCCTCATTGAATGATGAGGAATTACGACAAGAAGAAACGAAGAATGATGTCAGTCAACAAGATGCACGATTGTAGGTTTAAATTTGGAGTACTGGAATTAAGGATTCAGTATACGTAACAAGATGGCCAGGATCAAGGGTTGGCACAGGTGTTTCAAAAGTGGAAACGCTGGAGGAGCAATGAAGGAGAAATGTTGAAGCCACATACAACACATTTGAGAGAAGCCGCATACAGCACATTTTTCCTTCAAATAAAATTTCTCAACTGGAATTTAAATTTAACTAGCCCTAACTAATTACCAATAGAAATACATAATTTTATTAACCCATCGTTTGAATTGACTTAAATAAGTCATATTTTGGCTGTTTGAAAGTCAAAATGAACTGATTTTTCTTTCAAAATGCAAAAAAGGAGACTTATATAAATCCTCCAAATGAAGCATGCTACTCCGAAACATAACTTTAAAGTTAAAATCTGACTAAAATACACAAAAAGATGATAGAAAGAATATAATCCTATCATTTAATCATGCAATACTTTATTTGCCACACATGCACCCTACAGGGCTAAAATTCCATTTCATAAAGGTAACTACCGAAATTCAAAAGAGTAACGCTACTGTGACCAAAAAGTGGCAAAACAAAGTTGCTATATTCTCACTGTTCAAAGAAATATCCAGACCCAAAAAGGTAATAAAAAAAGTTAGAAACCCAATTGTGGATTACATGTTTTTATAAGAAATATAATTAGAAATAAAAACTCAGTAAAGCTAGACATGTGCTTATGTATTAATAACAAAGAATACAAAATGTGTTCGTAACAAAGTCTCGTTTCTGCTACATATTCAAATAACTGTGTGATTGTCTCTAGAGTTCAAACTTCACTCCAGTTTCTCTAAAGTTTAAAAGAAAACTTCTTCAGAAAGAATGGATAACAAAAACCATTAAGTTACATGCTAGGGCATAGGTAGCATCACTGCATGTTGATGCACAGCATCACCGGCTGCATGTTGATGCACATGGTTGCCGAATATGCACATTAATTTGCAAGTCCACAAAACAATGGAAATTTTTGAACGTACTTTGAAGTTGCAAGAGTAAACTTATGTATTTGTATGGATAAATTAATTCTGGCTTTTGGGATTAAGTTCAGTCTTTCTTTTCTATAGCAAGTTTAAATATGCAAATGTAACAACCAGAATTTTCAGTGCTCGAATATTTAATCTATTTAAATATGAAAGTGATTATTTTTGAAGTTAAATAACTCAAATTAAGAATATACAAGTTATTTAATATAATTGAATGGTTGAATAGTAATTTAAATATTAAAATTACTTGAATAAGCGAATCCGGAATTAAATATGAAATTAAATTGATTTTGTAATGTATGTAAAATTCTAATTGAATAAAGTGATAATTATAACACAATACTACAACTTTACATCTCGAACAAATCAACATTGCAACATAATACTACGTTATTTTAAAGACACTGAAACATGTTATTTTATTTGCAACATTGTGAATCATCGGAACATGATTTTTGAGTCATCATGAATTCATGAAAGACACTGAAACATGTTATCTTCCGATTTTAACGAACGAAAAAATGTACGTTATTTGAAATGTCCTGAAAAGAAATCTGCTTCTTTTCAGGTGCTAACATTTCACATGCTAAGGTTTTTCAAATCAACCTAGTGCTTTTAAAATTAGTTTTGTCTATGAACTAATTCACATGGAACATCAAAACTCTTACCCCATAAGAAACAGACCTTTTTGTTACAATCAATCAATTTATGTTATATAGACTTGGAATGACCCATTTTTAACAGATTTGTTCTTAGCATGTGATCTATCTCGCAAAAAAATAAAAATAAAAAAGGTGTCATCTTCCTCTGTATTCCACATATGCCGTTTCTAAAACAAAATCATCAATTACACTGGGTCATTGTACCGTATAATCAAAAAATAAAATATCAAGCAAAGAATTGTACCGATGGCTAATAAAATGGCAGCATCAATCAGGCAGTGCCATTAAAACTATATTAAAAATACAGAAAAATTGGAGAATCAAGACAATAAAAATTTGCATAATTAATAATCGAAGCAAAAAAATCAAACCCGCAATCCACCTATATCAATTTTCTATTGTTATAAGTAATCAACTTCCGACTTGGGTACATATGTTGCAATGTTGATTTGTTCGAGATGTAAAGTTGCAGCATTGTGTATTTTAGTCTCCATAAGTTGTAACATACACCAACAATTATCCAGTTTAAAGAGGACTTTTTTTTACATAAGAAAATATATGGATGAACATCATGAACTTCTAGCTAGCAGAACAAATGGATCTCGATCATGCTTTGTTTCGCATGCAATGCTACATTTGATGACAAAATAAGGCACAAACAAAACACAGGGGCGGAGCTACATGGTAGTTGAGGTGGGAAAGTGCCCCTCCCAAGAAACTTTACACGTATGCTCAATGCTTAGTTGCTTACAAAATTATAAGGAAATTTACACGTATGGCTAAGAAACTTTACATGCAGTGCATGAATTAAAGGCGATAAAAGAGGGAATTAACGCATTGTTTGTTTTCTATTTCAGGTGGGACCTCATGGTTTAGATTCATTTCAGTTTAAAAGTATGTTCTTTCCTATAATTTGTATAGCATGGGAACTTTTAACTTATAAAATCTGAACCTGTGTAAATTTTATAAATAATGTAATAATGACTTAACCTTTTGAGCTAAAACTCTAAGCAACTGACCACCCCAGAAAAATTTTCTGCCTTCGCCACTGACAAAACACATAGGTAGCAAGACTACAGTGTTTTAAACTACAACATTACTCAAGACAATATGGCGCTAGTGTATAGGATTAACTAGAGATACAGTGATCAAACAAAAGACCAGTTCACAATTACCCATTTTAGAGAGGTAATCAGTTTAAAGTAATGTAACTTGACTATTATATACAATTATCCATTTTGCTTTTTGTATAGTTTCATTTTATTATGAAATATTCAACACAAACCACGACCATTTGAAAATAAAATATCAATTAAACCGATTTGTTACCTTAATCTAAATCGCTTGAACAAAAATCTCGATTTGAAAGCAGAGCTATAGATCTGTGAATCAAAAAACAAAAATAGTTAGAAAACTATAAGTGGATCTAAAAGAAATCGAAGAGGAGAAGGAGCAAGTGTGGATCTGTCGGTTGAAGGAGAAGGAGCGAACGTGGAGTATATAGACGAGGAGGAGACCGATCTAAGTGGACAGAACGTTCAGGAGATTGGATTGAAGGAGAAGCTTGGGATTTCTCGCTGGATTGAAGGAGAAGCTTGGGATTTTCGCTGGAATGAAAGGAAACGATACAGTAATGAGGAAAGTAAACCAGGCTTTGGGGGGAAAACGAAATAAATGGGGGGAAAGATATGAACGCAACGGAATCCATGGAGATAAAAAATTGGCTGCAGTCAGACATGAACGCAACCATCTTTAGCAACCGTATCCACATTTTCTTGTAGTGCATCCACGTCCTGCTCTTCTAAGTTAAGAGCTAATACCAAACAGGATCCCCCCTTACGCTCACATCCCTCCCCCGTGGCCCATAAGCCTCCTCCCCTGTTATAGTTGTTGAACAGATTATTTCTCAAATGCTAAAGGAGATGCACACTCCACTCAGAAAAAGAGCAGACTCTGTGGCCTTTAGACCAGCAATGAGTAGCTTGGGTGGTTTTGTTGGAGAATGGAGGTTTGATGATAACAATCTTATTTCAATTATCATTGATTATAAAATATATGCTAACACTTTTTGTATAGAATATATATATATGCAGAAATTATATATAGAAAATATTACTAAAGACTGTATAGTTATAAAGATGATAAGAGATTCAAAGATCAGAGAAATTTCAAGACTCATGAGTAATCAAGATTTCAAGAGTTCAAGATTAATATAATTATAGAGTCTAGATTTTGTAAAATTTTAAATAGCACTTCAGGTTCAAATTCAAATTTTCAAATTCTGATTTTCAATTCTATCCTTAATCCTCTCTATTTTTTTCTATCCTCTCTATGTTGTGTTTCTCTTTGTTTCCATTTTTATTCTTCTTTGTTTTTCAAACTTAAATTTTTATACTTTATATTTATACTTTATATAGTTTAAAACATTATAATCTTATAAACATATTTATATAGTTTAAATTTATGTTTTCATATGTTTTTCTATCATATAATATTAATTTACAACACTAGAATTTTACTCAAGAATTTACAGAATTATTTTTATGTCAAAACACTTGAAAAATGCTTTGAAAATCAAAAATACACATGAGTATGTCGACATAGCAAAAACTCAATGTCAACAAATAACTGTCATTTTTTCCAATTTTGAAAGGAAGTATCTTTTCACTGTTCGAAATGCTTCAGAACCGTTGCAACCTTTCATACTCTATAAAAAAAGGTTGAGACCAAATTTTTTATTAACTTCATCCTCTTTTACTTCACCATTGTTCTTAATCATTTTTATGATTCTTACACTTATACTCTGCCGAATTCAATTCTGTTTTGATCAAACTTCTTCTCTTTACACTCTTTACTCTCTACTCTCTGAATCAAGTGATATTGAAGAGTTATAGGGCTGTTTTGTAATTGCTTGAGTTGAATAAACCTTGTTTGTAAGTCAAAGAGGAATCAGTGTATCCTTTTAACCGTGAAATCAAGGAATAAGAGTCAGTGACTCCTTGTTGAGCCGTGAAATCAAGGAATAGGAGTCGATGTCTCTTTATTGAGCCGTGAAATCAAGGAGGGTGTATCTGACTATTGGAAATAGTAATAAAACTCTACATAATCCAGCGTTATGCGGGACTTGACGTAGGAGTAATCCGAACCAACATAAAATCCGATGTGTTCTTTCCTTTTCTACACTTTTATTTCTGTTTATTTTGCATTTGTGTTTGAATCTGTGTCTGTGATTGTGTTTGTGGTGTTTGATTCATTCGATAATTCTCTTTAGTTTCAAAATTTGTTTAAATTCTTACAAATACTATTCACACCCCCTCTAGTGTTTGCTTTGCCTTAACAATCCATTCCGCAGTCCCGTACAAGTGGTATCAGAGCAAGGTCTTTCAAAAAGTTCATAATCTGATTTTTAAAATAGTGATAATGGCAACCAACACTGGTAGCAATAATAGTTCTTTTATAGAGGGTCAATCCACTGTTATACCACCATTGTTTAATGGTAGTACCTATTCATATTAGGCATGTAGAATGAAAATTTATTTATAGTTTGTAGGATTAGACACATGGAATAGTAAAAAAAATGAATATGTTGAACCCACAACTGCATTTGCACAATGAACAAATGAACAAAAAGTTGCTGCACAGAGCAATTCTAAAGCCATGAATATGTTATTTTGTTCATTAGATAAAAATGAGTTTAATAGAGTATCAATAAGACTACTTATGAAATCTGGAGAACTTTACAAGTTACTCATGAAGGAACTAGTAAAGTTAAACAGACTAAGATATGCATGCTAGTTAATCAGTTTGAATTATTCAAAATGAACGAGAATGAGTCTATTCCAGATATGTATTGTAGATTTCAAGAGATAGTGCATTCACTAACAGCACTTGGAAAAACTTATTCAGAAGTAGATCAAGTCAGAAAAATATTAAATTCATTAACACAAGAATGGGATCTAAAGATTTTGGCTACAGAAGAAGCCAATGATATCAATGAAATGAAGATTGAAGTGTTAATTGGGAATTTAATGTCATATGAAGTTCAATTGCAGAAAAGAAAAGAAAACAAATCAACTGAAAAGATATATATTGCACTGAAATCAACAACAAAGGATTATGACTCGAGTAGTGAAGATGATGAAGAAACATCACTCATGAAAAATCATTTTAGAAAATTTCTAAAATATAGAAGGAAGGGTTATAATCAAGCAAATTCAAAATTAAATGATGGATGATGTTTTAACTGCAACAAACCAGGTCATGTAAAGAAAATGTGTCCATATCCAGACAAAGCTGCTCAACAAACTGATAACACTAATTCATCAAGGAAAAGAAAGAAAACATATGCAGCAACATTAGATGATTCAGATTCGTCATCAAGTGATGAAGAACCAGAAACCGTAAATACAAATATATGCTTTACAGCAATTCATAATTCAGAAGATCATGAAGAAAAGGATCAAAAAACCGGGTATGCATTAATTAAATTTAAATTTTATTTGGTTGAATGGTTGCTTTGTTTGTTTACTTTGGTTTGAATTTAAAACATTAAAAATTTTAACAAGATTTTTGAAATTTGAAATTCAAAATTTGAATTTTGAATTTTGAAATTCAAAATAATAAATAAAATAATAAATAACCAATAAATTAATAAAATAAATTGTTTGTACGTTTATTAGGATTAGAAGTTTTCAGGGAATCGTTAAACCTGAAATATAAATCGATAATTTAATTCAAAACTTGAAAATTCAATTTCCTTTTGAAATAAGTCTTGTATGTCGACATACAGAAAAATAAATGTCGAAATATCCAAAAGTTTTGAAATTTAAATTTTGAATTTCAAAAGTTTAAACTTTTAAACTTACCTCTAGTCTTTTCACCAACTCCCAAGGTCTGAAAAGGTGTCTCTTCAGTCTGAAAAATTGTGCCTATTCAATTCATGTTCATTCAATTCATATCTATTCATTTATATATATATATATATATATATATATATATATACATATATATATCTAGCTATCCTTTCTACCTTTCATTCACAACTCAAAACAATATTCTTCATATCTATCCTCTTCAAAATTATCTTTTCAATGGCTTCCTCAAGTTTATCTTAGAAAATGAAGATAACCAAAACCATAAAAGGTTATCTTTACAATGACAAAGAGGCCATCAAAACCTATGGTAACTATTTAGCAATTGCTAAAGTTAACACGGGTGCGTTTGCCGTCTTTAGTGACTTTCCATCTTATAATCTCGCCTCTCTTTTCCAACACAACGAAGTCTTGAGTCTAATTGACTCTCGTGATAATGACGAAGTATGTTATCCCCAAACTCGTGAAGATGTTCTATGCAAATCTCAATCACGGATTTTTTCAAGGAAACGAAAATTAATTTTGGAGTAGTGTCAAGGGAACTCAAATTGTTCTCGATGCCGACCTTTTAGGTGAAAATCTAAATTGTAGAAGCATGGGCTTGGATTTCTAACCTTTTGCTATCGATGAAACCGATATGGAAACCTTTCACGATATCTTCAAAGATGGTGCCTCAATGGATTTCAAAAATCGTTTCTTTCGTCTAAAAACAAGAATTGTCAATCTTCTCCTTCAACACTTCATCAATCCCTGTTCTGGAAATTTCAACAATCCAACTCTTAAATTCCAAAAGGCTCTCTTTGCCATAATAGGTGGATTTAACATCAATTGGGCCGAAAAGATTCTTAATGAATTTAAGACCATAGATTTATCTACAAGAGTAAACACTCTCTACTATGGTGTTTATCTCACTCGTATTTTCAAATACTTTGGAGTTGATCTTCACGGAGAAGAATTTGTCCCTAGAAAAGTGTTTGACGCATCAAACATTCATCTTATGCAAATTCCTCCCACTTTCAAACCTTATGAGACATTTGAGGCCAAACAAGCTCGATTGCAACAAGAACAAGACCCAATGGAAGTCGAAGAAGAAGAAGAGACTTCTATGGAAAGCATTGAGTATCCAACCTCAAAGTATATCCTCAAAGACACGATTGTTCAAAATCAAGTGAAAATCGTCAAAAATCAAAAGAAGCTTAACAAGAGGCTTTCCAAAATATCCAAATTCATGGTCAAGATAGGAAGAAAGCTTGGAATTTCCTCTTCTTCATCATCATCCAAAAACTAGGCCATCTAGTTTAATCAATCTTTATATATTTCCATGTATTTGCTTTCAAATCTTGTATTTAAAGTGTGTCTTGTTTAGTTGGATGTATTTGCTTTCTATTAAGTAATGAATGGAGTTTTATTTCTGATTAAATCATCTTTATGTTTCTAGAAAAACAATAAAAACATTATAATTCTATAAGAGTTCAAAAGAATTTAAAAAATTCAAAATTTTCAATAAATTTACTATAGTATGTCGACATGACAAAAAGTGTATGTCAACATATAACAGACATATTTTCAAATTTTTCAAATTTTAAAATTAAAATAACTACTCATGTCCATTCAAAATCCAACGAATTCCAGACCCTATTTAAGTCCATTTCTCCTAGAAAACTTCATTGTTCCATTACTCCTTCTTCCTTAATCATTTCTCATAAAATTCTATGGCAAATCCTATTCATAATCTAAGTGAAAATCTAGAAGAATTTTCAATTCGTTCAAAAATATCCTTTCTGTCATTCTACGAAATTAGCGTCATCTTGAATTAAGTCAAATAAAGATGTTCGAACAACAAGAAAAGCACTTTGACGCAATGCGATGGCTGATCTCTTCTCTTTTCAGAGATGAAGAAAATAATCTCGCAAAGGCTCCACCAACCAAAGAAGATGAAGATTGGAAAGTAATTAAAAAGGATCCTATCTTTGGAGAAGATGTTTGGGTTGATTTTCCAAGAAACATTTAATTGTTTGGTACGATTTGATTGATTCGTTTTCTAAAAACATATGGTGTGGTGTGATTTAGATTATATTGTTTGAAACTTGTATATATTAAGACATATGGTGTGATTTGTTTTAGTTTGTGTGTGTGTATATATATATATATATCAGACAAACATATGTAATTATGATACCTGGATTGGTTTGTGTTTAATCATCATATTAAGTATTATTGTAAGTTTGAATAGATTAAGAAGGTATTCTACTTAGAAATAGTTAATAAATTAAGGAAGAGTATTTTTATTAGGGATAGTTATTTATGTTCTATTCAGAGAATTACACAATTTAGGGGGAGTATTTTAAGGAATATTACTTTGGTTCTAGAGTTATATAATTTAGGGGGAGTATCTTTAAAATTTCTTTTTGATAATGCCAAAGGGGGAGAAATTATAAAATATAGGAATAGTTCATAGGAAGCTTATAGACAGGGGGAGTATAAGAGGAACACCACCAAACATGTATACAGGTATGGTATTTCATAAACTAAGTTTGTCATCATCAAAAAGGGGGAGATTGTTGGAGAATGGAGTTTTGATGACAACAACCTTATTTCAATTATCATTGATTATAAAATATATGCTAACACTCTTTGTATAGAATATATATATGTAGGAATTATATACAAGAAATATTACTGAAGACTGTACAGTTATAAATATGATAAGAGATTCAAAGATCAGAGAAATTTCAAGACTCATGAGTTATCAAGATTTCAAGAGTTCAAGATTAGTATAGTTATAGAGTCTATATTTTGTAAGACTCTAAATATCACTCCAGGTTCAAATTCAAATTCAAATTTTCAAATTCTGATTTTTAATTCTATCCTCAATCATCTCTATTTTTGTTTTTCTATCCTTTCTATGTTGTTTTTCTATTTGTTTCTATTTTTATTCTTCTTTGTTTTTCAAACTTAATTTTTTGTACTTTATATTTATACTTTATATAGTTTAAAACCTTATAATTTTATAAATATATTTATATAGTTTAGATTTATGTTTCATATGTTTTTCTATCATATAATATTAATTTACAACACTAGAATTTTGCTCAAGAATTTACAGAATTATTTTTATATCAAAACACTTGAAAAATGCTTTGAAAATCAAAAATACACATGAGTATGTCGACATAGCAAAAACTCAATGTCAACATATAACTGTCATTTTTTCTAATTTTGAAAGGAAGTGTCTTTTCACTATTTGAAACACTTCAGAAGCATTACAACCTTTCATACTCTATAAAAAGAGGTTAAAACTAATTTTTTTATCATCTCTTCTTCTTTAACTTCATCCTCTTTCACTCCACTATTATTCTTAATCATTTTTATGATTCTTACGCTTATACTCTGCTGAATTCAATTCTGTTTTGATCAAACTTCTTCTCTCTACACTCTCTACTCTCTGAATCAAGTGCTATTGAAGAGTTATAGGGTTGTTTTGTAATTGCTTGGGTTGAATAAACCTTGTTTGTAAGTGTAAGAGGAATTGGTGTATCCTTGTAGCCATGAAATCAAGGAATAGGAGTCGGTGTGTCCTTGTTGAGCCATGAAATAAAGGAATAGGAGTCCATGTCTCCTTGTTGAGCCGTGAAATCAAGGGGGGTGTATTTGACTATTGGAAATAGTAATAAAACTCTGAACAATCCACCGTTATGCGGGACTGGATGTAGGAGTGATCCGAACCAATATAAAATCCGGTCTATTCTTTCTTTTTCTGCATTTTTATTTCTGTTTATTTTGCATTTGTGTTTGAATGTGTGTTTGTGATTGTGTTTGTGGTGTTTGATTCATTTCACAATTCTCTTTAGTTTTAAGATTTGTTTAAATTCTTACAAACACTATTCATCCCCTTTGGTGTTTGTTTTGCCCTAATGATCCATTCTGCAGTCCCTAACAGGTTTGAAAAGCATAGTCATTTTGTAACACCCCGGATTTTTAAATAATCGAATTAACTAAAATAAAGAATAATTAATCTCAAAGTGAGAATTAGGGGAATGGGGTTGCGCCATTGTGTTCATCTCGGAACTCTGGTTGAAATGGAGTCCGAGTTTGCGGGAAACGGGTACCGGATGAAGGAGTTATGGACGAACGAAGTTTGGTGGCAAAACAGAAAAAAATATTGCACTGGCGCACTTGGGAAGTGCGCCAGTACAAATTTGCAGTGGCGCACATGCCAAGTGCGCCCAGGCTGAGGCAACAGGCCTGCACAGCTTTCTGGTTCAGGCTGACCCATGTTGCTGAGTCCTTTCTGACTCCTTGCAGAGTCATTACGGCTGAGGTGTCACCCTATCCTGACTGAATGGTTTTGATTAACCCTAAGATCATCTGACGGCTTGAACCCTAAATCAGAATTAAAACTAAAACTATGGCCGTCATGCTGTCGTCTTGAACCCTAGAGTCGCCACACCAATTAGAGAGGAAGAACAGCAAATCAAATCAGTTCTATTTAACCCTAACAACGAATCTTTTTCAAAGGAGAGCTAATACAACTTCAGAAATCAGAACTCAGAAATCAAGACTACTTTTGAGTAGTGAGTTCGGTAATTTTAATAAAGTAATTAGTAATTTAATTGGATTAAGTTATGATGCGGATTGTATGGATGTGATGTGAATTATTGATCGCATGTTGTAATTATGTTGTAGAATTGTGTTGAAATCTCTATGACGTTATGTTGTGATGTTATCATTTATGATGTAAAATTATGTTGCTATCATCTATGTTGTAATTTTATATGTAATCAAATCATCATGTTTCGTATGCTAGTTTGGTTATGTTGATTCATATGATAAAACATATGTATGCAAGTTTAGGTTTTGATTTAAACATGAATCATATACAAGTTGGGTAAAATTATATGTGACCTTACATGGTTATGACATCTAGTTTATGTGAAAATTTGATTAAAAGTTAGGCTATGACATGTGTGAGTTATATGATAAATTCTACATGATAATTTACATGTTAGATGCAAGTTTACACCATTGTTATGATGCATAAATCACATATGCATGTTTATATAAATATATGAGTTTGGGATATGAATCATGTTATGCAAGTTTAGGGTTATTGGCTATGCAATTTTACACCTTTAGATGTAGATCTATGACATACATGATTTATGCAAGTTCACACATTTAGATTTGGATCCATGACATATGTTGTTTATGCAAGTTGTAACTTTGGCCTATGCAAGTTTTAGTTGTAGAACATCATTCACACATGCAAGTTCACCCCTATGTTTAGATCTATGTTTTAATTATGTGTATATTGTGATGTTTTCTCTTTATTCCAAGAGTTAGACTATTCGAGTCTAACGTATATTTTACGTTAACCGAGCAAACGTACAACGTGGGGTAAAGGGGATAATATTAAAAAGATTTAAAGGGCATAAAATATAATTATGGTGAAAATGGGTATGATTTTACATACCATAAATGGATGGACATAATTGAGTCAATTATGGACATCGTTAAATTTGGAATTGATTGATAATTTCAATAGGGAAAGTAATTCAAATTGGGGAATGATTAATTAGGAGTAATTAATCGTCTAAGACACGAGGTTAGCTCTTTTGTGGTGTAAGACTGCCCGGACCCGCCCGGCAAATCCAGCTGCCACAAATGCCAGTCTAATGTGAGAGGACTTAGGCATAAACTAAATACGTAACAATTGTAAAGACACGAGGTTAAGCTCTTTTGTGGTGTAAGACTGCCCGGACCCGCCCGGCAAATCCAGCTGCCACAAATGCCAGTCTAATGTGAGAGGTCTTTATGAAGTTACGGTCTTAATGAAGTAAGAAACACTTAACCAGATAAACATGTAGTGGGACATGAGGGGGTTAAGTGGGTGCCTTGGGTGGCATGTGGAATCCAGTGGGTGCCTTGGGTGGCATTTGGAAATACGATTAGAAACACTTAACCAAAATTGAAACATGTAATTGAAACATGAATAAGAAGTGGGTTAAGTGGGATGTACATGAATAAGAAATACGATTAGAAATCCTTTGAAATTATTTTAACTATACTGATATTCAAAAATCAAAACTCGTTATAAGACACGCTTCATAAATCATATTTATTAAAATTTTCCATTTTATAAATAATTACCATATACGTTACAATAACTCCATCTTATTATAATAAATATTTCTCAATTAATTAATTTTGTAAATGTTTTATCTACCATCTATGTTATATTAGACAACTATATTAAATGGTGATTTTTAACTTAACATTCTTATCGAATACCTTATTGTGAAATTTAATTCACATATGTTCAATTTAAATGTACTTAAAATTATTAGTAAATGCTTGTATAACATAATCAACAAACAACAGTTAATACTCCTAAACTATTTAAGCATGTCAAAACAAACAATAATGATAATATATGAATATATCATCAACAAACAATGGTGTATATATAACTGCATAATTTTGAAATTTTAATTCTTAGTATGTCCTAGGTAAAATATTTCATTTACCAATTTTTTGTAAAAGTTATTATCATGTCTGCTTTCCCTGTTTAAATGTTTTGAAATCCCAATCGACAAGAGGCGTCCTAAGTCTCGACTAGAGTTCTAAAATTCAGACTTAACATAATAATTAATGCAATACTTTTTTATAACATTGACAAATACGCTCTTTTACATACATATATATATATATATATATATATATATATATGCACACACTATCTCTATGTACTCATTCTAGGGTCACTCTTACCCTATCAAATGAGTTATCCAATAGAGCCAAGGTTCTCGCTTATCCTTTAGCTATGATACCTGCAGTAGCAACCCGCTTTTTTGACCATTAAAAGTCGACACTGAATATGCATAATGTTTTTAAGCTAAACATCCGATCGTTGGAAAATAGGTTTTTAGGGTAAGAAGAAAAGGAAAAGGAAAAAAATAGGAGAGTGCATAATCTCATTACAAAAAGACAACATATTATAATAAAAGATAGATGAAATGTCACTCCCAAAAATACAAAGTATATTAGAGTTAAAAAAATTCCATTAGTTTGACAATTATAAAATTCTCATTTTACAATTGCTGATAAGTATCAATAATACAATGAAAAATAAAATAATACACATTCAAATCTATTCCACGAGCTCCACTTTGAAACAATGATCATCTAGAAAATGCTTGGTCTGATTCAAATGTTGTAATGAAATAACACACAGGTTAATCTGGAAAACCAGCACGAGAAATCTCAAATAATGTGGAATACACAATATTTTATAAGACCACACCGCTAATGAAAAATGGGTTTTTAATATACGAGAATAACATCCATACATGAACACAAGTATGAAACTAAATAATGACATAACGTGAAAGATACGACATAAATAATATAAAAATCTAGACTTACAGGAATGCATAGAATAATTAATAATCAAGAAGAATACAATGCGCTTCTCGATAGAATTATGAAAACTGATTTAAAGATTTGAATCAAATAAGGAATTTTTCCCTACAAATGACTAGGAGCTTGGCCTTCCTGATCGAAAATATACCTCTGGAAATATGCTTGAGATGGTCTTTTTCTCCCGTGACATATCATGGGAACACCAAGCTAGAGACCGCCAACTTTATAGAGAATATGAGTACTTCACATCTCCGAAGATACAAACTAATCCAATTCAGAGTAGACGTGAAAACAATCTCATGGGAATAATCCTACCTAACTTGACCTCACTCACTTTTTTATTCTAGTCATTTCCAAGAAAGGATAACAATGCTCGAATGAGCAATAAATCATCTTCCGTTGACAAAACACGAGGAAGGATAGATTTATTCCAAGTTCTAAATTAAAGAAAGGTGAATAAATTTATCCAACATAATGAACAGGATGCTCCTCCTTCCTCAGAAATGCACCTTTATATAAAATACACATGAAAGAACACACGTTGTGTTACAGCCCGCATTTCACGTATCAGAGAATTGTAAAATATTTCCATTTTATTCCCTGAGGGTTAGGACATTCTCATATTTTTAATATGTAGTTTATGGGGATGTGAGGTATATCCATAATTTTACCAATTTTGTTTGTGACCATTTTGCGCTTGTCAGTCTTGTACAAAGCATAATTTTCGACTCAAACTGAATCAGGTGTTGAAACCCGTGCCATTGGAAAGGAAATGTTGTTTCCCTTTCCGTAGAGTGGTCACATTAAAGTTTTGGCTCAGCGGTTTGAGAGGAATCGCTGTTTTAAGGTTTTACATTTGGTTGTTTAGGTCTGGTAAGCCATAATGGGATGATTTGGTTGGGCCCATTAGTGGGCTAGTGGGAGGCTATAAATAGAGGGTAGGAGACATGGAGAATAGTTGTAACGACCCGCATTCTACGTATCAAAGGTTCGAAGAATATTTATTTCTTTTTCATACAAGGTCATATAGTCTTGTAACTTTGGGGAATGACTATTGGGGTCATTTCTCATGTTCATGATTTTTGCCAATTTTTAAATGACCGTTTTGCTCCTAGCTGATCTTGTTTCGGCCATAACTTTTGAGTGGTAAGGTGTTTTGACCTGAAACCACTTCCATTAGATCCAGATGATGGTTTACCTTTCCATAGAGTGGTCACATTAATCAAACGGGCTTACCGTTTGGGTGATATGGCTGAAATAAGGTTTAGAAGGTGAAAAACAGCTTAACCGGGCCTAATTAGGGTGATTAGCAGCTAGGCCCATAACCCATTTCAGGATTAGTGTTATGGAGAGGCTGAAATCAGTTAGTAAACAATCTATTTTCATTTTCTCAACTGCCTAAAACATTTCTCTAACCCTAGCCATGGCCTCCACCTTCTAAAATCATCCCAAATCACCTTCTAATCACTAATTAAGATCTACATCAAATCAAGGCAAATCAATACCAAATCAGAGTTGAAGCTGCTGTGTTGCATAGGAAAACGCCCCAAATCAGAGATAGTTTCAGTTCTAAGTTTTATTTGTGGCTAAGGTGAGTGATTTGCATTGTTTTTCACTAATCACAGCTAATTAGGGGTGTTTAGTGATAATTAGCGAAATTATAGCTCAAGAAAATTCAAAAAAAAAATTGTAAAATTCTAAAATATTATTTTAAAGCTCTGATAGAAAATTGGGCTAATTTGGATAAGTTTTGCTAATTGTATGCTTAAACAAGATTAAGGGGAATTAAGGGAAAAACATGGGTTTTTGGGTATGTTTGATTCGCATAAACATGTTAAATTGTTGTTTTGATGTTTGTGGATGATTATACATGTTGCTATTACTGTTTGGTATGATTTGTGATTGCATAGAACAGTTGGAATGGTCGAAAACGCCGTCGTATGGCGTAAACAGCTCATTGGACAAGGTGCAGAAAACTGTGCAGGAAACTGGATCAGATCGCACCCCTCCGTACCGACCCGCTCGTGGAGCATCCCACGACCCTAGCCGCTGGCACCTGGAGTGTGTCACGAACTGCTTGCACTTGAAGACCACGACCCGACCCAGACCGAACCGTGGAGCACCATGCAACTCCGACCCGATCTGCTAGAAATGGCACGATACGAACCAGTGTGGCACCACGACTTAGCCTGGAGTATCACGACCCGACCCGCATGAGCAGGAAGCCACGACCCGAACCGAACATGAGAAGAAGGGGGACCACGAGTAGGGCTATGTCGAGGTATTACAAGCCGAACCGGCAGAGAAAGGTAATCACGACCGAACCGAAGATGAGAAAAAGGACTGAACCAATCCGGAGGAGACCAAAACCCGAGATGCAATGGTAGTCCAAATAGGAAGTAGAACTCAGGATCCAATTGGGAACCAACGAGTTAACTTCATGAATTGGGCTTTGCTGCGGGACGTGTGCTAAGGGGTTATCGACATAAATAACATTGATTCACCACCAAGACGAATGTTAGGCTATGGATCAGTGCAGTGAGGTAGTTATTACTCCATGAGGCAGAGTGATCGTAGCATAGCTATGAGCCAGTGCAGTGAAGTCATCATGACTTCATGGGGCAGAGTGGACATAGCAAGGACTAGTGGCTATGGATCAGTGCAATGGAGTCGCCATGACTCCATAGGGCAGAGTGACCATAGCAAGGATTTGGGTGATCAAAGCGGTGGATATCGTATGCTTTACGCATAGAGTAAGAGATGTGAGGATGGTTATTATGCTTGATTGTTTGCCATCACTATGACATGCACACCCCCTCCCCCGTATCTTTACACCATATGTTAGTGTCACCTTAGAGTACTATACATCTTATGTGCTAACTCTTTGGTCGCAGGTCCAGGTTCAGGTATGGTTTAGTATAACTGTTATTATTTTGTTTTGCTGCTTATCGCTCATACCAGACTTTTGTCTGACCCAGAGTTTTATGTCACTTCTTATTACTCTGGGTTCTCTTAAATGGGCAGACTAGAGACAGGTTAGGTGGTATGCACGAGTAGATTTACCAGAGACGAGTAGGAGGCTTCAACGTATGATATATATATATATATTCTCCCTGTGTTGTTGCTGGTCACTGCTTTGGGCGTTAGTAGTGCACCTTTTTCTTTGCTTTAGAGACAGTGTGTTGGAGTTGTAATAAGTTGTATTTTGAATTTTCGTTGCTATGATGGTTTAGTTTTCACCTTATGCACTGTCTTGCCTGTTTTATATCAAGTATGTTATTATTATATTTTATCCCATGCGCTGTGAGACATTCTACAGGTTCCTTGTTAGTTCAAATTCCTTTCTTTTCTGGTGACCGTCCCGTGCTGGTTGGACATATGTATAGTGCATTTCAGGGAAATGTGGGCTGGTGCGGGGCTGGCGGTCACACATAATATCAGAGCTCTAGTGTAACGACCCGTATTTTACGATTAAATAATTAATTAATTTAATTATTTAAATAATGGTTTAGAGATTTATATGGTCGTTTAATTAAATTATACTGAATATTTAATTAATATAATAGTTAAATAATATATTTAACTATGAATAATCAGAATTGGCTGAAGTGGCGATATGGTGTGAATTGGGGAATTCAAAATATATAATTCAGTTTGGAATTGAATTTGAATAACAAGAATATTATATAAATGACAGTATGAACATAGAATTTTAATATAATTATAATCGAGCTCGAAATGGCGTTGTAGTTCGTAAATTGGCAATTCGAACTTTAAACGAATATATAGAAGCCGTTTTAAATCAGATTTCTGTAAAACAAGAAATGTTAGGAGCTGGTGAAGTATATCTTTCTAGTGGAAGAGAAAAATCGGGATTTCGTCAGGTAGATTTTGAATTATGATCAAATCAAATTTTCAAAGAGTCGTTATGGAATCGTTTATAAACCATAACGATATAATTAATTATAATTAAATATTGGCTTCGAATTTGGGCAAATCCTTTGAGACGTAGGTATAATTTAATTTTTAGAATTTTACTGTAATTTTTATTTCGTAAAATAAGCACTTTTTATTTTGGAGTATTTTATACCCTATATCAACATTTCGGGGTTTCACAAAATAAGTTAACGGACCTATATTATAATAATTTTGGGATCGTGGCACATTCCTCAATACGATGATATTTTTTCTTTTGTCAGTAGAAAGTTCTACGGAACAACAGAACGTAGAGTGATACAGTTGCTTCTCATTTGAAATAAATATATTCTGTAAATCAAAACAAAAGCATGAACTAATTCCATTACGTGTAGCTTTGGAAATGTAGGAACCCTAATATCTCCTTTATAGGGAAGAAACCATCCACGTATAAAGGCTACATTACAATCACTACTTTTTAACAGCAACGTGCCCCATTTTCCTCCTTTCAACAAACAGTATTTAAATGGAAAACGCAACAAAACAATTCTTCAAACTTATTTTTCAATGCTGAAAGCTCAATTTAAAACTGAAATATATATACTTCCATAGCCAAGCTCTAAGGAAATCAAGACCAAAACACCTGTAAACGAGGGTCTAAGTACTAACAACGATGGAAACTGCTATAAGAGTTTCGGCTTTGGATCTGAACTAGTGTGATCTGTTGAAGCTGGGATACATTTTTGGAAGGGTTCGGTGATGCTCACCATGAAGGCGTGCCAGTCAGAAATGCGAGAGCAGATGGGAGGTTTCAGTTTGGAGGTTGTGTAACATCATCGTTTAGGTAGCTCATGCTTTTCACGACCGTAGCTAGGGCTGAGTTTGGTCGAGGATTGGAGCGATGTTAAGTGAAGGTGAGGATAGCATGTTGGTTGGGGTTGTGAGGCGCACCTGGTGGCATCGAAGAGAGGGATTCCGGCAGTCCGATATGAGGTGCGATAGTGGATTATCACGGTTGGAGCAGCAGGTCGTGTCGTAGCCAAGGGGAGCGAGTTCCAGCTAATGGGGATGGTCGGGTAAGGTTCGTGAAGGGATGGCGATTGGAGGTGGTTGCGCGGTCTGTCGGTGGACGAGGCAGCGGTGGAGAGGGTCAACGCGAGGTCAAACGAGGAGTTAAGGAATACTGAAGCCAGACATTTTCGATTTGGGGGAGATGTATATTGAGCGGGCCTGGGTCTTTTAAAAGGGATATGGGCCGTTTAAAGAGGGTGAGGCCCAAGTGAGAAAAGGGATTTATATTTTATTTAATTTAAATAAATCGTATAACTTATTTAATTGATAACTTTGACATACGTGATCAGAACTTAGCGAAACAAGATCCGTCAGGATCGTATGGACGAGTGCCACACGATGGAACTCATGGGGAGTGAATTGAAGCTCGTCACAATTTATGATGAAATAAATTGTCCGTCTGAATCAAATGATGGTTATCGTTATTAACGATGATCGTCCAATGTGAGTAAAACTCACCAAATCTGAACAGTTATATTTTTATAACGTATTCTTATAACTGATAATTATCTGTTGAATGTTGTGTGTTAACTGTTTGGTTGAATTACTTGTGTATTGGTTGAAATCATAGATAATGATATATATATATATATATATATATATCGTTAATCAAATATTGATTTTGTTTAACAGAATATTTCATATTTAAATGAAATCGATGTTAATGACATTGTTTAACATCTATGATGCAGGGAAACAGGTTGGAGGAATCCAACTGGATTCCTCAACATTTATTTTACTGTTTTTCATATATTGTGATATATGATGTGATATATAATCTGTTGTTGATTATGTGTGTTTGAATGATATCGATCAATGTTATTTGGTATTTTAAATACAGTAAGAAATACTGATATGTAAAAACGGGATTTTCAAAGTATATTTTGAAAATAAATTATTTATATAAAATCAATGGATTTTATATATAAAAGGAAGAAGGATTTTATATAAGGAAATAAGTATAAAATAAAAGAGTTTAAAAGGAAATATATTTGTAAAACAAATATAAAGGAAATTATTTGTAAAATAAATATAAACGAAATTATTTGTAAAACAAATATAAAGGAAATATATTTGTAAAATAAGTACAGAGGAAGATATTTGCAAAAGCAAATAGAAAAAGGAATATTTGTAAAACATTTACAAATAGAATTTAAAAGGAAATATTTGTAAAACATTTACAAATAGATTAAATAGAAATATTTATTTGTTAAATAAATAGAAAAGATAAAAGAAATATTTATTTGTTAAATAAATAGAATTGAAAAGGGAATAGTTATTTGTTAAGTAAACAAATAGAAAAGGAGAAAATCCAAAGGAGATAATTCGAAAGGAAATGATTCAAAGATTCAAAAGGGTAATTCGAAATGCGTTAATCGAATATTAGTTATTCGGTTAGAGTTAATCGATTAGAGTTAGAGTTAACCAGTTAGAGTTAATCGACTAGAGTTAGAATTAATCAGTTAGAATTAATCAGTTAGAATTAATCAGTTAGAGTTAACAAGTTAGAGTTAGAGTTAACCAGTTAGAGTTATTCAGATGGAGTAAATCGAGTAGATTTATCGAATATTAGTTATTCGAAAGGAGTTATCGAATAAACTTATTCGAAAGGAGTAATCGAATATAGTTATTCGAAGTGAGTTAATCAAATATTGGTTATTCGAAAGGAGTTATCGAATATATTTATTCGAAAGGAGTAATCGAATATAGTTATTCGAAGTGAGTTAATCGAATATAGTTATTCGAAAGGAGTAATCGAATATAGTTATTCGAAGTGAGTTAATCGAATATAGTTATTCGAAAGGAGTTATTGAATCTAGTTATTCGAAGTGAGTTAATCGAATATAGTTATTCAAAGAGAGGAGTTATCGAATCTATTATTCGAAGTGAGTTAATCGAATATTGGTTATTCGAAAGGAGTAAATCGAATATAGTTTATTTGAATAGAATTAAAGGAGTTAATCGAATATAGTTTATTCGAATAGAATTAAAGGAGTTAATCGAATATATTTTATTCGAGTAGAATTAAAGGAGTTAATAGAATATAGTTTATTCGAATAGAATTAAAGGAGTTATCGAATATAGTTTATTCGAAAGGAGTTAAGTGAAAAGAGTTAATCAAATAGAGTTGATCGATTAAAGTTAAATCATATAGAGTTAATCGATGAGAGTTAAATCAAAAAGAGTTAATCCAATAGAGTTAATCGAAAGAGTTAATTGAATAGATTTAATCGAATATAGTTTATTCGAAGAAAGTTTTCGAATCTAGTTATTCGTAAGAGAGATTATCGAATATAGTTATTCGAAGGGAGGAGTTATCGAATATAGTTATTCGAAGGGAGTTGTTAAAGGTTTAAAAGATAAACTTTGTCTATTCTAAAGTTAAAACATTGTTCAGTTAAGGTCTGAGAGGTAATTATACCCCAACTTGATTGACTTCCTTCTTAACTAAGGAATGGTAAGTTTTGATAGTGAATGAATGATGGTTAAGTGAATTTAGTAAATGGTTTGAGATGGCATGGCGATGTTTGATGTAAACATTAGTTTAAATCCAATGAAAGAGCTTTGGAAATGTTTTCCAAATAAGAAACCAGAAATGTTTTCAAATATAGAAAACAGGAAATGGGAATGTTTTCCATTGTTAATAACGTATATTTTCTAAAATTAGAAAATAAGAAATGTTGAATATATAGAAATAGGAGATAAGTAAATTAATGAACTAAAGAGATAAATGTTAAATGATGATTGATCGATAAAATTTCCATTTGGAAATAACATCGTTGTTTGCATACGTGTTTTTCTTTTATAGTTAACTCACCGACTATCGAAGTTTACGACCATTTTAACGTTGTTAATATGGAGAGACCGGTTGGATTATATTCTGAAGAACCACTCCGTATTGGCATAAGCGTTACGAATCATATATGCCAAAGATAATTGAAGACGGAGTAAAGTGCAAGGGCTGTTGTATAAATCTTAGGTAAAGATTGCCTAAGATGGTTGTACTGAATAGTGCCTTCGGTTTGTCCAGTCCTAGGACGACCTGTATGGAAGAATGTCTGACAGAGTATATTTAATAGATCGCGTAAGTTGATCTCTTCAAAACGTATTTGCGTTTGGTAGCGGAGGAATTCGTTTCTCTTAGCTGTATACCCGTGGTATTTTTGGGGAAATCAATTTGTGATTTGGCGGGTATGACGATGTGACATTCAAAGTGAATAAATGTGTGGTCTTTCAGAGATAAGCGTGGCCTCTAGCCTCACAACCGGTAAATGACAAAAATCGGGCAGGCAGCATGGTTATGTAGGTCGCACCTATTAGGGTGTATAATCACCTGATCTATAGTTTCATTTACTTCTAACAATCTATTGTCAATGTTGTCCCATTCGGGAAACGGTTGCTGATCCCAACCGTTGGTGATATACATTCGATACACTCAAGCGAAATGAGTGGTCGGTTATGTGTGGCCAGGTTGCAAGATGTTCTTGTTGAACCCAGTGTATTCCTCTCTAGAGGTACACTAGCGAAAGGTGGTTCCATACCTTGCCATAGTTGGAAATCCATTACCCAATACGTCTTGCGGTTTTGATTGTATACTATATATGTAGAACGTGAGATGAAAGCGTTTCTGCTAGATGATTATTATATTGTGGTTGATAGACACTATTATAATATCAATGAGTTTTGATATAAAGATTATTTTGGATTCTCATAAGGGAAAAACCCGTTCCGTTATAAGGCATGGTCTTATGAGATATCGTTTTATTGCTCAAACTGTTATGAATTGTTTTACTCATACTAGTCCCATGACTGACCCAGAGTTTATTTTGTTTTGTTTTCCCTGAACTCTTGGGTGCCCAATTTTATACGGGCAATCAAGTACTCAGGATTTTACAAATATACTTGGAGATCTTGGAGCAGGAGGCTTCAGGATTATATAGCTATAGTTATTTCCACTGTGTTGTAAGTGTTGTACTCTGATAATGTTACTGTATACATATACTGATTTTATTTCAAGGATATGTTATCTATTATATGTTGTTCGTTCCGCTGTGAAATTCGTGTTACTCTGATGTCGTATCTTCTTCTTCTTCTATTCTAAGTTTCTATCTTATCTTTCCTCACCCTCTAATTTCTTTCATTAACTACCGGTATTTTCGATCCTTGGATGTTCGATATGTGTTGTATAACGGATAACCAAGATCGCCTTTTTCCGGGTCGTTACAATTGGTATCAGAGCCAAGTTAAGTTATTACCTTGGCTCTGTGGCGTGACTCGGTAGAGATAGGGTTAGTAATACCCTAGATTAAGTTGAATGTATATATGCGAGTGAACGTATTTGTTATTTGATATAAATTGGTTTTATATTGTGGAGATTTATTCGTTGAGTTGTTTGTAAGTTCTGGTCGATCAGTTTGACCCATTGTATCGGTAGGAGTTTATAAACACTCGAATACGATGAACTATCATGGTATATTTTGAAAAGGGTAAATGAAATAATTTTACCCAAGAATCATTTTTGATATAAAGGAATTATATTGAAATGATTATAATATATTGGATATATTGGTTGTTATTATAATCGAGTAAGATTATAAAGTGAAATGGTTATTTATATATAACCAATTAAAATTCATATAAGTCTTACGAAATGAATTGAATCTGAATTTAAAATCGGAATTGAAATTAAACCCTGGAAATTTGAATAAGAGTTTGTAAATGAATTTGGATCAAATATATGAGAATTTTAAAATCCTGGGCGATTCTAAATTATTTTACAGCATTGTGAATGATATTTTGAAATGTATTTCAAAATAGAAGTATTTATAAATGATTTTGAAAAGTGATATAGTATTGAACTCACTTCAGTAGCTGGAAAATAACCCTGATGATGCTGGCCACATCATCAGTGTTCATTTTCGAGTTTGTAAGTGATGGATTACTACCAGAGATACTGTTTTGAATTTATTTTGGGAAAACAAGTTGTGTTGAATTTCAAAAAGGAGATATTTGATTTTGAAAAGCAAAGCTGTTTAAAATTCCTAGGAAGAGATTGTTCGAAATAAAAACCAGATTTTATAGAAATTTGTGAAAGCAAATTGGAATTAAAAATAAAGCCAGTTAAGTGGTAACTAAATTGGATTAGAATGATTTCAAGTAAGTTGGATTGATAGGAATTTGGAATCAAGGATAATACTTAATTTGAAATGAAGTTTGGCTCGGATAAAACCAAACGATTGAATTGAAAATGGAATTTGGCTTAGTTAAAAGCGAATGGTTGAATTGAGATAAAAGTGATTGAAGTTTGACCGAAAGGACATTGGTATCTGCTAAATTGGTAGCAGATGGAAATGGTATAATGATATGCCCAACAAAGAGGTACAAGTTTATATTTGATATGGGTATGAGATTTTACGAGCCGAATCGGCAAGCCGCTTGGTTGTTTGATTCTCTTTTGGGTTGGAGATGGCCCAGAGAGGCAAGTTGGAGTTTGACCTATTGACCAGTACAAAAGAGGTGCTGGCGAAATTTTTTGAAAAGTCAAGGTGTTATAAAATTTTCAGGATTTTTGAAAATTTTCGTTGATAAGAATTAATTAATAATTTAATTGAAATTAAATTGGTTCAGTTGAAACTGAAGTTAAGAAGTGAACAAATAAATTTTAATCGGTCAACAGAGATGTTTCCTACCTTAGCAATTTCGAGGATGAAATTATTTTTAAGGGGGGAAGAATGTAACGACCCGTATTTTACGATCAAATAATTAATTAATTTAATTTTTTAAATAATGGTTTAGAGATTTATATGGTCATCTAATTAAATTATATTGAATATTTAATTAATATAATAGTTAAATAATATATTTAATTATGAAATAATCAGAATTGGCTGAAGTGGCGATATGGTGTGAACTGGGGAATTTAAATATATAATTCAGTTTAGAATTGAATTTGAATAACGAAAATAATATATAAATGACAGTTTGAACGTAGAATTTTAATATAATTATAATCGAGCTCGAAATGGCGCTGCAGTTCGTAAATTGGCGATTCGAACTTTAAACGAATATACAGAAGCCGTTTTAAATCGGATTTCTGTAAGAAACATTAGGAGCTGGTGAAGTATATCTTTCTAGTGGAAGAGAAAAATCGGGATTTCGTTAGGTAGATTTTGATTTATGATCAAATCAAATTTTCAAATAGTCGTTATGGAATCGTTTATAAACTATAACGATATATTTAATTATAATTAAATATTGGCTTTGAATTTGGTTAAATCCTTTGAGATGTAGGTATAATTTAATTTTTAGAATTTTACTGTAATTTTTATTTCTTAAAATAAGCACTTTTTATTTTGGAGTATTTTATACCCTATATCCACATTTCGGGGTTTCACAAAATAAGGTAACGGACCTATATTATTATAATTTTGGGATCGTGGCACATTCCTCAATATGATGATATTTTTACTTTTGTCAGTAGAAAATTCTATGGAACGATAAAAAGTAGAGTGATACAGTTGCTTCTCATTTGAAATAAATATATTCTGTAAATCAAAACAAAAGCACGAACTAATTCCATTACGTGTAGCTTTTGAAATGTAAGAACCCTAATATCTCCTTTATAGGGAAGAAACCGTCCGCGTATAAAGGCTACATTACAATCACTACTTTTTAACAGCAACGTGCCCCATTTTCCTCATTTCAACAAACAGTATTTAAATGGAAAACACAACAAAACAATTATTCAAACTTATTTTTCAAAGCTGAAAGCTCAACTTAAAACTGAAATATATATACTTCCATAGCCAAGCTCTAAAGAAATCAAGACCAAAACACCTGTAAACGAGGGTCTAACTACTAACAACGATGGAAACTGCTATAAGAGTTTCGGATTTGGATATGAACTAGTGAGATTTGTTGAAGCTGGGGTACATTTTTGGAAGGGTTCGGTGATGCTCACCATGAACGTGTGCCAGTCAGAAACCCGAGAGCAGATGGGAGGTTTCAGTTTGGAGGTTGTGTAACATCGTTGTTTGGGTAGCTCAAGCTTTTCACTACCGTAGAAAGGGCTGAGTTTAGTCGAGGATTGGAGAGATGTTAAGTGAAGGTGAGGATGGCATGTCGGTTGGGGTTGTGAGGCGCACCTGGTGGCATCAACGAGAGAGATTCTGGCAGTCCGATACGAGGTGCGATAGTGGATTATCACGATTGGAGCACCAGGTCGCGTCGTAGCCAAGGGGAGCGAGTACCAGCTGATGGGGATGGTCAGGTAGGGTTCACGAAGGGATGGCGATTGGAGGTGTTGCAAGGTCTGTCGGTGGACGAGGCAGCGGTGGAGGGGGGTCAACGCGAGTTCAAACGGGAAGTTAAGGAATACTGAAGCCAGACATTTTCGATCTGGGGGAGATGTAAATTGAGCGGGCCTAGGTCTTTTAAAAGGGATATGGGCCGTTTATAGAGGCTGAGGCCCAAATGAGAAAAGGGATTTAGATTTTATTTAATTTAAATAAATCGTATAAATTATTTAAGTGATAACTTTGTCATACGTGATCAGTACTTAGCGAAACAAGATCCATCAGGATCGTATGAACGAGCGCTACACGATGGAACTAACGGGGAGTGAATCAAAGCTCGTTACAATTTATGGCAAAATAAATTGTCTGTCTGAATCAAGCGATGGTTATCGTTATTAACGATGATCGTCCAATGTGAGTAAAACTCACCAACTCTGAAAAGTTATAGTTTTATAATGTATTCTTAGAAATGATAATTATCTGTTGATTGTTGTGTGTTAACTGTTTGGTTGAATTGCTTGTGTATTGGTTGAAATCATATATATCGATAAATATATAAATCGTTAATCAAATATTGATTCTGTTTAACAGAATATTTCATATTTAAATGAAATCGATGTTACTGATATTGTTTAACATCTGTGATGCAGGGAAACAGGTTGGAGGAATCCAATTGGATTCCTCAACATTAATTTTACTGTTTTTCATATATTGTGATATATGATCTGTTGTTGATTATGTGTGTTTGAATGATACTGATCAATGTTATTTGGTATTTTAAATACCATAAGAAATACTGGGATGTAAAAAGGGGATTTTCAAAGTATATTTTGAAAATAAATTATTTATATATAATCAATGGATTTTATATATAAAAGGAAGAAGGATTTTATATAAGGAAATAATTATAAAATCAAAAGAGTTTAAAAGGAAATATATTTGTAAACAAATTTAAAGGAAATTATTTGTAAAATAAATATAAAGGAAATTATTTGTAAAATAAATATAAAGGAAATATATTTGTAAAACAAATACAAAGGAAGATATTTGCAAAAACAAATAGAAAAAGGAATATTTGTAAAACATTTACAAATAGAATTTAAAAGGAAATATTTGTAAAACATTTACAAATAGATTAAATAGAAATATTTATTTGTTAAATAAATAGAAAAGATAAAAGAAATATCTATTTGTTAAATAAATAGAATTGAAAAGGGAATAGTTATTTGTTAAGTAAACAAATAGAACAGGAGAAAATCCAAGGAGATAATCCTAAGGAGATAGTTCAAAAGGAAATGATTCAAAGGAGTTAATTCAAAAGAGTAAATCAAAGTCAATTACTAGAAATGAGTCAATCGAATATTAGTTATTCGGTTAGAGTTAATCGATTAGAGTTAGAGTTAACCAGCAAGAGTTAATCGATTAGAGTTAGAATTAATCAGTTAGAATTAATCAGTTAAAATTAACCAGTTAGAATTAATCAGTTAGAATAAATCAGTTAGAATTAATTAGTTAGAATTAATCAGTTAGAATTAATCAGTTGGAATTAATCGGATGGAATTAATTAGTTAGAG
This sequence comes from Allium sativum, assembly GCA_030737875.1. Lineage (NCBI taxonomy): Eukaryota > Viridiplantae > Streptophyta > Magnoliopsida > Asparagales > Amaryllidaceae > Allium > Allium sativum. Next base: position 538,289,311 of record CM060913.1, on the reverse strand, counting down.
TTAACCAGTTAGGGTTAGAGTTAACGAGTTAGAGTTATTCAAATGGAGTAAACCGAGTAGAGTTATCGAATATTAGTTATTCGAAAGGAGTTATCGAATATAGTTATTCGAAAGGAGTTGTAATAACCCGGAAAATCCGAGCCAATTTAAAATTTTTATTTTGGCGAATTTAGTGAATTTTGATTATTTAAAATGAACTATTTTAAATAATATCGACGAGAAACTTATTTTGAATAGAATTCGAACGTATATATTTATATAGATCGTCGTTGGAATATAAATGTTTTATTTTAATTATAAAAGGAATTGAAAATGGCGCGGTAGTTCGAAAATTCGATTTAAAATTTCAATTGAACATACCGGCTGCAAAATAAACTGGATTTTAACGAAACCAAAAATATTAGGATCTAATTGAGAATATCTTTCCAACGAATTCGAAAAATCGAAATTTCATAGCGGGGATAAAAAGCTATTCCGGTTGAAAATTCAGAATAGTCGCTATGGAATTCTAGCCCTTAAAAATGGAAATTTTGCATACGACCTCGGATTTCAACGAAACCACTTTTGTTGGATCCGTGATGTCAAGTTATTCCTAGGTTTCAAATTTCGTAATTTTTCGAATCAATATGTGAGCGTGGCAAAGGAAAACGCGTTTTACCAGTTTTAGTTGATTTTAATCGACTAGAAAATGGCCATTTTTCAAACAGTCTCAGAATTCGACGAAACTAGTTTTTTTAGGACCGTATCGTCAATACGAAGCTAAAAAATATTTTTCGGGGATTTTTAGAGTTCGTGTGTGGCCCCGGTAAATTGAAATGTGAGTTCAAATTCAATATATAGAGTTATATGTTGATTTTGACGAAAACTGATCAAAACGATCGAATCAACTTACGATACATATCCCATTGTGTTCGGAATGGGGGTAATTAGCTATGGACGACAGGCGGTGGGCCTCGTTTAGAGGTCGAATAAAAAAGTCAACTTTTTTGAAATTAAAATAATTAAATATATATTATATAACTCCCCTCCCTTTCCCCTTTCTCCCTCAAACCAGATCGACAAAAAGAAGAAAAAAAGGGGGAAAAGGAGATCGACGATGGCCATTGCGCCTCAAGGCGGACCCGCGCCACCGCCGCCGGAGGGCTTCCCCACCCGCGCCACCCTTCAGTGCACCCCCTCTTGCTCCCTTCCCTTTCCCCTGTGCTTCTCTCTCCGTTTCTTCAATCCCCTAAATCGAACGAGACCCGAACCCTAGCGTCGCCCTCTGGCCATCGCGCTACAAAACATCAGCCCCCCTCCTCCTCCAGTCGCATCTCCTCCCCTCATTCTCCAATCGATGCGAGCCAAGTCCCAACCCGCGACGCAGACCCCACGCGCCTCAGCCTCCTCAACCCCCGGCGGAGTGGAACCCTCGGTGAGAACTTCTCACTCTAAATTTCATTTTCTAGTTAAAAATATATACTAGGATGCAGACGGTGCTTAGCAGCACCCGACACCCATCGTCCACAGACCATTGACGGCTTGTTTGTTTAGTTAATTGGTTGGTGATTTATTTATTTGTTTGGTTGATAAATTTGGTTGAATTGATTGTGTGATGTGAAATGAAATAAAATATTTATATAGTTAAAAATATTTTATCATTAAAAATATAATTTTCAACGTAAATGTGAACAAATAAATATTCATTTACAAACCAGACGGTTTGTTTATGTACACCTTTTTGAAGGACTTTGATTGGGACGATAAATTTTACACATCGCCCAATTGCATAAATAATATTCAGTGTTTGTTGATTTGAAATCCCACACGGGTGTTGGGATGATATTTGGCGTATACTAATCCCAATTATTTAATTGTATGTCGATCGATTGGTCGACAGACTGTGTAAGCGTTAATTATTCATATTTAATGCTTATGCAGTTGTGTGGTGCACTTTGGATGATGGTTGATTGTTTATCGTTGCTATTATATACATGTGTTGTATGGAATCCATATAATTAACATTATATGGTAATTGATTGGGCCTCATTCCAATTGGAAAAATAAAGAATATTATAAAATAAAGGTTCATGTGTTGGCAGTACTCATTTGTTGAGATTAGTCATGTGTTGAACGAAATATTTTAACAATAAAATTTACATCTTTATCATATATAAAATTTGAAACTAACTGGAAAATAGATAAGTTGAGTGGTCTCCTGGATATCGATCTGAAGTTGGTTTCGGCCTTCGGGGTTAATATTTAGGGAATTACTCTCTTGTTAATTTACGGTTAGAGTTTGATTGAAAATTTAACGATAGAAATCATAACTTTATAAAATATATTAAATAACAAAAATAGTCACGCGTTGACAGTACTCATTTGTTGAGATTAGTCATATGTTGAAAGAAATACAGATTCGTGTGTTGAATAGAATAAATATTCATTTGTTGAGTAGAATAACGAAGTCATTGAAAAATATAAAGCCGTGGTAATTAGAGATGCGCTATTTTGACGCGAACGATATTTATATCGGTTTTATTCATTTTTATAATGAATATTGAAAAGAGATTTAAAAATCGAATATTCAGAAAACGAATTCGAATTGAATTGAATATAAAACAAATTCGAATTGAATTGAATATAACATGAATTCGAATTGAATATAAAATGAATTCGAATTGAAATGAATTCAAATCGAATTGTAATCGAATTGAAATTGAATTAAATAGAAATGCAATTGGAAATCGAAATGAATTCGAATGGAAATGAATTCAAATCGAATTGAAAACAAACTGAAATTGAATTGAAATCGATTTGAATTGAAATCAAATAGAAATGAATGTAAAAAGAATTTAGAATGGAAAATTTCAATTTTGATTTGAATTTGAAATGAAGTTTGAAATTATTTTTGAAACAAATTTGAAACGATTTATAAAATTCGTTTTAAAAGGAAATCGACGAAGTATATATAACATATATATATATATATAATGGCCTGAATAGAACGCGCCGCGCCGCAGTAGTTCGTGAATTTCGACCATTGACTTCGAACGGACATTACGGGAGATCCGACCGTCGGATTCTCTTAAAACCAGAACCGTTGGGTTCATAACGAAAAGAGCTTTCTAATGAATATTGGAGATTTGAAATAGAACATTTGGATTTGGAATTATGTCCAAATCAAATTTGGAAAAGGTCGTTGTAAGTGCAGTTCGATGGCCGTTGATGGAAATCGATTGTACGGGCCTTGATAAAATTATTAAAAATATCAATAATTAGTGTAAAATCATAAGAAGTGATTTGTGAAGAATTGGGATGAAAAACTCCATATTTGAAAAGATAAAAATATATTTTTATCGAAATGGACTAGTTTTGAACTAGAATTAAAATCCAATTATTTTCAAATAAATAAATTGGATTTGAAATGGGTTTTAAATAACCAGAATTTCCAATATATGAATTGGAATGGATTTGAATCAAAATTGTCCTTGGAATATTTCGATATTATATTCCGCGATTATACAGATATTTTGGAGGAAATTTGTAAGATATATCTTATATCGTTATTTCCAAAGCGATATTTGTGGGTTTCAGAATTTGATATTGGATATAAGCCGATATATTTTCTATTCAGAGCCTTATATTTAATATCAAATGGGATTTGGGTTTATCGTGAACTGTGTTTTAAATGACATTAGTTATTTAACCCAGTAAAAGGAGTTTTAATGAATCCGTAATTAGATTGAATTGTGAATTGATAATTTAAATTATCAAATATGGAAAGTGAGCGAGAATGGAGTATCACCAGTTTTGCTCCAAAGCGATAGTTAAATCTTTAATTAGATTTGAACGTGAAATGGTAATTAATTTTACCGATAACATTGTGGTGTTAGATATGGAGTATTACCAGTTTTGCTTCATGGGATGAATAAGTTGGGATTGGGAAATAAAATAAATAATTACTTCGGTGTGGTTCGCTAATCCGACTAGTTTGGAAAACCTTAACATGGTTTGAAATGACATCTAATGGAAGAATAAATTTAAAAGAATTTATCTTTGATAAAATTAATGGGAACCTTTCGTTAAGAATGTGAAATTTAGAAACTAACTGTATGTTAGCTAAGAAGAATGGTTTCCTGGGTATTGATCTGATGTTGGTTTCGGCCTTCGGGATTAATATTTGGGGAATTGTTCTCTTGCCAAATTACGGTTAGTGGCTGATGAATTGGAATGAGGCATAGGTTGTGTTTGTGTAACATTTGTTTATTATATACGCGGGTTATTCAGAAAGGCCGGGTTTATACCCATTCTGAATAACCGATTCGACGATAAGTCGAAGATGAAGACGGTGGTTGAAGACCGGAAGTCTTCACATCGTTTGGGTGATTACTGATGATCTTGGTTGGGCTGTAGGAATCAGTTGGTGATCGTCCAGACGTACTTGGAGATCGATGGATATGCGAGGAAAGTGCCTCCGGTTTCGTTCAGACCCAGATCGAACTTGTAAGTGGACTATGTGTCTGACATTGGATTTTATTCTGTGATGATTGATCTCTATTAAATATACATCTGTTTGGCGGTGCAAAATTTATTCTCTTGCTTAACGCCCTTCTCTGAGACGTACGAGCTCAGAGGTTGTATATCGATGGACATCAGCCACATGGAGTGAATTGCCTGTGTGGCATGCCTAAGTGGCAAATGATCAAGGCTTCTGTTGAAAGGCAAAGTCTTGTGGTTGATGATCAAAGCATGGCCTACGTGGCATAGCTTTGTGTATAGCATGAATTCGCGAGCCTCACACCTCGGTATGGGTCAAAAACGGGATAAGGACTACAAGGAGAGCACGACGTTTCTTTCTAGCTATGGGTGGTGTCAGCGCTTAAGCTGGCTGACATTTATATTATTTTTACCTATGTAGTTGTTGGAAGGAGGCACCTCGATTTTAGGTCTGTTAGGACCGGGAAACGTGTGTTTAGGAATACTAAACCACTAACGTAAGTGTGGACCGGCCCTGAAGCATCCAAGGGTTACCCGGAGTGCGTTGTCTTGAGGCATTTGCTAGAGTGTCTCGAAGAGGAGAGGAGCTTGCCCCTTGCCTCGACTCATGTCGAAAATCCAATTTCCAATAGGTGATATTTTTGTTTTATTTGAAGAACCTAGTATGGCGACATAGTGGTATGGGTCATTAATGTCGTCTATGATTGATATTTATGATTGAAATCATTTTGACACTATACACTTATAATAGTATCAAATGACTTGTTTTAAACGTACCAAGCATTCTTTGGCAATTATAAGGTAAAAACCCTATCCTCCGGCTTGCGTTACATTGTGTGATGGGACCTGGGTCTTATAATAACTTCATTTTTCTTTATTTAGCATTGTGCTGTTTGTTTTATGCACTAGTATTCTTGGGAGGAAATCCATTCCGTGTTATACATCATGGTCCCTTGATTTACCAAACTTTAAAATAAAGATTAATAACTGCTTTAGTTCTCACACCAGTCACATGACTGACCTGGAGTTTATTGTTTTAACCTAAACTCTGGATGCCCCTATTTTCAATACGGGCAGCTAGTAGTTTTGGTTTTGCAGATTTATATTCACAGGATCCTGATTTACAGCTGGAACGATGCTCGGAAAGCTCTGTATCCGTGTATTACTTTCAGTTGTGTTTTGTATTATTTTCCGCTGCTATGTAATTTATTGTAATCTCTGATATTTATCGAATGTATTTTATTTATTCATACTCTGTATATTCTTGTATTCTGATGGAATTGTTGTAATAACAATGAAATGTTCTTCAGTTTGCGTTCTATTTTGTCGTGTTCTCAAGGTAATCCGGGCTTTCCTTACTGGGGAAGTTACAGGCTATCACAGTTGGTATCAGAGCTCAGGTTTACTGAGCTAGAGAACAAGACACATTAGAACCATACGAAAGAATTCATCAGAGATTGGATTAGTAATATCCAATTAGAATAACTCGTTAGAGATGGGATCAGTAGTATCCTAGAACGAGTGTGAAGAGTATATTTTTCAAATGAAAACAATTTTGTTTTGAAAGTTAAATTAAAGTATACGTATTTGAATATTAATTTATATTGAATTTGGACAATCGAGTATATAAAGATTTTGCATATATGCGTCATGAACGTATATTCGAAGTTTTAATATACTGGATAGATATAGAATCACATTCTAGACACCCGGAGATGATTCTGATGATTGATATATCATCATCAGAATTTGTGTTCGTGTTTCGAAAGTGAGATATCTATATATTTCCATTAGATTAGTGTGAGAACCGAAACTTACATAGAATTATTGTTGTGAGATTATTGAAAATTAGTCGCATTTGCTTGCATATACATGTACTTACATTGAACAGGTCATAGCAAGGAGGCTAGAGCAGAAGAATAAAATTGTTTGCCCGACAAATAGGTACATGTTTACCATAATTTACTGTTTTGTTTGGGTGAAGATGATTTTATGAGCCGATCGGCTAGCCGCTTGGCTTTTTCTTTTTCTTCTGGAATGAAGAAGGCCATAGGAGGCTATATGAAATATCCCCAAGTCCCCGGTGCAGGGGAGGTTATGGCGAAATTTTTCGGAAATTTAGGGTGTTAGCCAAATTTTTGAAAAATTTGTAAAGTTCTTAGAAACTGAAAAGTTGAAGAACTTAATCCATAAAGAAAATAGTGGAAGTTGAGTTGGTTTGTAAAACAACTTTCAGCTACGTTCCATTTTGGGGACGAAAATTTTTAAGTAGGGGAGATTGTAATAACTCGAAAAATCCGAGCCAATTTAAATTTTATTCTGGCGAATTTAGCGAATTTTGATTATTTAAAATGAATTATTTTAAATAATATCGACGAGAAATTTATTTTGAATAGAATTCGAACGTATATATTTATATAAATCGTCATTGGAATATAAATATTTTATTTTAATTATAAAAGGAATTGAAAATGGCGAGGTAGTTCGATAATTCGATTTCAAATTTAAATTGAACATACCGGGTGCAAAATAAACCGAATTTTAACGAAACCAAAAATATTAGGATCTAATTGAGAATATCTTTCCAACGAACCCGAAAAATCGAAATTTCATAGCGGGGATAAAAAGTTATGTCCAGTTGAAAATTCAGAATAGTCGCTATGGAATTCTGGCCCTTAAAAATGGAAATTTTGCAAACAACCTCGGATTTCGACGAAACCACTTTTGTTGGATCTGTGATGTCAAGTTATTGCTAGATTTAAAATTTCATAATTTTTCAAATCAATATGTGAGTGTGGCAAAGAAAAACGCGTTTGACCAGTTTTAGTTGATTTTAATCGACTGGAAAATGACCATTTTTTAAACGGTCTCAGAATTCGATGAAACTAGTTTTGTTAGGACCGTATCGTCAATACGAAGCTAGAAAATATTTTTCGGGAATTTCTAGAGTTCGTGTGTGGCCCCGGTAAATTGAAATGTAAGTTCAAATTCAATATATAGAGTTATAGGTTGATTTTGACGAAAACTGATCGAAACGATCGAATCAGCTTACGATACATATCCCATTGTGTTTGGAATGGGGGTAATTAGCTATGAACGCTAGGCGGTGGGCCTCGTTTAAAGGTCGAATAAAAAAGTCAACTTTTTTAAATTAAAATAATTAAATATATATTATATTATATAACTCCCCTCCCTTTCCCCTTTCTCCCTCAGACCAGATCGACAATAAGAAAAAAAAAGGGGAAAAGGAGATCGACGATGGCCATCGCGCCTCCAGGCGGACCAGTGCCACCGCCGCCAGAGGGCTTCCCCACCCGCGCCACCCTTCAGTACACCCCCCGCTCGCTCCCTTCCCTTTCCTCTGTGCTTCTCTCTCCATTTCTTCAATCCCCTAAATCAAACGAGACCTGAACCCTAGCGCCGCCTTCTGGCCATCGCGCCACAGAACATCGGCCCCCCTCCTCCTCCAGTCGCATCTCCTTCCCCCATTCTCCAATCGATGCGAGCCAAGCCCCAACCCGCGACGCAAACCCCACGCGCCTTAGCCCCCTCAACCCCCGGCGGAGTGGAACCCTCGATGAGAACTTCTCACAATAAATTCCATTTTCTAGTTAAAAATATATACTAGGATGCAGACGGTGCTTAGCAGCACCCGACACCCGTCGTCCACAGACCATGGACGGCTTGTTTGTTTGGTTAATTGGTTGGTAATTTATTTATTTGTTTGGTTGATAAATTTGGTTGAATTGATTGTGTGATGTGAAATAAAATAAAATATTTATATAGTTAAAAATATTTTATCGTTAAAAATATAATTTTTAACGTGAATGTGAACAAATAAATATTCATTTACAAACCAGACGGTTTGTTTATGTACACCTATTTGAAGGACATTGATTGGGACGATAAATTTTACACATCGCCCAACAGCACAAATAATATTTAGTGTTTGTTGATTTGAAATCCCACACGAGTGTTGGGATGATATTTGGCGTACACTAATCCCAATTATTTAATTGTATGTCGATCGATTGGTCGACAGACTGTGTAAGCGTTAATTATTCATATTTAATGCTTATGCAGTTGTGTGGTGCACCTTGGATGATGGTTGATTGTTTATCGTTGCTATTATATACATGTGTTGTATGGAATCCATATAATTAACATTATATGGTAATTGTTTGGGCATCATTACAATTGGAAAAATAAAGAATATTATAAAATAAGGGTTCATGTGTTGACAATACTCATTTGTTGAGATTAGTCATGTGTTGAACGAAATATTTTAACAATAAAATTTACATCTTTATCATATATAAAATTTGAAACTAACTGGAAAATAGATAAGTTTGAGTGGTCTCATGGATATTGATGTTGGTTTCGGCCTTCGGGGTTAATATTTAGGGAATTGCTCTCTTGCTAATTTACGGTTAGAGTTTGTTTAAAAATTTAACGATAGAAATCATAATTTTATAAAATATATTAATAACAAAAATAGTCACGCGTTGACAGTACTCATTTGTTGAGATTAGTCATGTGTTGAAAGAAATACAGATTCATGTGTTGAATAGAATAAATATTCATTTGTTGAGTAGAATAACGAAGTCATTGAAAATATAAAGCCGTGTTGATTAGAGATGCGCTATTTTGACGCGAACGATATTTATATCGGTTTTATTCGTTTTTATAATGAATATTGAAAAGAGATTTAAAAATCGAATATTCAGAAAACGAATTCGAATTAAATTGAATATAAAACGAATTCGAATTGAATTGAATATAACACGAATTCGAATTGAATTGAATATAAAATGAATTCGAATTGAAATGAATTCAAATCGAATTGAAATTGAATTAAATAGAAATGCAATTGGAAATCGAAATGAATTCGAATTGAAATGAATTCAAATCAAATTGAAAACGAACTGAAATTGAATTGAAATCGATTTGAATTGAAATCAAATAGAAATGAATGTAAAAAGAATTTATAATGGAAAATTTCAATTTTGATTTGAATTTGAAATGAAGTTTGAAATTATTTTTGAAACAAATTTGGAACGATTTATAAAATTCGTTTAAAAAGGAAATCGATGAAGTATATAATATATATATATATATATTATATATATAATGGCCTGAATAGAATGCGCCGCGGCAGTTCGTGAATTTCGACCATTGACTTCGAACGAACATTACGGGAGTTTCGACCGTCGGATTCTCCTAAAACCGAAACCGTTGGGTTCGTATTGAAAAGAGATTTCTAATGAATAATGGAGATTTGAAATTTAATGGTTGGATTTGGAATTATGTCCAAATCAAATTTGGAAAAGGTCGTTGTAAGTGCAGTTTGATGGCCGTTGATGGAAATCGACTGTACGGGCCTTGATAAAATTATTAAAAATATCAATAATTAGTGTAAAATCGTAAGAAGTGATTTGTGAAGAATTGGGATGAAAAACTCCATATTTGAAAAGATAAAAATATATTTTTATCGAAATGGACTAGTTTTGAACTAGAATTAAAATCCAATTATTTTCAAATAAATAAATTGGATTTGAAATGGGTTTTAAATAACCAGAATTTCCAATATATGAATTGGAATGGATTTGAATCGCAATTGTCCTTGGAATATTTCGATATTATATTCCGCGATTATACAGATATTTTGGAGGAAATTTGGAAGATATATCTTATATCGTTATTTCCAAAGTGATATTTGTGGGTTTCAGAATTTGATATTGGATATAAGTCGATATATTTTCTATTTAGAGCCTTGTATTTAATATCAAATGGGATTTGGGTTTATCGTGAACTGTGTTTTAAATGACATTAGTTCTTTAACCCAGTAAAAGGAGTTTTAATGAATCTGTAATTAGATTGAATTGTTAATTGATAATTTAAATTATCAAATATGGAAAGTGAGCGAGAATGGAGTATCACCAGTTTTGCTCCAAAGCGATAGCTAAATCTTTAATTAAATTTGAACGTGGAATGGTAATTAATTTTACCGATAACACCGTGGTGTTAGATATGGAGTATTACCAGTTTTGCTTCATGGGATGAATAGGTTGGGATTGGGAAATAAAATAAATAATTACTTCGGTGTGGTTCGCTAATCCCGACTAGTTTGGAAAACCTTAACATGGTTTGAAATGACATCCAAAGGAAGAATAAATTTAAAAGAATTTATCTTTGATAAAATTAATGGGTACCTTTCCCTAAGAATGTGAAATTTAGAAACTAACTGTATGTTAGCTAAGAAGAATGGTTTCCTGGGTATTGATCTGATGTTGGTTTCGGCCTTCGAGGTTAATATTTGGGGAATTGTTCTCTTGCCAAATTACGGTTAGTGACTGATGAATTGGAATGAGGCGTATGTTGTGTTCGTGTAACATTTGTTTATTATATACGCGGGTTATTCAAAAAGGCCGGGTTTATACCCATTCTGAATAATCGATTTGACAATAAGTCGAAGATGAAGACGGTGGTTGAAGACCGGAAGTCTTCACATCGTTTGGGTGATTACTGATGATCTTGATTGGGTTGTACACCCAAGATGAGGGAATCAGTTGGTGATCATCCAGACGTACTTGGAGATCGATGGATATGCGAGGAAAGTGCCTCCGGTTTCGTTCAGACCCAGAACGAACTTGTAAATGGACTGTGTGTCTGACATTGGATTTTATTCTTTGTTGATTGATCTCTATTAAATATATATCTGTTTGGCGGCGGAGAAGTTATTCTCTTGCTTAATGCCCTTCTATGAGACGTACGAGCTCATAGGTTGTATATCGATGGACATCAGCCGCATGAAGTGAATTGCCTGTGTGGCATGCCTAAGTGGCAAATGATCAAGGCTTCTGTTGAAAGGCAAAGTCTTGTGGTTGATGATCAAAGCATGGCCTATGTGGCATAGCTTTGTGTATAGCATGAATTCGCGAGCCTCATACCTCGGTGTGGGTCAAAAACGGGATAAGGACTGCAGGGAGAGCACGACGTTTCTTTCTAGCTATGGGTGGTGTCAGCGCTTAAACTGGCTGACATTTACACTATTTTTACCTATGTGGTTGTTGGAAGGAGGCGCCTCAATTTTTAGGTCTGTTAGGACCGGGAAACGTGTGTTCAGGAATACTAAACCACTAACGTAAGTGTGGACCGGCCTTGAAGCATCCAAGGGTTACCCAGAGTGCGTAGTCCTGAGGCATTTGCTACAGTGTCTCGAAGCGAAGAGGAGCTTGCCCCTTGCCTCGACTCATGTCGGAAATCCAATTTCCAATACGAGATATTTCGGTTTTATTTATAGAACCTAGTATGGTGACAATGTGGTATGGGTCATTAATGCCGTCTATGATTGATATTTATGATTGAAATCGTTTTGACACTATACACTTATAATAGTATCAAATGATTTGTTTCAAACATACCAAGCATTCTTTGGCAATTATAAGGTAAAAACACTATCCTCCGGCTTGCGTTGCATTGTGTGATGGGACCTGGGTCTTATAATAGCTTCATTTTTCTTTATTTAGCATTGCGCTGTTTTTTTTATGCATTGGTATTCTTGGGAGGAAATCCGTTCCGTGTTATACGGCGTGGTCCCTTGATTTACCGAACTTTAAAATAAAGATTAATAACTGTTCTAGTTCTCACACCAGTCACATGACTGACCTGAAGTTTATTGTTTTAACCTAAACTCTAGGTGCCCCTATTTTCCACACGGGCAGCTAGTAGTTTTGGTTTTGCAGATTTATATTCACAGGATCCTGATTTACAGCTGGAACGATGCTCGGAAAGCTCAGTATCCGTGTATTACTTTCAGTTGTGTTTTGTATTATTTTCCGTTGCTATGTAATTTGTTATAATCTCTGATATTTATCGAATGTATTTTATTTATTCATACTCTGTATATTCTTGTATTTTGATGGAATTGTTGTAATAACAATGAAATGTTCTTCTGTTTGCGTTCTATTTTGTCGTGTTCTCAAGGTAATCCGGGCTTGCCTTACCAGGGAAGTTACGGGCTATCACAGGAGTAAACAAATATAGTTTTTCGAAGTGAGTTAATCGAATATTGGTTATTCGAAAGGGGTTATCGAATATAGATATTCGAAAGGAGTAATCGAATATAGTTATTCGAAGTGAGTTAATCGAATATAGTTATCCGAAAGGAGTAATCGAATATAGTTATTTGAAGTGGGTTAATCGAATATAGATATTCGAAAGGAGTTATCGAATCTATTTATTTGAAGTGAGTTAATCGAATATAGTTATTCGAAGAAAGGACTTATCGAATCTAGTTATTCGAAGTGAGTTAATCGAATATTGGTTATTCGAAAGAAGTAAATCGAATATAGTTTATTCGAATAGAATTAAAGGAGTTAATCGAATATAGTTTATTCGAATAGAATTAAAGGAGTTAATCGAATATAGTTTATTCGAATAGAATTAAAGGAGTTAATCAAATATAGTTTATTCGAACAGAATTAAAGGAGTTATCGAATATAGTTTATTCATAATGAGTTAAGTGAAAAGAGTTAATCAAATAGAGTTGATCGATTAGAGTCAAATAGAGTTAATCGATGAGAGTTAAATCAAAAAAAGTTAATCCAATAGAGTTAATCGAAAGAGTTAATTGAATAGAGTTAATCAAATATAGTTTATTCGAAGAAAGTTTTCGAATCTAGTTATTCGTTAGGGAGATTATCGAATATAGTTATTTTTCGAAGGGAGGAGTTATCGAATAGAGATTATTCGAAAGAGAATTACGTAAGGAAGTTTATTAAGGGTTTAAAAATAAACTTTGTCTATTCTGAAGTTAAAACATTGTTCAGTTAAGGACTGAGAGGTAATTATACCCCAACTTAATTGACTTCCTTCTTAACTAAGGAATGGTAAGGTTTGATTAAATGATGGTTAAGTGAATTTAGTAAATGGTTTGAGATGGCATAGCGATGTTTGATGTAAACATCAGTTTAAATCCAATGAAGGAGCTTTGGAAACGTTTTCCAAATAAAAAACCAGAAATGTTTTCTAATATAGGAAATGGGAATGTTTTCCATTGTTAATAACGTATATTTTCTGAAATTAGAAAATAAGAAATGTTGAATATATGGAAATAGGAGATAAGTAAATTAATGAACTAAAGAGATTAATGTTAAATGATGATTGATTGATAAAATTTCCTTTTGGAAATAATATCTTTGTTTGCACACGTGTTTTTTTTTATAGTTAACTCACCGACTATCGAAGTTTACGACCATTTTAACGTTGTTAATATGGAGAGACCAGTTGGAATATTATCCAAAGAACCACTCCGTATTGGCATAAGCATTACGAATCATATATGCCAAAGATAATGGAAGACAGAGTAAAGTGCAAGGGTTGTTGTATAAATCTTAGGTAAAGATTGCCTAAGATGGTTGTACTGAATAGTGCCTTCGGTTTGTCCAGTCCCAGGATGACCTGTATGGAGGAATGTCTGACATAGTATATTTAAAATATCGCGTAAGTTGATCTCTTCAAAATGTATTTACGTTTGGTGGCGGAGGAATTCGTTTCTCTTAGCTGTATACCCGTGGTATTTTTGGGGAAATCAATTTGTGATTTGGCGGGTATGACGATGTGACATTCAAAGTGAATAAATGTGTGATCTGTCAGAGATAAGTGTGGCCTCTAGCCTCACAACCGGGAAATGACAAAAATCGGGCAAACAGCATGGCTATGTAGGTCGCACCTATTAGGGTGTATAATCACCTGATCTAGAGTTTCATTTACTTCTAAAAATCTATTGTTAATGCTGTCCCATTCGGGAAACGGTTGCTGATCCCAACCGTTGGTGATATACATTCGATACACTCAAGCGAAATGAGTGTTCGGTCAGGTGTGGACGGGTTGCAAGATGTTCTTGTTGAACCCAGTGTATTCCTCTCTAGAGGTACACTAGCGAAAGGTGGTTCCATACCTTGTCATAGTTGGAAATCCATTACCCAATACGTGCTTGCGGTTTTTAATGTATACTATATATGTAGAACGTGAGATGAAAGCGTTTCTGCTAGATGATTATTATATTGTGGTTGATGGACACTATTATAATATCAATGAGTTTTGATATAAAGATTATTTTGGATTCTCATAAGGGAAAAACCCGTTCCGTTATACGTCGAGGTCTTATGAGATATCGTTTTATTGCTCAAACTGTTATAAATTGTTTTACTCATACTAGTCCCATGAATGGCCCGGAGTTTATTTTGTTTTGTTTTCCCTAAACTCTTGGGCGCCCAATTTTATACGAGCAGTCAAGTAGTCAGGATTTTACAGATATACTTGGAGAGCTTGGAGCGGGAGGCTTCAGGATTATATAGCTATAGTTATTTCCGTTGTGTTGTAAGTGTTGTACTCTGATAATGTTACTGTATATATATAATGATTTTATTTCAAGGATATGTTATCTATTATATGTTGTTCGTTCCGCTGTGAGATTCGTGTTACTCTGATGTTGTATCTTCTTATTTTTCTATTCTAAGTTTCTATCTTATCTTTCCTCACTCTCTAATTTCTTTCATTAACTACTTGTATTTTCGATCCTTGGATGTTTAATATGTGTTGTATATCAGAAAACCAAGATCGCCTTTTTCCAGGTCATTACAGTTGGTATCCGAGCCAGGTTAAGTTATTACCTTGGCTCTGTGGCGTGACTCGGTAGAGATGGGGTTAGCAATACCCTAGATTGAGTTGAGTGTATATATACGAGTGAATGTATTTGTTATTTGATATAAATTGGTTTTATATTGTGGAGATTTTTTGGTTGAGTTGTTTATAAGTTCTGGTCGATCAGTTTGATCCACTGTATCGGTAGGAATCTATAAACACTCGAATACGATGAACCGTCATGGTATATTTTGAAAAGGGTAAACGAAATTATTTTACCCAAGAATCATTTTTGATATAAAGGAATTATATTGAAATGATTATAATATATTGGATATATTAGTTGTTATTATAATCGAGTAAGATTATAAAGTGAAATGGTTATTTATGTATAACCAAATAAAATTCGCATTAGTGTTACGAAATGAATTGAATCTAAAATTAAAATCGAAATTGAAATTAAACCCTGGAAATTTGAATAAGAGTTTGTAAATGAATTTGGATCAAATATATGAGAATTTTAAAATCCAGGGCGATTTTAAATTGTTTTACAACATTGTGAATGATATTTTGAAGTGTATTTCAAAATAGAAGTGTCTATAAATGATTTTGAAAAGTGATATAGTATTGAACTCACTTCAGTAGCTGGGAAATAACCCTGATGATGTTGGCCACATCATCAGTGTTCATTTTCGAGTTTGTAAGTGACGGATTACTACCAGAGATACTGTTTTGAATTTGTTTTGGGAAAACAAGTTGTGTTGAATTTCAAAAAGGTGATATTTGATTTTGAAAAGCAAAGCTGTTTAAAATTCCCAGGAAGAGATTGTTCGAATTAAAAGCCAGATTATATAGAAATTTGTGAAAGCAAATTGGAATTAAAAATAAAGCCAGTTAAGTAGTAACTGAATTGGATTAGAATGATATCAAGTAAGTTGGATTGATAGGAATTTGGAATCAAGGATAATACTTGAATTTGAAATGAAGTTTGGCTCGGATAAAACCAAACGATTGAATTGAAAATGGAATTTGGCTTAGTTAAAAGCGAACGGTTGTATTGAGATAAAAGTGATTGGAGTTTGACTGGAAGGAAATTGGTATCTGCTAAATTGGTAGCAGATGGAAATGGTATAACGATATGCCCGACAAAGAGGTACAAGTTTATATTTGATATGGGTATGAGATTTTATGAGTCGAATTGGCAAGCCGCTTGGTTGTTTGATTTTCTTTTGGGTTGGAGATGGCCCAGAGAGGCGAGTTGGAGTTTGATAGTTGTGAGCGTATCTTCGAGGATCTAGGAATTGAAGACGCGATGAAGAGGAAGGAAGCATCCCGTCAACTGCAAGGACGGGCTATGAAGGTAGCTACCCCTGAGGTTCAAGTTACTTGGGATTAGTTTAAGGCCCGATTCAATGATAAGTATATCCTAGTTGCTCAGAAATCAGAATTCTTTAGGAAGTTCTTGGAGCTTAAGCAGAGTGGTAGGGCAGTCTCGGAATATATTGCTAAGTTCGATACTTTATCGAAGTATGGATTATTCCTTATTGACACTCCCGAGAAGAAGAATGAGAAGTTCATAACTGGTTTAGATTAGTATTTGGAGAAAGGCTTATAAACCATATTGATGAGGCTTTTGAATCGATTGTTGGGAAAGCATTGAGGTCAGAGAGCCTTTATCCTAAGCCGAAGACTGAAGTTGCTATTGCATCTGCAGAGGGGCCAAAGCCGCAGGCAAGCGGTGGAGGCAAGAATAATTCTCAGAATAAGAGGAAGCAGAACCAAGCTAAGAATGGTCAGAAAAAGAGCAAGAAAGATGTTGAGTGCTTTAGTTGTGGTAAGAAGGGTCATTATGCTAATGAATGTCGAGCAAAGCCTGCGGATAGGAAGTGCTTCGACTGCGGCCAAGTGGGACATCACAAGGATAAATGTCTGCAACCCCCTAAAGAGAAGCGGATTGTGAAAGCATATGCTCTTAATGTTGTCCTTTCTTAGTCGAATGCCCCAACTGTGACGGAGAAAGGAAAGAATGTCGTCGTTCAAGGTATGCTTTCTGTTTATGATGTTCCTGTTCGAGTACTGTTTGATACTGGGGCTTCCCGTTCCTTCATATCTAGTCACCTGGAAGATAGGTTGGGATTGGAACGTGAGATTGTAACACCCCACTCCCGCTATGATCACTCACTAAGGGAATGCCATAGCATCGGTGGAGTATTTTAGTGAATATAGAACAGAAAAATTACAACAAGACAGATATAAATAGTACTTGAAATTTTAAAACATCATCTCATAACAGCGGAAGTAAAACATGTCTGGTTACATCATAAAACCACAATAAAGGTCAAGTACAATATCCATCAAAATAAAGAAGTACATAATCCCACTCTCATACAATAGCCAAACAAAAGAAAAGATAACTGGATAACTGGAGCTTTACATCTATCCAAGCTCCTAAAGACTGGAACAGCAATCCGATCAAGCTCCACTACTGCTAGGATCCACCGTAGGACCTGAGGGTTGGGAAAAAGATAAAAACAACAGGGTCAGACATAAGTCTGAGCGAGTCCTATAACTTTAACAATACAATCGTTAAAGTAACCAGAGAAGACATAAACTGATATACGGTAACATATAGGGATGAATGGCTACCCTAAGCAGTCAACTAAACGAAGATAAAGGATAAAGACGCATCTACCCTCCCTAAGGTAAATTACTAAACTGCACCACACCAGTCG
This sequence comes from Allium sativum, assembly GCA_030737875.1. Classification (NCBI taxonomy): domain Eukaryota; kingdom Viridiplantae; phylum Streptophyta; class Magnoliopsida; order Asparagales; family Amaryllidaceae; genus Allium; species Allium sativum. The sequence continues at coordinate 538,271,453 of CM060913.1, read as the reverse complement.
TTCCTAACTTAAAGGTTGATCCCACCCAAGGACTTATAAAATTTACTAATTAGTACCTGCGTACCCCTAGGTGACCAAGTAGGCGCCACGGGGCCCTACAATCCACTAGGTGTACACACTACTTCCCATTCGATCGGCTCCCTAACGTAGATACCCGTGCTGGCCCCACCGTGGGATGTATCATTCCCCAATGTGGCAACCTGATGAAACTAAAGGTGCACGGCTTATATCTACTCGATGCAACAACGGCTTACCTACCAGCCCGGGCCCACTCACGCATATGAAGCCCGTTGGACTTGCGTTGTCACCGCTAACCCGTTTGCCTCTTACAGTCAAGCCCAGTATGCGTGTCCCGTCCTCGACATGGGTCGAGCCCACAAAGATACGTATGGGTTACTGGTTGAAATGGGCCTCCACAAGCTACCCACCTAAGCTTGTCCCTTTTTCTAGTATATCCCACTTAACCCTTTAATCATGTTTTAATTACATGTTCTATTTTGGTTAAGTATTCTAATCGTATTTTCTATTGCCACCCAAGGCAACCACTAGATTTTCTCATGCCACCCGAGGCACCCACTTAACCCCTCATGTCCCTCTACATGCTAATGTGGTTAAGTGTTTCTTAATTAATTAATTAAGAACGTAACCTTTGTAAAGACCTCTCACATTAGACTGTCTTTTATGACCGCTGGTTAAGCCGGTTGGGTCCGGGCAGCCTTATGTCATAACAGAGTCTAACCTCGTGTCTTTACATTAATTACGTATTTAGTTTGTGCCTAAGACCTCTCACATTGGGCTAACATTTGTAGCAACTGGTTAAGCCGGTTGGGTCCGGGCAGTTTTACGCTACAACTGAGTCCAACCTCGTGTCTTAGTCAATTAATTACACCTAATTAATCACCCTCATAATTTTATATTAATTATCCCTAATTAATCAAGTTTTCTTAACATGGGTAGACCTAACTTAATAGGTAAATTCCCATGGGGTAGACCTAACTCAATAGGTAAATTCCCAACACATAGTATGGGTACACCTAACCAAATAGGCAAATTCCCATACTATGTTTATTTATTTTGTGTTATGCATAATTATATTAATTTCACACAATCTTATTAACTTATGCATTTAATTACCCCATCGTTCCCACGTAATTTCGTTCATGATATAACACATATAAAAGGTGTCAACTTGCATATGAATGAACATGTTTCAAAGGTGCCATCTTGCATATTAACAAACACATAACTTGCATATGAACTTGCATAACATGTCACATAACTTGCATATAATATGTCACATAACTTACATATTCATTTTGCATAACAAACTTGCATATTAGCTTATAGACTTGCATAATGTGTCATCATGAACTTGCATATTAATAAACATGTAACTTGCATATTTACATACATGTAACTCGCATATTAACAAACATGTAACTTGCATATAAAGAAACATGTAACTTGCATATTTACATACATGTAACTTGCATATTAACAAACATGTAACTTGCATATTAACAAACATGTAACTTGCATATTTACATACATGTAACTTGCATATTAACAAACATGTAACTTGCATATTAACAAACATGTAACTTGCATAGCATATTACCATGAACTTGCATAACATGCATATGATTACATAGCCCACAACTTGCATATTTAGCATCATGCAAACATAACATACATCATATTAAACTTGCATAAGCTTACATACTCAACATGCATAAACATAAGATTAATGCTAACATCATATCATATGATTCAAAGCTCATTAACCCACATACAAAACCATAAATCTCATCACATCTCATCTAATTAGTTTACCAAAAGATCATCAAAGTGATAGAAACTCACAACTAGCAACTTTGAACACCAAATGAAGAAGATTAAGATGCTAAGAAGGGATTAGAAGTTGATTAGAGAGTGATTAGTATGCAACCCTCTTCATAAAATTAGTGGAGGCCATGAGAGCTAGCATTTTGCCATAGTTTAGTCACTAGGTTTAATTATGAATGAATTAGGGTAGGTTAGGGTCTTATTTATAGATTAGGCAAGTGTTTTAGGCCATAGGATTAACCCTAGATTCAATCCAAGCCATCAAAGCATGTCTTGGGGAAGAAGTCAAGTGTAGGAACCATCTAGGGCCTTTAGATTAAAGATGGACCATGAGAACCATTCAAATGCAAAATCTGCACTTGAGCGAATCGGCCTACGGGTTGACAGCCAAACACCCTGGATTAACCCCTAGTCGACCCAGCGGGCTCGGGTCGACTTCAAAAATCGGCCGGTTCGGTTATTCCCCTCTCCCAATTCGCTGTTTTGAGCATTTTTGCATATTTATTTATTAAATTTTCAATTATATATATATATATATATATATATCAATATATATATATATATATATATCTACACAACCCATTTCACTTAATTAAGTATACTTTAATTTGGGAATTTTCGTGAAACTTCGCGAGGCCATATCTTGGTCATACGGACTCCGATTTTCGAAAACTCGGACTCTATTTCGCGTATTTTTCCGAGACGAACACAATGGCATAGCCCGTTTCCCTTGATTCCCATTTTAGAATTAAATTCTGCCTCGATTTATGTTATTACAGGTTATTGAAAATACGGGTTGTTACATTCTCCCCTCCTTAAAGGATTTCGTCCCCGAAATCTTCAAGTTAGGAAGAACGTATCCTACCATCCAATCATCCATCTACTCAAAGCATCATCCACGAGCAATCATTGTCCTTACAAGATTCTAAATGCTGGATGGATATATGCAAAAGTGTGTGTATATGTACTTACCTAATGCGAAAATCAGGCGGTTACTGATACAGTAAACCTCCTTAATGCAAACCATGATAGTGCCATGCATCCAATATGTATGCGAAACCCTATTGACACATACAAATTTCTACATGCGTGCACAACCATACACAAAAATGCATCATCCATATGATAACACAGCCATGATACATCCATCAATCTAACTACCACATCCATTTATGCAATATGCAACATGAAGTGACTGAGCCGATCTAGTGCCTAATGTGTGTGTATATGCATCCACGAGCAACCACTAGCAAACAATTGCATCCATATGCATCCATCAACCATAACATGTTTCAAACACATGTCTCAACCATAGGTTTTACCCTATCTAAAGGTCATAGGTATTAGCGAGAGGATATACTAAAGATAAGATAAGTACTAGACAAGCAATAAAGGAGAAGTTAAAAGACATACTCTCAAAAAGAAATGGATACAAAGAACGCATCTTTGCTTCCGTCTCCCAAGTAGCATTGCTTTCGTCATCTCCCCATTGCACTTTAACTAGCTGAACTTCTCTGTTCCTCAACTTCCTAGTTTCTGACCCAAGGATGCGAGTAGGAGCTCGTCGAATCGTCGCATCACGCTCTACCTCTACATCTCTAAGCAAGCTCGGCTCTACCACCTCCGCGGTCTCATGTAAGCACTTCCTCAAATGTGATACATGGAATACATCATGAACACCACTAAGTCTGTCGGGCAACTCCACCCTATATGCCATCCGTCCAATCCTTTCCTTAATAGGAAACGGCCCAACAAATCTCGGTGCTAACTTCCCTACGGACCCAAAGCGAACAACATTTCTCAATGGAGATACTTTGACAAAAACCATGTCCCCAACCTCAAACTCAAGATCCGTCCTTCTCCGATCCGCATAAGATTTCTGTCTATCTTGCGCTGCTTTCATCCTTTTTCGAATTAAATCAATCTTCTCTGAAGTCTCTCTAACCATATCCGGCCCAAGCAAGATCTTATCCGTAGATTCCCACCAACATGTAGGAGATCGACAAGGCCTTCCATAAAGAGCTTCGAAAGGAGCCATACCAATACTGGACTGAAAGCTGTTATTATATGCGAACTCCACCAAAGGAAGATGTTCTTCCCATGTACCTCCAAAATCCAAGATACAAAGCCTCAAAAGATCTTCTAAGATACGGTTCACCCTCTCGGTCTGACCGTCCGTCTGAGGATGATATGCGGTGCTCAAACACAACTGAGTCCCTACCGCCTCTTGCAAACTTCTCCAAAACTCACTAGTGAAAATAGGATCTCGATCACTCACAATGCTGGATGGTACGCCATGCAATCTAACAATCTCTCTAACATAGACTGAAGCAAGCCATGGAGCGGTCCTCTTACTCTTTACGGGTATAAAATGGGCACTCTTTGTAAGTCTGTCTACCACAACCCAAATTCCCGTATTGCCCTTCCTCGATCTCGGTAACCCGTCGATGAAATCCATCGAGACACTATCCCACTTCCACTGTGGAACTTCCAATGGGTGTAGCAACCCACCGGGTTTCCTTTGCTCCACTTTAACTTGTTGGCACACTAAGCATCTAGCCACATACTCGGCCACATCTTTCTTCATACCGGCCCAAAAGAAAACTCTCTTCATGTCTTGGTACATTTTGTCTCCACCGGGATGAATAGTCATTCTTGAACGATGTGCATCATCCAAAATAGCCTTCTTCAAACCCTCATCTTGCGGTACACAAAGTCTACCGTCTCTATGCAACCATCCCTTATCATCTATGGTGTATCTACCCAAATGGCTGGACGACTCCCCTCTTATAAGCTTCTCTACCAACACAACCAACTGTGGGTCGTCTCGCTGAGCCTCGCCAATCCGTCTCAAAAGAGTAGGTCTAACCTCCAAGGATGCCAACAAACCAGGTACAAAATCAACAGAAGGTCTGAAGTCAAACAAAGAAAGAAACTCCAAGCTTCGTCGTTCCACGAACAATGGACTCAAAGATAGCCTTTTTCTACTTAAGGCGTCTGCCACCACGTTACCCTTACCAGGGGTATACGCTATCTCGAAATCATAGGATGCTAAGAACTCCATCCACCTTTGCTGTCTTAAGTTTAAATCCTTCTGAGAGAATAAGTACTTCAATGATTTATGGTCGGTGAACAACTCGAATCTCTCACCAAGAAGATAATGGCGCCAAGACTTAAGTGCGAAAACAATCGCGGCCAACTCTAGATCATGGGTAGGGTAATTCTTCTCATGCACTCTCAATTGTCTCCCTCCATAGGCTATTACCCTTCCCTCCTGCATCAAGACTGCGCCTAATCCTGTTCCACAAGCATCGGTATAAACAACAAACGGCTTACTCCCATCTGGAAGCACTAAAACTGGAGCGGTGGTCAAAGCTCTCTTTAACCGTCGGAAAGCATCATCACAATCTACATCCCATGAGAAAACCAGATTCTTCTTCGTCAAGCGGGTTAATGGGGCTGATATCTTCGCGAAGTCTTTGATGAACTTCCTATAATATCCTGCCAACCCCAAGAAACTTCTTACCTCGGTAGCATTTCTAGGAACTTTCCAATCCTGGATAGATACTATCTTTGCGGGATCCACAGCTATCCCTTCCTTAGAGACCACATGCCCTAAGAATCGCACTTCTCTTCTCCAAAAATGGCATTTAGAGAATTTAGCTTTAAGACTATGCGCTCGAAGAGTCTCCAACACTTCCTTGAGATGTAAGGCATGCTCTTCTTCATTCTTGGAAAAGACCAAGATGTCATCCACAAAAACTACTACAAACTTATTCAGATACTCTCTGAACACTCTACTCATGAGATCAACAAAATATGCGGGGGCGTTTGTCAACCCAAATGGCATCACTAGCCACTCATAAAAACCATCCGGAGTCCGGAAAGCAGTCTTCTCTATACTGTCCTCCGCCACTCTTAACTGATGAAACCCTGTAGCTAAGTCCATCTGCGAAAATACTGACGCGCCAACCAACTGATCAAAGAGATCATCTATCCTCGGTAATGGGTGTCTATTCTTCTTCGTGAGCTTATTAAGTTCCCTATAATCCACACAAAGTCTGAGGGACCCATCCGCCTTCGTGGCAAACACTACTGGAGCTCCCCACTCCGATATACTTCGCCTTATGAACCCCTTCTCAAGCAACTCCCCTACTTGCTTATGAAGTTCTCTTCTCTCACGAGGAGCCATGTGGCGTACTGGCAAAGACACTGGTTTGGCATTATCCACCAAATAAATTCGGAAATCTATCTCCCGCTTCGGAGGCAAACCCTTTACTTCTTCAAACACATCCGGATATTCCCGGACTACTCTGACAGAACACAAACTTTCGACCGAAGCATCGAGCGATTCAAGATAACTTAGCAAAACAGATTCCATGGGATTGCAAGAGATCTCGAGAGTGTTACCCAAGCGGGTCATGAGCCTGACAACTCTCCTTTCGCAATCAAGAACGGCACCATTACTGGATAACCAGTCCATGCCCAAGATCAACCCATAGCCCGTGAAGCCCAATACAAAAGCATCACATCTAAACTCAACGCTAAGTATAGAAATCTTCAAACCCAAACATATCATAGACAGATATATGGAGCCCCCAATTGGGTTTGAGACAACCAAGGGATCATCAACTAGACTGGTGTCTAAGTGCAGTGACTCAACTAACGATGATGAGATAAAAGAATGCAATGCGCCAGAGTCAAACAAAGTACGAACTGGATGATCAAACAGAAAAACCAGACTTTCAACGGAAATAGTTCTACCTCTCTGCTGAATCGGTGGAACTGAGAGAACCTGAACTTGCCCCCCTGACTGAGGTGGTGCTATAAGAGCTTGCACCTGGCCTCCTGAGGTAGACCCCGTCTTCTGCCCCTTCTTTGGGCAGTTTTTCACAAGATGCCCTGCTTCACCACAATGAAAGCAACCGGTCTTCTTCTTTTTGCGACAATCCTTACTGAGGTGTCCTGGTGTTCCACAATTGAAGCACTTCTTCTTCGTCTTCTTTTTGTCACCATTGCCTTTTCCGCCCTTGCCTTGTTGTTGCTGTTGCGGTTTCTTCTGATCCCCCTTTTTCTCTGGTGCCTTAGAATTCTTATCATCCTCATGCATAAGTGCCATGTAGACAAGCTTCTCAAAAGTGGCCCCCATAGGAATGTGAGTCATAGCTATTCCTTGCAATGGTTCGTTCAAGCCTCTAACGAACCTCAAAGCCTTCTTCTCCGGTGTATTCACCAACTCTATGCCAAACCTTGCTAATTGATTGAATTTGTTGACATATTCTTTCACCGTGAGATTCCCTTGCTTCAAATTCAAGAACTTCTCCATAAACAGATTCTCTTCCGCCCTTGAGAGAAACTTAGCCCCAAACCTTTGCTTAAAATCTGCCCAAGAGTCAACAGGGCGTTCTCCATTAGTGACCTCCCACCAGAATGAGGCCTCTCCCTTCATTAACCAAGCCGCCAACTTGACTTTCTTTCCCTCTTCCACTTCAAAGATATCTAGCAACTCTTCCACTTCCTTAAGCCAATCTCTAGCCTCTACGAAAGTCTCTGAACCAAGAAAAGGTTTTCCTCCTATAGCCTTGAACTCCTTGCAAACCTTAGCAAAATTATCCACTCTAGGCTGAGGAGGAGGAGCGGTTGTCTCTGGTGTAGTAGCATTGGCCGGACCCGCAGCCGCGGCCCTAGCCTCTTGCAACCTCCTATACCATAGTGGTATAACTAAACCCTCCGGGATGTTAAGATCTTCAGCCATGCTGAAACGAAAGAGGAAAGATTCAAAAAGGAGATTCCGAAAGATAAAGATATGGCTATTGGGGATTATGCTTTTCTTTTTCAAAAACTTTTTCTCTTAGAAGACATGCTTTTAAAAATACTTTCTTCGAAAATACTCTTAGAAAGTAGTTTTTCTCAAAAATTTTATCTGTTCTGGTAACCTTAAGCTCTGATACCACGTGTAACACCCCACTCCCGCTATGATCACTCACTAAGGGAATGCCATAGCATCGGTGGAGTATTTTAGTGAATATAGAACAGAAAAATTACAACAAGACAGATATAAATAGTACTTGAAATTTTAAAACATCATCTCATAACAGCGGAAGTAAAACATGTCTGGTTACATCATAAAACCACAATAAAGGTCAAGTACAATATCCATCAAAATAAAGAAGTACATAATCCCACTCTCATACAATAGCCAAACAAAAGAAAAGATAACTGGAGCTTTACATCTATCCAAGCTCCTAAAGACTGGAACAGCAATCCGATCAAGCTCCACTACTGCTAGGATCCACCGTAGGACCTGAGGGTTGGGAAAAAGATAAAAACAACAGGGTCAGACATAAGTCTGAGCGAGTCCTATAACTTTAACAATACAATCGTTAAAGTAACCAGAGAAGACATAAACTGATATACGGTAACATATAGGGATGAATGGCTACCCTAAGCAGTCAACTAAACGAAGATAAAGGATAAAGACGCATCTACCCTCCCTAAGGTAAATTACTAAACTGCACCACACCAGTCGTTCCTAACTTAAAGGTTGATCCCACCCAAGGACTTATAAAATTTACTAATTAGTACCTGCGTACCCCTAGGTGACCAAGTAGGCGCCACGGGGCCCTACAATCCACTAGGTGTACACACTACTTCCCATTCGATCGGCTCCCTAACGTAGATACCCGTGCTGGCCCCACCGTGGGATGTATCATTCCCCAATGTGGCAACCTGATGAAACTAAAGGTGCACGGCTTATATCTACTCGATGCAACAACGGCTTACCTACCAGCCCGGGCCCACTCACGCATATGAAGCCCGTTGGACTTGCGTTGTCACCGCTAACCCGTTTGCCTCTTACAGTCAAGCCCAGTATGCGTGTCCCGTCCTCGACATGGGTCGAGCCCACAAAGATACGTATGGGTTACTGGTTGAAATGGGCCTCCACAAGCTACCCACCTAAGCTTGTCCCTTTTTCTAGTATATCCCACTTAACCCTTTAATCATGTTTTAATTACATGTTCTATTTTGGTTAAGTATTCTAATCGTATTTTCTATTGCCACCCAAGGCAACCACTAGATTTTCTCATGCCACCCGAGGCACCCACTTAACCCCTCATGTCCCTCTACATGCTAATGTGGTTAAGTGTTTCTTAATTAATTAATTAAGAACGTAACCTTTGTAAAGACCTCTCACATTAGACTGTCTTTTATGACCGCTGGTTAAGCCGGTTGGGTCCGGGCAGCCTTATGTCATAACAGAGTCTAACCTCGTGTCTTTACATTAATTACGTATTTAGTTTGTGCCTAAGACCTCTCACATTGGGCTAACATTTGTAGCAACTGGTTAAGCCGGTTGGGTCCGGGCAGTTTTACGCTACAACTGAGTCCAACCTCGTGTCTTAGTCAATTAATTACACCTAATTAATCACCCTCATAATTTTATATTAATTATCCCTAATTAATCAAGTTTTCTTAACATGGGTAGACCTAACTTAATAGGTAAATTCCCATGGGGTAGACCTAACTCAATAGGTAAATTCCCAACACATAGTATGGGTACACCTAACCAAATAGGCAAATTCCCATACTATGTTTATTTATTTTGTGTTATGCATAATTATATTAATTTCACACAATCTTATTAACTTATGCATTTAATTACCCCATCGTTCCCACGTAATTTCGTTCATGATATAACACATATAAAAGGTGTCAACTTGCATATGAATGAACATGTTTCAAAGGTGCCATCTTGCATATTAACAAACACATAACTTGCATATGAACTTGCATAACATGTCACATAACTTGCATATAATATGTCACATAACTTACATATTCATTTTGCATAACAAACTTGCATATTAGCTTATAGACTTGCATAATGTGTCATCATGAACTTGCATATTAATAAACATGTAACTTGCATATTTACATACATGTAACTCGCATATTAACAAACATGTAACTTGCATATAAAGAAACATGTAACTTGCATATTTACATACATGTAACTTGCATATTAACAAACATGTAACTTGCATATTAACAAACATGTAACTTGCATATTTACATACATGTAACTTGCATATTAACAAACATGTAACTTGCATATTAACAAACATGTAACTTGCATAGCATATTACCATGAACTTGCATAACATGCATATGATTACATAGCCCACAACTTGCATATTTAGCATCATGCAAACATAACATACATCATATTAAACTTGCATAAGCTTACATACTCAACATGCATAAACATAAGATTAATGCTAACATCATATCATATGATTCAAAGCTCATTAACCCACATACAAAACCATAAATCTCATCACATCTCATCTAATTAGTTTACCAAAAGATCATCAAAGTGATAGAAACTCACAACTAGCAACTTTGAACACCAAATGAAGAAGATTAAGATGCTAAGAAGGGATTAGAAGTTGATTAGAGAGTGATTAGTATGCAACCCTCTTCATAAAATTAGTGGAGGCCATGAGAGCTAGCATTTTGCCATAGTTTAGTCACTAGGTTTAATTATGAATGAATTAGGGTAGGTTAGGGTCTTATTTATAGATTAGGCAAGTGTTTTAGGCCATAGGATTAACCCTAGATTCAATCCAAGCCATCAAAGCATGTCTTGGGGAAGAAGTCAAGTGTAGGAACCATCTAGGGCCTTTAGATTAAAGATGGACCATGAGAACCATTCAAATGCAAAATCTGCACTTGAGCGAATCGGCCCACGGGTTGACAGCCAAACACCCTGGATTAACCCCTAGTCGACCCAGCGGGCTCGGGTCGACTTCAAAAATCGGCCGGTTCGGTTATTCCCCTCTCCCAATTCGCTGTTTTGAGCATTTTTGCATATTTATTTATTAAATTTTCAATTATATATATATATATATATATCAATATATATATATATATATATATCTACACAACCCATTTCACTTAATTAAGTATACTTTAATTTGGGAATTTTCGTGAAACTTCGCGAGGCCATATCTTGGTCATACGGACTCCGATTTTCGAAAACTCGGACTCTATTTCGCGTATTTTTCCGAGACGAACACAATGGCATAGCCTGTTTCCCTTGATTCCCATTTTAGAATTAAATTCTGCCTTGATTTATGTTATTACAGGTTATTGAAAATACGGGTTGTTACAGAGATAGTCGATAGACTTTTAGCAGTGACGAACCCGATTGGCGATTCGACTAGCCTTAGTATGATTTGTTGTAATGCGGTTTTATCGAGTCATGGATGTATGTTTGCTTGTGATTGCTTTGTTTTGGGCGTTACTGGGTTTGGCATTATTTTGGGAGTCGACTGGCTCCAAAGGTATGGGGTGGTGGTAGACTGTGAGGGCTTTTTGCTGGTGAGGGCTTTTTGGTGACAGTTAGAGCGGATGATGGACATAGGGTAGTGTTTGGTGGTCTACCTAGTGATAGGGTAATGGCTAGTTTTCTAAATTCCCTCGACATCCCGCATGATGAGTTGTCAGATATGCCTGTGGCCGGCCAGTATCCGGACGTCTTCGAGGAAGTGACCGGACTTCCACCACACCGAGAGATTGAGTTTCATATTGATTTAGTGAAAGATGCCACACCAATAGTGATGCCACTTTGTCGTATGGCTCCAAGGGAGCAGTGAGAGCTCAGGGTGCAAGTGAGCGATCTTCTGAAGAAGCGATTTATCAGAAGAAGTGTTTCTGAGTGGGGTGCACCAGTTGTGTTTGCTACCAAGGCAGATGGTTCCCTTCGATTGCGTGTGGACTACCGCGAGTTGAATAAGGTGACGAGGAAGAATAAGTATCCTCTACCGCGGATAGATGATTTGTTTGATCAGTTGAGTGGCACAAGAGTGTTCTCCCAGTTGGATCTCGCGACAGCTTTTCATCAGCTTAGGGTGGAAGCTGAGAGTATAGCTAAAACAACATTTTGGACGCCGTTTGATTCTATGAGTGGTTATTCATGCCATTCGGGTTGACCAATGCACTAGCATATTTTGTGGATCTTATGAGTAGAGTATTCATAGATCAATTTAATAAGTTTCTTCTTGTGTTCATGGACGATATCTTGGTTTATTCGAGGACAGAGGAAGAACACAAGGAACATTTGAGGATAGTGATGGAGGTGTTGAGAAAACACCAATTGAAAGCGAAGTTTTCTAAGTGTCACTTCTGGAGGAGGGAAGTGAGGTTCTTGGGCCATGTTGTTTCAGAGAATGACATTGCCGTGGATCCTGCGAAGGTGGCTACGGTACAAGATTTTTCTACGCCCAAGAATGCAACAGATGTAAGAAGTTCCTTGGGATTGGCTGGATATTATCGTAAGTTTATCCAAGATTTCTCCAAGATAGCGACACCGTTAACTCAGCTGACCAAGAAGAATCAAGCTTTCGTTTGGGACGAAAGGTGTGAAAATGCATTCAAGAGTCTAAAGGGAAAGTTGACATGTGCACCAGTGTTAGTCATTCCAAAAGGGAATGAAGAGATAACGGTATACATAGGTGCATATGGTACCAGATTAGGTGTTGTATTGATGCAAGGAGGTAGGTTTATAGCTTATGCAAGTTGGCAACTGAAACCGCATGAGAAAAGATACCCTACCCACGATTTGGAATTAGCAGCGATCGTGTTCGCGTTGAAGATGTGGAGACGTTATCTCTTGGAAGAAAGATTCGAGTTGTTTACCGATCATAAATCATTAAAATATCTCTTCTCTCAGAAGGATCTAAATCTCCGACAACAAAGATGGTTAGAATTCTTAGCTTCCTATGATTTCGATATCGCATATACACCAGGAAATGGTAATGCGGTAGCTGATGCATTGAGTAGAAGACATGCCAGTTTAGGGTCTATGTTTCTTGAATGGAAGCAACTAGAGTATATCGCAGGGTATGATTTCAGACCTAAGTGTGAATTAGATCCAGCAATGTTAGCAAGTTTGACGATCAGACCAACTTTGATTGAGCGGATTGGTTCCAGTCAGAGGGACGATCCTAACCTATCGGAAATCATCTCCAAGTTTGAGATGGGTATCGACGAGGAGATGAACAAGTATGAGCTTCATCAAGATGGATGGCTTAGAAAGAATGGGAGACAAGTTGTGCCCAATGTCAATGGATTGAGAGATGTAGTGCTTAGAGAATGTCATCACTCAAAATTGACTATACATCCCGGTGGTAACAAAATGTATCGAGACATGAAGCATACCTACTACTAGGAAGGGATGAAAAGAGATGTTGGGAAGTTTATATCCAAATGCATGAATTATTAGCTGGATAAAGACGAGCAAAAGAAGCCTAACAGTCTGTTGCAACCATTAGAAATTCCAGAATGGAAATGGGAACAAGTCTCAATGGATTTGATTGATGGGTTACCAAGGCTAGATCGGGCCATGATAGCATTTGGGTGATTGTAGACTGATTGACCAAGAGTGCAAGGTTTATACCCGTTAAGACGAATAGAACAACAGCTAAGTTAGCAAAACTGTATATGAAATGGGTAGTGAGATTTCATGGAATACCCAAAGGCATTCTGAGCGACCAAGATCTGTTGTTTAATAGTTTTTTGGAAGAGCTTACAAGAGGCGTTAGGATCAGAACTACATCTCAGTACCGCATATCATCCTCAAACTGACGGTCAGATAGAGAGGGTGAATCGAGTATTAGAAGATCTCTTGAAAGCTTGCATATTAGATTTTGGTGGATCATGGGATGACCATTTGCATATAGTGGAGTTCGCATATAATAATAGTTACAATCCAGTATTGGTATGGCCCCATTTGAAGCTTTATACGGAAGACCATGCAACTCACCATCATGTTGGTTAGAAACCAGTGAGAAATATATGCTTGGACCAGAAGTAATAAGAGAAACCTCAGACATGATCAAAATTGTTCAACAGCGAATGAAGGTCGCTCAAGATAGGCAGAAGAGTTATGCTGATAAAAGATGAAGAGACTTGAAATTTTCCGTTGGTGACTTGGTGCTTGTCAAGATTTCTCCGTTAAAGAGCGTGATTCGTTTTGGTAGGAGAGGAAAGCTGACACCAAGATTTGTTGGTCCATTCCCAGTTCTCGAGCAAGTTGGGAATTTGGCATATAAAGTTGAGTTGCCAGACAAGATGGCAGGAGTTCATAACGTATTTCATGTTTCCCAGTTATTGAAATTCGTGCACGACCCCGATGTGGCTATTTCACCTAATTAGTTAGATGATGTAGAAGTAGAACCTGAGGCGGTTGGGAACATCAAGCCGATTCATATTATCAAGCACGATACGAAGAAACTTCGAAGGAAAGCGGTTAATCTAGTCAAGGTTCAGTGGGTCGAGGATGAGAATGACTGTACTTGGGAGACAGAGGAGAGCATTAAGGAGACGTGTCCAGAACTCTTTGCCTCGCAAGGTTTTCATTTCGATTTAGTCTTTCTGCATGCTAGGATAGGTTTATTTTGTTCGTTTTGCATGTTTTATTGCGAGATATGGCTGGTAGGCATGCGATACCCCTTGGTTGTTCCTTAGTTGAGGAATTTCGGGGGCAAAATTTCTTAAGGGGGGAGAGTGTAACGACCTGCATTATACGTATCGAAGGATCAAAGAATATTTATTTCTTTTTCATATGAGGTCGTATAGTCGTGTAACTTTGGGGAACGACTATTGGGGTCATTTCTCATGTTCACGAATTTTGCCAATTTTGAAATAACCATTTTGCCCCTAGCTGATCTTGTTTCGCCCATAACATTTGATTGGTAAGGTTTTTTAACATGAAACCACTTCCATTAGATCCAGATGATGGTTTACGTTTCTGTAGAGTGGTCACATTAATCAAACGGACTTACCATTTGGGGGATACGGCTGAAATAGGGTTTAGAAGGTAAAAAACCAGCTTAACCATGCCTAATTAGGGTGACTAGCAGCTAGGCCCATAACCCATTTCGGGATTAAGGTTATGGGGAGGCTGAAATCAGTTAGTAAACGATCTATTTTCATTTTCTCAGCCGCCTAAAACATTTCTCTAAACCTAGCCATGGCCTCCACCTTCTAAAATCATCCCAAATCACCTTCTAATCACTAGTTAAGAAGATCTACATCAAATCAAGGCAAATCAACACCAAATCAGAGTTGGATCTGCTGTGTTGCATAGGAAAACGCCCCAAATCAGAGATAGTTTCATATCTAAGTTTTATTTGTGGCTAAGGTGAGTGATTTGCATTGTTTTTCACTAATTACAGCTAATTAGGGGTGATTAGTGATAATTAGCGAAATTATGGCTTAGGAAAATTTGGAAAAAGATTGTAAAATATTATTTTAGGGCTCTGGCAGAAATTTGGGCTAATTTGGATAAGTTTTGCTAATTGTATGCTTAAACAAGATTAAGGGGGATTAAGGGAAAAACATGGGTTTTTAGGTATGTTTGATCCGTATAAACATGTTAAATTGTTGCTTTGATGTTTGTGGACGATTATACATGTTGCTATTACTGTTTGGTATGATTTGTGTTGCATAGTACAGTTAGAATGGTCGAAAACGCTGTCGTATGGTGTAAACAGCTCGTTGGACAAAGTGCAGAAAACTGTGCAGGAAACCGGATTGGATCGCATCCCTCCGAACCGACACGCTCGTGGAGCATCCCACGACCTTAACCGCTGGCATTTAGAGTGTGTCACGAACTGCTCGCACCTGAAGACCACGACCCGACCCAGACCGAACTGTGGAGCACCATGCAACTCCGACCCGATCTACTGGAAATGGCACGATCCGAACCAGTGTGGCACCACGACTTAGCCTGGAGTATCACAACCCGATCGCACGAGCAGGAAGCCACGACCCAAACTGAACATGAGAAGAAGGGGGACCACGAGTGGGACTATGTCGAGGTACTACGAGCCAAACCGCCAGGGAAAGGTAATCACGGTCGAACCGAAGATGAGAAGAAGGACTGAACAGATCCGGAGGAGACCAAAGCCCGAGATGCAAAGGTAGTCCAAATAGAAAGTAGAACTCAGGATCCAGTTGGGAACCAATGAGTTGACTTCATGAATTGGGATTTGTTGCGGGATGTGTGCTAAGGGGTTATTGACGTCCATAACTTTGATTCACCACTAAGAAGAATGTTAGGCTACGGATCAGTGCAGTGAGGTAGTTATTACTCCATGGGGCAGAGTGATCGTAGCATAGCTATGAGACAGTGCAGTGAAGTTGTCAGGACTTCATGGGGGCAGAGAGGACATAGCAAGGACTAGTGGCTATGGATCAGTGCATGGAGTCGCCATGACTCCATGGGGCAGTGTGATCATAGCAAGGATTTGGGTGATCAAAGCGGTGGATATCGTATGCTTTACGCACTGAGTGTGAGATGTGAGGATGGTTACTATGCTTGATTGTTTGCCATCACTATGACACGCACACCCCCTCCTCTATATCTTTACACCATATGTTAGTGTCACCTTAGAGTATTGTACATCTTGTGTGCTAACTCTTTGGTTGTAGATTCAGGTTCGGGTATGGTTTAGTATACCTATTGTTGTTCTGTTTTGCTGCCTGTCGCTCATACCATACTTTTGTCTGACCCAGTGTTTTTATATCAGTTCTTATTACTCTGGGTGCTCTTAAACGAGCAGACTAGAGACAGGTTAGGTGGTATGCATGAGTAGCTGTACCAGAGACGAGCAGGAGGCTTCCACGTATGATATATATATATATATATTCTCCCTGTGTTGTTGCTGGTCACTGCTTTGGGCATTAGTAGTGCACCTTTTTCTTTTCTTTAGAGACAGTATGTTAGAGTTGTAATAAGCTGTATTTTGAATTCTCGCTGCTATGATGGTTTAGGTTTCACCTTATGCACTATCTCGTCTGTTTTATGTCAAGTATGTTATTATTATATCTTATCCCATGCACTATGAGACACTTTACAGGTTCCTTGTTTGTTCAAATTCCTTTCTTTTCCTTTCTTTGGCGACCGTCCTGTACTGGTTAGACATATGTACAGCACATTTCAGGGAAATGTCGGCTGGTGCGGAGTGGGCAGTCACAATAGTTTACTTTCTCCATTCTCTCATTTGGGGGAGCTTGTGATCCTCCATTTCTCCATTCTCCTATACCTTTCCAGCATTAAAGCTTAGAGAATCGAAGATCTGCATCGTTGGAAGCTAGATCTGCATCATTCTTAGGGAGAGATCATCGAATTGAAGAGTTTCGATCAAATTCTTCGCTGTTTGGATCCAGATCTAAGTGTTTTTGGGTTATTTTGGAGAATTGGTAAGTGATATGCATCTCTAACACGGATTCAATCAAGTATATGGGTATTTGATCTTGTTTTTCATCAATTTCAAGTGTTTTCTCATGGATCTACACCATGGTAAGTCTAATTTCATATGAATCGCCATAGGATCTAATTAGCAAATTTAAACCGGTAATTTCTATGTTATTTCACATGTTTATGCAAGTTAGAGCCATAATTTTGTTCATATGTTCATTTATCATGATTTTGATGAAATCGCATAATTTTGGTGAAAATCATCATTTTCATGTTGTTAGTGATTTCATAACATGCTTATGGTTGTATTGGAGGAATTGGATGAGTAGATTTCATCGATATTTTCATTTGGCAAAATTTTACTTGAAATTGGACTTAAATTGGGACTGTACAGGCCATGGGTCAAGCGTGTAGTACAAGGTAGTACAAGGCAATACAGTGTAGTACAGGAACCGGGTCGATCGAGCATGAGGGACCGGGTCGGTCGAGCATGGGCTCGAGCAAGAGGGTCGAGCATGGGGGACCGGGTCGTCGAGCATGGGCTCGAGTAGAGGGGTCGGTCTGGTTGGGCCGAGCAAACATCGAGCCGAGCAGTGTTGGGTTCGGGTCGAGCGAGTGAGGGCCCACTCACCAGGGTTGGGTCGTTCGTGCATTAAGACCAGGATTTGGTCAGTCGCACCAGGGGGTCGGTCGCACCCAGAAGACATATGGTCGTTTCTAAAAAGAAAAAAATTCGGGTACGACCCAGATTTGAACAAAAGGACCTGAATGCTATGGTTGATGGCATGAACGTTGTAGTTTATTTCATGGAAAATGGATGTAACGCTATGAATTGCCTTGAGCCACATATCGATGTTATTTGGTTCAATGATGTTGTGACTTTGAAGTAAGTTCAAGTACGAATATTCGAACTATTGGATGTGTTCGTTGATCGGTATGGAACGATGAATGAGATGATAGCTCAAAGGTTGTGATTTGGTGGATAATGGTTGCTCGAGAAGGTTGCTTGAGCTATGAAAAGTCGTCGAGTAGGATGAATAGAGATGCGAATGTCGAGAGATTATTGTTGTCGTAGGTTCTAACGGGCTCAAAGCAGGGCTACAATAGAGATATCTAAAAGACCGGAAGGTTGCTGGTCGAGTACCCTGGGTATTGTTGAAAGGCCTAGGTATGTATCATCGAAAAGCGTATGGAGATTTTTTTAGAACCGGGGTTACCATTAGCCCTTGGCATATGGCAACGTTGGCCATCATACAATTAACGATGGTTTCGAAGCAGGATTGGTTGTGATAGCCAGAGTCGGTCATGGATGATTGATTGTTCTGTTTGTACCATCTCACATAGGTTGTCCAACATCGAAGGAGATGTTTCTTGAGTGCTTGTCTAATATTGGTTTAAGCCTCTGGGGCTTGTGCTTGAGGGATGTTGAGCTCAATTGGGATGGCTTATGTGAGATATAACTATTTGTTGTGATCGCTATTGAATGAATGGTTGTCCTGAATGCCATGGATGAATTGTTATTCCTTTGGTTGAATTGATTGTAAAGGCTACCATTATCGGATGTGGGGAAGGCAAGTTTGGATTCTTCTCTGATGTTTGGTAGATTGGCTAGTTAATCTACCTATCCTCATATATTTTAAAGATGATGTTTGTTAGCTGTTTTATCGCTCACTAAGACTGTTGTCTGACCCAAGGTTTTATGTTTCCCTCTTATTACCTTGGGTTGCTCATCCAGTTGTGAATGGGGAGACTAGGTGGCATGTGATAGGTGAAAGCTTAGTGAGGACGATGTTGCAGTTCGAAGGTGAGTAGGAGGCCAGCGTGTTATCTTTTCTACTATATAGTACTTGGGTTTCTATAGTTTGTCATTCTACTCTGAGTGTTATAGTGAGGCAAATTTTTACAGACTTGTGTTGTAAATACTGGTGGCTGGATATACTTTCTAGTTGTTATGAAAGTTTGGTGTTTTATGCTCAAATATTTTTCACTAATATTACCTCCTGTATATGTTCTATTATATTTTATCCTTACGCTGTGAGTCTTACGATAAGTTCTGATTGTGTTATCATACATTGATGATCGTCCACAATTGCCTGACATACCTTACAGCGCATTATTCCTCTTGTTTAGTGCAGGGGTTGTGGGCAGTCGTCACATTTGGTACCAAGAATTTCCAAGCTAGAACCCACTTCACCCGAGCATCTGAATATAATCACACCAACGCCTGTAAGCCAAAAAACAACATAAGAAAACTATGAATATACCCTAATGGGTGCGACTAATATGGCTTGGCTCATATCACATGCTTAAGGCTTAATTTTCTAATGTTGAATTCCAAAGCTTAAAATGAGTGACAAACCGTCTTAGAACGACGAAGAACAATAATGAAATCAAATTTTTAGTTAACAAATTAAGGATCGAAAATGAACAAAAACGATTGTATATGTGAATTTAGATCTTGTACACTTATCACAAATAGATGAACCACGATTTTACTACATTTTATTCTTAAATATACTTGACTTTCATACTAATATTTGTATATCTCTTTTTCGTAAATATTGTTTAAAAATATTCTCATAAAAGGGTGAATTATAATACCAAATGTATTAGACAAGGATCAAAACTAAATGTCATTTTATTTACTTTAAACTAAAAACAATTTACATTTAGCATTTTTTCTGCAATCAATTCCCTTTAAAAGGGACTCAAATTTATAAATTGTTTTTTCTATATTGAAAAAGGATGTTATTATTCGAGTGGATAATAAATCCATTTAAATAACACTATAAAGTTAAAAAGGCGGTTAATCCCTCGAAGGATAATTTAGAACATTCCTTTGTTAAATTAATTATTCAGTTTTAAAACAATTTATTAAATTAGCTAATTACTTTTAATTGTTTTTATTATATCAGTTTAATTAACTGTTATGATATCATAGTGAGACTGTTAATTAAAATCAAATTCATTAATTAAAATGTGTAATTTAAACTCAGACATTATTAATTAAAATGATTAATTAGGTTTAAATACCATTATTTAAAATGATTATTTAATTTTCAAAATCACTAATTAAAATGATTAATTAAATCACAAATATAATTAGTTAAATTGATAAATAAATTCTAAAATTCATTTAGATAAGCAATTAAATTCAATCATTGTTAATGAAAACGAGTAACTAAATTTAAATTTTTAATTAAATAAACCATTTAGCGTAATCATCATTTAGTTAAAATGATTAACTAAAATTTATTTATTATTAATGTAAAATTTTAATAAATTCGAAAATATCATTAATTAAATTGGTAATTTAATACAAATATCGGTTCTGTGAAAACTTAAGTTGAAGTTATATAGGTTGTCATAATTATTTCAACGATAACATAAGTAGTATGCGACAATGGATAATTAAATAATGGCAACAAGTAAAAATGGCTGAGTTAATAAAAAACAAAAAAATATTACATGATACACTTTTTACCATGAAACCCAAAATAATTGGTATTAGGTGTAAAAATATGTAATGTGATAGTCGACAGTCCACTTAAAAAACCATCTATGGTGGATAGTCCACCTTAAAAACCGAAAGTAGTAGGTTGGTAATCTGCCAATTTCTTGTAATACCTATATTATTATTTTTTGTAATAATAAGTTTTACGGATCACTATAAAAATTGGTCGTCCATGCAAAAAAATAGATGTAAAGTGATAAGATTGATCGTACTCAATACGAACTTTCAAATTCAATCTTGTACTATTCATCGAAAAAACGGTGAAAACACCTTTCAAATTCATACGTGTAATATGGTTCCGTCTTTGGAATTCAATACAAGTCAAATTGAAATATTTTTAAGTATTTTATTTGAAAATCCGTCAAGCTTCTGTAAACATTAATTCATATATCAAACCTTATAGAGTTCCTATAATATAAATCAAATCATTTATAATTTTTATTTTAATTCTCTGAACTTTTATAAATTTCTATTTTAAGTTCCAAGATCATTTGTAGGTCGTGGGATTAATTCAATAAGTCATTTTGTAAAACTTAAAAACAGTTGAAATCAATTATAAAACTTAGTTCATTTGTAAAATCTTTATTTTATAATTTTATAAACTGTCAAAACCTTACTTAAATATAAATACTTGAAATCTCTTTTATAAAACTTGTTTATATGTCTTGAGTTTTTTATAAGATCCTTTTATAAATTCTATTTATAAAATCTGGGTCTCTTTATAAAATTTTATTTCATATAATTTATAT
This sequence comes from Allium sativum, assembly GCA_030737875.1. Lineage (NCBI taxonomy): Eukaryota > Viridiplantae > Streptophyta > Magnoliopsida > Asparagales > Amaryllidaceae > Allium > Allium sativum. The sequence goes on along the minus strand of CM060913.1, from coordinate 538,250,077 downwards.
AAATATGTCTATAAAACATTTTTTATAACTTTGGATACTTAGTAAATTTTCCTTACGGAAAATACTCGTATTTCAACATACTAAATTTGGGTCATCTTCCTCTCATCACTTAACCAATATTGATTATTATCATATAGGGTTTAATTTTGTGTAGAAATCATCATCCATATCAGGCTTTACATAATTATTTTAAACAATTCATATGTGTATAATATGGAATCGAATAACATCCAATCACATTGAGGAATCCTGTTGAATCACTACAACATGTCCCCTTGCATTATAGTTCATATATCAGTAAAATATGCATAAAATCATATAATATAATTCATATAACATAAAGCTTCCACATCAGGTAATGTCAAAGGTTATCCTCTCTAAGGGGGGAATATATCCAAAGACTCCAATCCAACCGAATAAGTAGTAAACCATCCAAACAATCAATCAAACATATAAATATGCAATCAACATTGAATTATATTGTATAGTAATATTTCAAAAAGTGTCAGTTTAAACTCACAAACCATCCAAATAACGCTTTTGCATAGTCGAATATTTAGATATGAAAATTTTCGATTTTAACTAAATATCCAATGATATCCAAGTGCATCCAATTAAATTCAATGGATAGATTTCATTGATATGAATCCAACATAACTTATTTTGTCCAAATCTGATCTCATATGAATAGATGTGTGTTACAATAATAGAGAATTAGAATATATTTTGGGCAAGGCCGATGGGGTTGAATGTTCTTCTACCCTTTTTTTGATACACCAAGAGATTTACGAAGTAAAAAAACATAAAACATGTCAGATATACACCCGTCTACACATGTAAAGAGAGAACAGAGAAACATGTTGTATCAATACACTGGAAAGCACAAAAAGAGAAAGCAAAAGAACAAAATGGATACACAAAAAACATAGCAGTTCAAGGGAGAAAATACTAAACCCTGGATCAAAAGCAGAAACAACAAAATGAAGTCTGCTACTAACACCACAAAGGTCAAGATCAACATGAACTACACAAAATTCTCTTCCATACTATTGTAGAAGGAAGCATACAAACATAGTTAACGAAACTTAAGATCCCATCCACAAAAAAATATGTCATGAGTAGACCTTGTGTAATAACCCGGAAAATCTGGGCCAGTTTAAAATTTTTATTTTGGCAATTTTAGCGAATTTTGAATATTTAAAATGGATTATTTTAAATAATATCGACGAAAAATTTATTTTGAATATAATTCGAACGTATATATTATATACATCGTCGTTAGAATATAAATATTTATTTCAAATTATAAAAGGAATTGAAAATGGCGCGGTAGTTCGATAATTCGATTTCAAACTTCAAATGAATGTACCGGGTGCAAAACAAACCGGATTTTAGCGAAATCAAAAATATTAGAATCCATTTGAGAATATCTTTCCAATGAATCCGAGAAATCAAAATTTCATAGCGGGAGTCAAAAGATATGTCCAGTTGAAAATTCTGAATAGTCGCTATGGAATTTCGGCCCTTAAAAATAGCCATTTTGCAAACGACCTCGGATTTCGACGAAACCACTTTTGTTGGATCCGTGATGTAAAGTTATTGCTAGGTTTCAAATTTCGTAATTCTTCGAATTAATATGTGAGCGTGGCAAAGGAAAACGCGTTTGACCAGTTTCAGTTGATTTTAATCGACTGGAAAATGGCCATTTTTCAAACGGTCTCAGAATTCGATGAAACTAGTCTTGTTAGGACCGTATCGTCAATACGAAGCTAGAAAATAATTTTTGGGAATTTTTCGAATTAGTATGTGATCCCGGTAAATTGAAATGTGTATTTAAATTGAATATATAAAGATTTATATTTTAAATTTAACAGAAACTAATCGAAACATTCGAACCAGCCTATGATACATATCCCATTGTGTTCGGAATGGGGGTAATTAGCTATAGACGACAGTCGGTGGGCTTGATTTCGACTTCGAAATAAAAAGTTACTTTTTGAAGAGAAATTAAAATAAAATAATATAAATTTAATTAAAAACTCCCTCACCCCTCTTCTCTCTCTCAGATGGTCAACGAAGGATAAAAAGAAAAAAAAATGGCCGAAGCCCTCCCGCCCTCGTCGATGTCCCCCTCCCGACGTCGTCGCTCCTCTCTCCGCCACCCACCGTGTCCGTCCCCTCTCTTTCCTCTCTCTCCGACGCAGGTTCGAACCCCAACCCTAAACCGCAACCCTCTCACCCCGCGCTGACTTCCCGCTTCGATTTGGAAGGCCCTCGAACCACTGGAATCACCGCGCAACACCACCAGCCTGCTCTTCCGACCATCCGCCGCTTGAGGCTGCCCCCAGCGCCCATTCCCTCCTCCAACCCCCACGATTTTCACTGTAAGGTTTATTTATTTTTATTTTTATTGCCTAATTAGTTTAATTTACTTAAAGTTTTATCTTTAAAATCTGATTTTTATAAATTAATAGAGATATGATTTTTATATAGTGAAGATCATAAAAGAATGATTTTTAAAAGATAAAGTAAATAAAATTCGATTTTTATTTGAGTAGCGAAGTAAAGATTTGATCTTTATATATGTAGTGAATAAAAATATGATTTTTATATTTTTAAAAGAATTAAAAATATGATTTTTATATTTTTAAAGTATTAAAAATATAGTCTTTACTATATAGCGATTATAAAAATATGATTTTTATATTTTTAAAGTAGTAAAAATATAATCTTTTATATTGTAGAAAGATAAAAATATAATCTTTGCATAGTAGGAACTATAAAAATATAATCTTTATGAGATATAGATGTAAAAATGTGAAAAGGCGATATTTTTAAATGTGAAAAGGCGAAATTTTTAAATGTAAAAAGGCGAAATTTTTAGATGTAAAAGGGCGAAATTTTTAGATGTAAAAATGTGAAATCTATATTTTTTGAAATGGAATTTTATATATATTGAATAGCATAATAAAAATTCGATTTTTACATATGTAGAGAATACGGGCAACGAAGGTGATAAAAGGACAAGAACGATGAAGATTTCTATCAAAAGGAGAGTCAAGATGATTGGATAGCTATCGGTGAGAACTTCTCACTCTTCAATTTCTTTTCTAGTTATATATATATACTAGGATGCAGACGGTGTTTAGTAGCACCCGACACCCGTCATTCACAGACCATGGATGGCTTGTTTGTTAAATTATTTGGTTGTGTGGTTAGTTAGAATATTTTGTTTGAATTGTTTGGTGAAATGAATTGATTTGATTGATGTGTGAATGGCGTGGGCCATCACTAGACCGGGGATAAGGCTAGGCCTCGTCCCGTTTCTAGCATCGTGCCGTTATGCCGCCGAAATTTTCTAAAATATGTTAGAAAAATAAAAATATCATTTTATTGAATAAATAACTGAATAGAACATTCACAGGTTGAATAAAATAATTTGATCGTTAAAAATATAATTTTCAACGTGAAGTGAATAAAATAAAATATTCATTTACAAACCGGACGGTTTGTTTATGTACACCGATTTGACTGACATTGATTGGGTCGATAAATTTTACACATCGCCCGACTGCACAAATAAAATATGTGTTTGATTATTTGAAACCCCACACGGGTGTTGGGATGAAATATGAAGTTCACTCATCCTGATTGATTAAATATGTCGATCGATTGATTGACAGGCTATTATAAGCGTTAGATATCTATATTTGATGCTTATACAGTGTAGTGCACTTTGGTTGATGGTTGATTATTTTTCAATGCTATTATATAAGTGTGATGTATGGAAATCAATATAATTAAAATTATATGGTAATTGATTGGGCCTCATTCCAATTTAGAAAATAAAGAATATTATAAAATAAAGGTTCATGTGTTGACTGTACTCATCCGTTGAGATTAGTCATGTGTTGAACGAAATATTTTAATAATAAAATTTACATCTTTATCAATATAAAATAAAGGTTCATGTGTTGACTGTACTCATCCGTTGAGATTAGTCATGTGTTGAACGAAATATTTTAATAATAAAATTTACATCTTTATCAATATAAAATAAAGGTTCATGTGTTGACTGTACTCATCCGTTGAGATTAGTCATGTGTTGAACGAAATATTTTGATAATAACAAACATTTTGATAATAGGAAATATTTGAAATAGAATATTTGAAAATAGAAATACATTAAGCCGTGTTGATTAGATTGACGCCATTTTGACGTGAACGATATTTATATCGATTTTATTCATTTCGAAATGAATCGAATTGAAAACGATTTCGAAATGAATTGAATTGAAAATGATTTCGAAATGAATTGAATTGAAAACGATTTCGAAATGAATTGAATTGAAAACGATTTCAAAATGAATTGAATATAAAACGATTTCGAAATGAATTGAATTGAAAACGATTTCGAAATGAATTGAATTGAAAACGATTTCGAAATGAATTGAATTGAAAACGATTTCGAAATGAATTGAATTGAAAACGATTTCGAAATGAATTGAATTGAAAACGATTTCGAAATGAATTGAATTGAAAACGATTTCGAAATGAATTGAATATAAAACGATTTCGAAATGAATTGAATAGATAACGAATTTGATTTGAATAGAAAACGAATTTGATTTGATTTGAATATATAACGAATTTGATTTTAATGGAATATATAACGAATTTGATTCGAGTAGAAAACCAATTTGAATTGAATCGAATAGAAAACCAATTTGAATTGAATCGAATAGAAAACGACTTTGAATTGAATTGAAAACGATTTCGAAATGAATTGAATTGAAAACGATTTCGAAATGAATTGAATTGAAAACGATTTCGAAATGAATTGAATATAAAACGATTTCGAAATGAATTGAATAGATAACGAATTTGATTCGAATAGAAAACAATTTGAATTGAATCGAATAGAAAACCAATTTGATTTGAATCGAATAGAAAACCAATTTGAATTGAATCGAATAGAAAACCAATTTGAATTGAATCGAATAGAAAACGACTTTGAATTGAATTGAAAACGATTTCGAAATGAATTGAATTGAAAACGATTTCGAAATGAATTGAATTGAAAACGATTTCGAAATGAATTGAATATAAAACGATTTCGAAATGAATTGAATAGATAACGAATTTGATTTGAATAGAAAACGAATTTGAATTGATTTGAATATATAACGAATTTGATTTCAATGGAATATATAACGAATTTGATTCGAATAGAAAACCAATTTGATTTGAATCGAATAGAAAACCAATTTCAATTGAATTGAATAGAAAACGACTTTGAATTGAATTGAAAACGAATTCAAATTGAATTGAAAACGAATTCAAATTGAATTGAAACCGAATTGAAATGAATTCAAATTGAATTGAAATTTGAATTGAATAGAAATGAATTTTAAAACGAATTTATAAAGAAGAATTCAATTTTGATTTGAATTGAAATGGAAGTTGAAATTGTTTTTGAAACGAATTCAAAACTATTTATAAAATTCGTTTTAAATAGAAATCGATGAAATATATATTATATATATATTATATATATAATATAAATGGCCTGAATAGAACGCGCCGCGCCACGGCAGTTCGTGAATTTCGACCATTTATTTCAAACGGACATTACGGGAGATCCGACCGTCGGATTCTCCTAAAACCGGAACCGTTGGGTTCGTATCGAAAAGAGCTTTCTAACGAATATTAGAAATTTGAAATCTAACGGTTGGATTTGTAGATACATCCAAATCAAATTTGAAAAAGGTCGCTGTAAGTGCAGTTCGATGGCCGTTGTTGGAAATCGACTGTACGGGCCTTGATAAAATTATTAAAAATATCAATAATTTGTGTAAAATCATTAGAAATGATTTGGGAAAATTTGGGATGAAAAACTCCATATTTGAAAAGATAAAAATAGATTTTTATCAAAATGAACTAGTTTGAACTAAATTTAAAACCTGATTTGTTTTTAAATAAATAAATGAGATTTAAAAAGGGGTTTTAAATAATCGGAATTCCTAATATATTTGAATTAAATTAAACCAGAATTGATTCATGGGTTTATCGTGAACTGTGTTTTAAATAACACTAGTTCTTTAACCCGATAATAAATAGAATGTGATTTGGGTTTGTCGTGAACTGTGTTTTAAATAACACCTAGTTCTTTAACCCAGTAAATGGAGTTTTAATGAATCTGCAATTAGATTGAAATGGGGAATTGATAATTTAAATTATCAACTTTAGAAAATGAGCGAGAATGGAGTATCACCAGTTTTGCTCCAAAGCGATAGTTAAATCTTTAATTAGATTTGAACGTGAAATGGTAATTAATTTTACCGATAACACTGTGGTGTTAGATATGGAGTATTACCAGTTTTGCTTCATGGGATGAATAGGTTGGGATTGGGAAATAAAATAAATAATTACTTCGGTGTGGTTCGCTAATCTCGACTAGTTTGGAAAACCATAATTTGGTTTGAAATGACATCCAAAGGAAGATCAAAGGATAAATTTTAAAGAATTTATCTTGGATAAAATTAATGGGAACCTTTCCCTAAGAATTGAAATTTAGAAACTAGCTGTAGGTTAGCTAAGAAGAATGGTTTCCTGGGTATTGATCTGATGTTGGTTTCGGCCTTCGGGGTTAATATTTGGGAAATTGTTCTCTTGTTGATTTACGGTTAGTAGCTACTGAATTGGAATGAGGCGTATGCTGTGTTTGTGTAACATTCGTTTTTAATATACGCGGGTTGTTCGAGAAGGCCGGGTTTATACCCATTCTGAATAACCGATTCGACGATATGTCGAAGATGAAGACGGTGGTTAAAGACCGGAAGTCTTCACATCGTTCGGATAATTACTGACGATCCTGATTGGGCCGTACACCCAAGAGGATGGAAATAGTTGGTGGTCGTCCAGACGTACTTGGAGATGGATGGATATGCGAGGAAAGTGCCTCGGTTTCGTTCAGACCTAGAACGGACTTGTAAATGGATGGTGTGTCTGACATTGTATTCCTTTATATTGTATTTGTTGATCTCTGCTAAATATATATCTGTTTGGCGGCGGAGAATTTATTCTCTTGCTTAACGCCCTTCTCTGAGACATATGAGCTTAGAGGTTATATATTGGCAGAAATCAGTGGTACGATATGGATTGATAGTGTGGCATGCTGAGATGCAGTGATCCAGACTTTTGTTGAAAAGAAAAGTTTGGTGGTTGATGATCAAAGCGCAGCTGATACAGCATGGCTTTGTGTATAGCGTTGATCCGCGAGCCTCACACCCCGGTATGGTGGCAAACTGATGGTTTGATCAGTATGCTTTTTCGTGGATGGGCACCTTAGTGGTGTCGTGGATTCGGTCGACCGAGATGAGCCTAGTGCTCAGGGATATATAGAGTAAGCGGTGTTTTCTCTCGCTGGGACGTAAGTCGCGGTGGTACTCTGGTCCCAAATGTGCGGATGCAGACGGTGTTTTCTCTTGTGGGGACGTAAGCCGTGGTGAATTGCATTCCGCGGTCGATCTTTCGAATCAGGAGCCACCATGATGGAAATCCAATTTCCAATACGTGTATTGCGGTTTTAATTGTAGAACTAGTATGGCAACATGATATATGGTACCCATGCCGTCTATGATTGATATTTATGATTGGAATTGTTTTGACACTATACACATATTATAGTATCAAATGATTTGTTTTAAACGTATCAAGCATGTTTGGCTGTTATAAGGTAAAACCCTATCCTCCGGCTTGCGTTGCATTGTGTGATGGGACCTGGGTCTTATAACAGCTTCATTTTTCGAAAAAGCATTGCGTTGTTTATTCTATGCACTAGTATTCTTGGGAGGAAACCCGTTCCGTGTTATACGGCGTGGTCCCTTGATTTACCTAACTTTGAAAATAAAGATAAATAACTGTTTTAGTTCTCACACCAGTCACATGACTGGCCTAGAGTTTATTGTTTTAACCTAAACTATGGGTGCCCCTATTTTCCGCACGGGCAGCTAGTAGTTTTGGTTTTGCAGATTTATATTCACAGGATCCTGGTTTTCAGCTGGAATGATATCCGGAAAGCTCTGTATCCGTATATCACCTTCAGTTGTGCTTCGTATTATTTTCCGTTGTTATATAATTAATTGTAATCTCTGATATTTATTCGAATGTATAATATTCATTTATACTCTGTATATTCTTGTATCTGATGGAATTGTTGTAATAACAATGAAATGTTCTTCCGTATGCGTTCATTTGTGTGTTGTTCTCAAAGTATCCGCTCTTTCCTTCACGGGGAAGTAACGGGTTCTTACAGTGGTATCAGAGCTTTGGTTTACAGAGCTCGAGAACAAGGCACATTAGAACCATACGAAAGAATTCATCAGATATTGGATTAGAAATATCCAATTAGAATGACTCGTTAGAGATAGGATCAGTAGTATCCTAGAACGAGTGTGAAGAGTATATTTTTCAAATGAAAACAATTTTATTTTGAAAATTTAAATCGTTTTATACGTATTTGCTTTTTTATTTATTTTGAATTTGGACAATCTAGTATATAAAGGTTTTGCATATACGCGTCATGAACGTATATTCGAAGTTTTAATATATTAGATAGATATAGAGTCACACTCTAGTCGCCCGGACATGGTCCTGATGATGAAGTATACCATCACCAGTATTTATTTTCGAGTGACGAAGGTGTGATTTCTATATATTTCCATTAGACTGGTGTGAGAACCAAAACTAATATAGCTAGAATACATTGTTGTGAATTGGCATCAAAACAAGATTTTTTGTATATATATCAAAATTATGAATTTGAAACGTTAATTCAACTAATTGATTGATGTTTGTGTTGTTTGTCAATTTGTTTGACGATTTTGAACAATTATGCCTAATTGAACCAAATATTGACTTATATTGAAAATTGGTCGCATTTGCTTGCATACATGTACTTACATTGAACAGGTCATAGCAAGGAGGCTAGAGCAGAGAATAAAATTTGTTTGCCCGACAAATAGGTACATGTTTACTACATAATTTACTGTTTTGTTTGGGTGATGACGATTTTATGAGCCTATTGGCTAGCCGCTTGGCTTTTTCTTTTTCTTTTTGAGATTAGAAGGACCGGGGAAGCTATTTGAATTCCCCGATGCTCCCGGTGCAGGGGAGGTTATGGCGAAATTTTTTGAAAATTTAGGGTGTTAGCCAAATTTTTGAAAATTTGAAAATTCTCAGAAACTGAAAAGTTAGAGAATGGAAGCCAAATCGAACGTAGAGTTGATTAATCAAACCACTTTCGACTTTGTTCCTTTTCGGGGACGAAAAGTTTTAAGTGGGGGAGATTGTAATAACCCGGAAAATCTGGGCCAGTTTAAAAATTTTTATTTTGGCAATTTTAGCGAATTTTGAATATTTAAAATGGATTATTTTAAATAATATCGACGAAAAATTTATTTTGAATATAATTCGAACGTATATATTATATACGTCGTCGTTAGAATATAAATATTTATTTTAAATTATAAAAGGAATTGAAAATGGCGCGGTAGTTCGATAATTCGATTTCAAACTTCAAATGAATGTACCGGGTGCAAAACAAACCGGATTTTAGCGAAACCAAAAATATTAGAATCCATTTGAGAATATCTTTCCAATGAATCCGAGAAATCAAAATTTCATAGCGGGAGTCAAAAGATATGTCCAGTTGAAAATTCTGAATAGTCGCTATGGAATTTCGGCCCTTAAAAATAGCCATTTTGTAAACGACCTCGGATTTCGGCGAAACCACTTTTGTTGGATCCGTGATGTAAAGTTATTGCTAGGTTTCAAATTTCATAATTCTTCGAATTAATATGTGAGCGTGGCAAAGGAAAACGCGTTTGACCAGTTTCAGTTGATTTTAATCGACTGGAAAATGGCCATTTTTCAAACGGTCTAAGAATTCGATGAAACTAGTCTTGTTAGGACCGTATCGTCAATACGAAGCTAGAAAATATTTTTTGGGAATTTTTCGAATTAGTGTGTGATCCCGGTAAATTGAAATGTGTATTTAAATTGAATATGTAAAGATTTATATTTTAAATTTAATAGAAACTAATCGAAACATTCGAACCAGCCTATGATACATATCCCATTGTGTTCGGAATGGGGGTAATTAGCTATAGACGACAGTCGGTGGGCTTGATTTCGACTTCGAAATCAAAAGTTACTTTTTGAAGAGAAATTAAAATAAAATAATATAAATTTAATTAAAAACTCCCTCACCCCTCTTCTCTCTCTCAGATGGTCAACGAAGGATAAAAATAAAAAAAATGGCCGAAGCCCTCCCGCCCTCGTCGATGTCCCCCTCCCGACGTCGTCGCTCCTCTCTCCGCCACCCACCGTGTCCGTCCCCTCTCTTTCCTCTCTCTCCGACGCAGGTTCGAACCCCAACCCTAAACCGCAACCCTCTCACCCCGCGCTGACTTCCCGCTTCGATTTGGAAGGCCCTCGAACCACTGGAATCACCGCGCAACACCACCAGCCTGCTCTTCCGACCATCCGCCGCTTGAGGCTGCCCCCAGCGCCCATTCCCTCCTCCAACCCCCACGATTTTCACTGTAAGGTTTATTTATTTTTATTTTTATTGCCTAATTAGTTTAATTTACTTAAAGTTTTATCTTTAAAATCTGATTTTTATAAATTAATAGAGATATGATTTTTATATAGTGAAGATCATAAAAGAATGATTTTTAAAAGATAAAGTAAATAAAATTCGATTTTTATTTGAGTAGCGAAGTAAAGATTTGATCTTTATATATGTAGTGAATAAAAATATGATTTTTATATTTTTAAAAGAATTAAAAATATGATTTTTATATTCTTAAAGTATTAAAAATATAGTCTTTACTATATAGCGATTATAAAAATATGATTTTTATATTTTTAAAGTAGTAAAAATATAATCTTTTATATTGTAGAAAGATAAAAATATAATCTTTGCATAGTAGGAACTATAAAAATATAATCTTTATGAGATATAGATGTAAAAATGTGAAAAGGCGATATTTTTAAATGTGAAAAGGCGAAATTTTTAAATGTAAAAAGGTGAAATTTTTAGATGTAAAAGGGCGAAATTTTTAGATGTAAAAATGTGAAATCTATATTTTTTGAAATGGAATTTTATATATATTGAATAGCATAATAAAAATTCGATTTTTACATATGTAGAGAATACGGGTAACGAAGGTGATAAAAGGGCAAGAACGATGAAGATTTCTATCAAAAGGAGAGTCAAGATGATTGGATAGCTATCGGTGAGAACTTCTCACTCTTCAATTTCTTTTCTAGTTATATATATATATACTAGGATGCAGACGGTGTTTAGTAGCACCCGACACCCGTCATCCACAGACCATGGATGGCTTGTTTGTTAAATTGTTTGGTTGTGTGGTTAGTTAGAATATTTTGTTTGAATTGAATTATTTGGTGAAATGAATTGATTTGATTGATGTGTGAATGGCGTGGGCCTTCACTAGACCGGGGATAAGGCTAGGCCTCGTCCCATTTCTAGTATCGTGCCGTTATGCCGCCGAAATTTTCTAAAATATGTTAGAAAAATAAAAATATCATTTTATTGAATAAATAACTGAATAGAACATTCACAGGTTGAATAAAATAATTTGATCGTTAAAAATATAATTTTCAACGTGAAGTGAATAAAATAAAATATTCATTTACAAACCGGACGATTTGTTTATGTACACCGATTTGACTGACATTGATTGGGTCGATAAATTTTACACATCGCCCGACTGCACAAATAAAATATGTGTTTGATTGTTTGAAACCCCACACGGGTGTTGGGATGAAATATGAAGTTCACTCATCCTGATTGATTAAATATGTCGATCGATTGATTGACAGGCTATTATAAGCGTTAGATATCTATATTTGATGCTTATACAGTGTAGTGCACTTTGGTTGATGGTTGATTATTTTTCAATGCTATTATATAAGTGTGATGTATGGAAATCAATATAATTAAAATTATATGGTGATTGATTGGGCCTCATTCCAATTTAGAAAATAAAGAATATTATAAAATAAAGGTTCATGTGTTGACTGTACTCATCCGTTGAGATTAGTCATGTGTTGAACGAAATATTTTAATAATAAAATTTACATCTTTATCAATATAAAATAAAGGTTCATGTGTTGACTGTACTCATCCGTTGAGATTAGTCATGTGTTGAACGAAATATTTTAATAATAAAATTTACATCTTTATCAATATAAAATAAAGGTTCATGTGTTGACTGTACTCATCCGTTGAGATTAGTCATGTGTTGAACGAAATATTTTGATAATAACAAACATTTTGATAATAGGAAATATTTGAAATAGAATATTTGAAAATAGAAATACATTAAGCCGTGTTGATTAGATTGACGCCATTTTGACGTGAACGATATTTATATCGATTTTATTCATTTCGAAATGAATCGAATTGAAAACGATTTCTAAATGAATTGAATTGAAAATGATTTCGAAATGAATTGAATTGAAAACGATTTCGAAACGAATTGAATTGAAAACGATTTCAAAATGAATTGAATATAAAACGATTTCGAAATGAATTGAATTGAAAACGATTTCGAAATGAATTGAATTGAAAACGATTTCGAAATGAATTGAATTGAAAACGATTTCGAAATGAATTGAATTGAAAACGATTTCGAAATGAATTGAATTGAAAACGATTTCGAAATGAATTGAATAGATAACGAATTTGATTTGAATAGAAAACGAATTTGATTTGATTTGAATATATAACGAATTTGATTTCAATGGAATATATAACGAATTTGATTCGAATAGAAAACCAATTTGAATTGAATCGAATAGAAAACCAATTTGAATTGAATCGAATAGAAAACGACTTTGAATTGAATTGAAAACGATTTCGAAATGAATTGAATTGAAAACGATTTCGAAATGAATTGAATTGAAAACGATTTCGAAATGAATTGAATATAAAACGATTTCGAAATGAATTGAATAGATAACGAATTTGATTTGAATAGAAAACCAATTTGAATTGAATCGAATAGAAAATCAATTTGATTTGAATCGAATAGAAAACCAATTTGAATTGAATCGAATAGAAAACCAATTTGAATTGAATCGAATAGAAAACGACTTTGAATTGAATTGAAAACGATTTCGAAATGAATTGAATTGAAAACGATTTCGAAATGAATTGAATTGAAAACGATTTCGAAATGAATTGAATATAAAACGATTTCGAAATGAATTGAATAGATAACGAATTTGATTTGAATAGAAAACGAATTTGATTTGATTTGAATATATAACGAATTTGATTTCAATGGAATATATAACGAATTTGATTCGAATAGAAAACCAATTTGAATTGAATCGAATAGAAAACCAATTTGAATTGAATCGAATAGAAAACGACTTTGAATTGAATTGAAAACGATTTCGAAATGAATTGAATTGAAAACGATTTCGAAATGAATTGAATTGAAAACGATTTCGAAATGAATTGAATATAAAACGATTTCGAAATGAATTGAATAGATAACGAATTTGATTCGAATAGAAAACCAATTTGAATTGAATCGAATAGAAAACCAATTTGATTTGAATCGAATAGAAAACCAATTTGAATTGAATCGAATAGAAAACCAATTTGAATTGAATCGAATAGAAAACGACTTTGAATTGAATTGAAAACGATTTCGAAATGAATTGAATTGAAAACGATTTCGAAATGAATTGAATTGAAAACGATTTCGAAATGAATTGAATATAAAACGATTTCGAAATGAATTGAATAGATAACGAATTTGATTTGAATAGAAAACGAATTTGATTTGATTTGAATATATAACGAATTTGATTTCAATGGAATATATAACGAATTTAATTCGAATAGAAAACCAATTTGAATTGAATCGAATAGAAAACCAATTTGAATTGAATCGAATAGAAAACGACTTTGAATTGAATTGAAAACGATTTCGAAATGAATTGAATTGAAAACGATTTCGAAATGAATTGAATTGAAAACGATTTCGAAATGAATTGAATATAAAACGATTTCGAAATGAATTGAATAGATAACGAATTTGATTCGAATAGAAAACCAATTTGAATTGAATCGAATAGAAAACCAATTTGATTTGAATCGAATAGAAAACCAATTTGAATTGAATCGAATAGAAAACCAATTTGAATTGAATCGAATAGAAAACGACTTTGAATTGAATTGAAAACGATTTCGAAATGAATTGAATTGAAAACGATTTCGAAATGAATTGAATTGAAAACGATTTCGAAATGAATTGAATATAAAACGATTTCGAAATGAATTGAATAGATAACGAATTTGATTTGAATAGAAAACGAATTTGATTTGATTTGAATATATAACGAATTTGATTTCAATGGAATATATAACGAATTTGATTCGAATAGAAAACCAATTAGATTTGAATCGAATAGAAAACCAATTTGAATTGAATTGAATAGAAAACGACTTTGAATTAAATTGAAAACTAATTCAAATTGAATTGAAACCGAATTGAAATGAATTCAAATTGAATTGAATTTTGAATTGAATAGAAATGAATTTTAAAACGAATTTATAAAGAAGAATTCAATTTTGATTTGAATTGAAATGGAAGTTGAAATTGTTTTTGAAACGAATTCAAAACTATTTATAAAATTCGTTTTAAATAGAAATCGACGAAATATATATTATATATATTGTATATATAATATAAATGGCCTGAATAGAACGCGCCGCGCCGCGGTAGTTCGTGAATTTCGACCATTTATTTCAAACGGACATTACGGGAGATCCGACCGTCGGATTCTACTAAAACCGGAACCGTTGGGTTCGTATCGAAAAGAGCTTTCTAAAAAATATTAGAAATTTGAAATCTAACGGTTGGATTTGGAGATACGTCCAAATCAAATTTTAAAAAGGTCGCTGTAAGTGCAGTTCGATGGCCGTTGTTGGAAATCGACTGTACGGGCCTTGATAAAATTATTAAAAATATCAATAATTTGTGTAAAATCATTAGAAATGATTTGGGAAAATTTGGGATGAAAAACTCCATATTTGAAAAGATAAAAATAGATTTTTATCAAAATGAACTAGTTTGAACTAAATTTAAAACCCGATTTGTTTTTAAATAAATAAATGAGATTTAAAAAGGGGTTTTAAATAATCGGAATTCCTAATATATTTGAATTAAATTAAACCAGAATTGATTCATGGGTTTATCGTGAACTGTGTTTTAAATAACACTAGTTCTTTAACCCGATAATAAATAGAATGTGATTTGGGTTTGTCGTGAACTGTGTTTTAAATAACACCTAGTTCTTTAACCCAGTAAAAGGAGTTTTAATGAATCTGCAATTAGATTGAAATGGGGAATTGATAATTTAAATTATCAACTTTAGAAAATGAGCGAGAATGGAGTATCACCAGTTTTGCTCCAAAGCGATAGTTAAATCTTTAATTAGATTTGAACGTGAAATGGTAATTAATTTTACCGATAACACCGTGGTGTTAGATATGGAGTATTACCAGTTTTGCTTCATGGGATGAATAGGTTGGGATTGGGAAATAAAATAAATAATTACTTCGGTGTGGTTCGCTAATCTCGACTAGTTTGGAAAACCATAATTTGGTTTGAAATGACATCCAGAGGAAGATCAAAGGATAAATTTTAAAGAATTTATCTTGGATAAAATTAATGGGAACCTTTCCCTAAAAATTGAAATTTAGAAACTAGCTGTAGGTTAGCTAAGAAGAATGGTTTCCTGGGTATTGATCTGATGTTGGTTTCGGCCTTCGGGGTTAATATTTGGGAAATTGTTATCTTGTTGATTTACGGTTAGTAGCTACTGAATTGGAATGAGGCGTATGCTGTGTTTGTGTAACATTCGTTTTTAATATACGCGGGTTGTTCGGGAAGGCCGGGTTTATACCCATTCTGAATAACCGATTCGACGATATGTCGAAGATGAAGACGGTGGTTAAAGACCGGAAGTCTTCACATCGTTCGGATAATTACTGACGATCCTGATTGGGCTGTACACCCAAGAGGATGGAAATAGTTGGTGGTCGTCCAGACGTACTTGGAGATGGTGTAATGGCGCGTTTTGTTAGCTGTCGAATAATTTATTTATTTAATGATTTATATATCGATTTGGCGATATCGATAACTTAAAGTACAACGTTCGAACTTATAATTTATAATTATAATTAAAACGAACCTGAAACGTCGTTGCAGTTCGTAAATTGACGATTTGAACTTCAACTGAATGTACATGATTCATTTTAAGCCGGATTTCTGTGAAACAAGAAACATGTGGAGATGGTGGAGTATATCTTTCTAGTGGAAGAGAAAAATCAGGATTTCGTCGTGTAGATTTTGAGATATGTCCAAATCAAATTTTAAAATAGTCGCTATAGAATCGTTTATCGACCGTATCGGTTTATTCGATATAACAAGATATCGGGTTTGAATTTAGATAAGGTTCTTTTGGGAAATAGTGATAATTTAATTTTTAGAATTTTACTGTAATTTTTAATTAATTAAATAAGCAACTTTTTATTTGGGGTATTGTGTACCCTGTATCGGTATTTCGGGATTTCAAAATATGAGTTAAACTACCGGTATTATTACATTTTTGGGATCGTGACACCTCGTTGAGTACAATTGTACGTTTATTTCTGTCCTCAATCGCCCAGACATGAACGAAATTTATGTAACCGGCACTGCATTCACAATAACAAAATATGGATTTTAACACATTCATGAACATGAATATTAATGAATATATGAACAGAGCGAATACGTGAATAATTATATGAGTAACTTGCTAGCTTAACATGAACATGAATGTTTGAATACGACAAGAATCTAAATTTTGGCGCACTGGATTCATGAATAACATTCTTCTCCTTCTGTTGGCTACAAGGATTGCCACAACCTATAAGTGATAGTTAAACTAAAAACGTGGATGGAATTTATCCACTAATTCAAAGGAATATCCAATAGAAATATCTACAAATACATGGTTATCCTCCACGTTCACCTCTTCTTTGCTTCAGGAAAAATAAGCAGGAAGTTCGAACCATATTTTGGCTTCAAGAAAAAAATTCGTTTATCCAAGAATAATCCACGAAAAAATCAAACGTTTCTATTTTTGAACTCTTCATCTGTTTCTCTTCAAACTGATACCCATTATACTGGTCGCGACGTCCTTGCGAGATGCTCCAAAACATCACAAAAAACTAGGGTTCGGTCTTAGTGAAGATCGAAGCACGGATTCAAGTTCCAGAGACCATATTCATGTTTTAGCCAATGGATTTGTGATGGCGAGGTGGAAGAGCATCGTTTGGCAAAAGTTTGGGGTTTTCTGTGCTAAAAAGGTTCGGTGGACTGCTGTTATCGTGCGTCGACGGGGTGAGGACGGGTTTTCATATGGAGGTGCGAGTTGCAAGTATAGGGTATGAGGGGATTGAGGATTCGATGAAGATGGTGATGGTGGTTTCAGATTTTAGAACGATGAAGGGATGAAGGAGCGGTTAGGGGAGGAAGTTCGGTAATGGCCTTGAACAGTAGCAGCAAGCATTTGGGAAGAAGGTGTTTGAACGGGCCTGGGTATTCACGAATTGATATGGGCCAATATAAAGGGGTAAAGCCCGTTTAATAATTGAGTGTTTTTATTGTAAAGAGTTCAAAACTTATATAACGTATAACTTGGCCATAGAATATCAGATTTACAAACCGTAAGTTGCGTCGGGATCATAGGGACGGGAGCAACAAAATGAGACTGACTGGAAGTGGATCCGAGCTCGTTACAATTTATGGAGAAATAAATTGTCCGTTGAAATCAAAGAACGCAAACCGGTTATTTAACGGTTAACGCGCAAATGTGAGTAAATCTCACAAACTCTAAACAGTTTTATTTTCATGTTGTATTCTTAGAACTGTTAAAATATTATCTGTTTGACTGTTTGACTGTGTGTTGACTGTTTGATTGAACTGCTAGTCAGTTAGTAGAGATTTTATATATATATATTACGTATATATATAAACCGTTAAATAGTCATATGTTGATTCTGCTATCAGAATATTTCACAGTGAAGTGAAATCGATGTTGTTGTATTGTCTAACATCTGTGGTGCAGGGAAACAGGTTGGAGGAATCCAACTGGATTCCTCAACAGTTATTTTTACTGTGATTTATATATTGTGACATATAATGTGATGTATATAATCCGTTGTGATTATGCGTGTTTGGACAAATATTCATCGTTGTTAGATGATGTGTTAAAAACCATAAGTTAACCAAAGCGAGTTAGTCGAGTTAAACAAAGTAATTGGTTAGGTTAACCAAAGCAGAGTTAGTCGAGTTAAACAAAGTAATTGGTTAAGTTAACCAAAGCGAAGTTAGTCGAGGTAAACAAAGTAATTGGTTAAGTAAATCAAAGCAAGTTAGTTAAGTTAA
This sequence comes from Allium sativum, assembly GCA_030737875.1. NCBI lineage: Eukaryota > Viridiplantae > Streptophyta > Magnoliopsida > Asparagales > Amaryllidaceae > Allium > Allium sativum. The sequence goes on along the minus strand of CM060913.1, from coordinate 538,231,529 downwards.
ACTAAGTGATTAATCGATGTGAATTAGTTAAGTTAAACTAAGTGATTTATCAAAGTGAATTAGTTAAGTTAAACTAAGTGGTTAATCGAAGTGAATTAGTTAAGTTAACTAAGTGGTTAATCGAAGTGAATTAGTTGAGTTAAACTAAGTGAATCGGTTAGAGTTAATCAACGTGAATTAGCTAAGTTAAACTGAGTGGATTTGTTCAGTTAATCAAGACGAATTAACCAGTTAGGTTAAACCAGTAGAGTTAACCAGTTGAGTTAACCAGTTAGAGTTAACCAGTTAGGTTAAACCAGTTGAGTTGACCAGTTAGAGTTAACCAGTTAGAGTTATTCTGTTAGAGTTAACCAGTCGAGTTAACCAGTTGAGTTAACCAGTTAGAGTTGATCAGTTAGAGTTGATCAATTAGAGTTGATCAGTTAGAGTTATCCAAGTAGAGTTAATCGAGTAGAGTTGTCGAATATCACTTATCCGAAGTAGACTTATCGAATATAGTGTATTCGAGAGAAGAGTTATCGAATATAGTTTATTCGAGTGGAGAAATCAAATGTTATTCATTTGAGAAGAGTTATCGAATATAGTTTATTCGAGTGGAGAAATCAAATGTGATTCATTTGAGAAGAGTTATCGAATATTATTTATTCGAAGAGTAGTTATCGAATATTGGTTATTCGAAGTTAGTTAATCCGAAGGAGTTAATCGAAGAGTTAATCCGAAGGAGTTAGTCGAAGAGTTAATCCAAAGGAGTTATTCGAAGTTAGTTAACCGAGGAGTTAATCCGAAGGAGTTAGTCGAAGAGTCAATCCAAAGGAGTTATTCGAAGTTAGTTAATCCAAAGGAGTTATTCGAAGTTAGTTAATCCGAAGGAGTTAGTCGAAGAGTTATTCGAAGTTAGTTAATCCAAAGGAGTTATTCGAAGTTAGTTAATCCGAAGGAGTTAATCGAAGAGTTAATCCAAAGGAGTTATTCGAAGTTAGTTAATCCAAAGGAGTTATTCGAAGTTAGCTAATCAAAAGGAGTTATTCGAAGTTAGTTAATCCAAAGGAGTTAGTCGAAGAGTTAATCGAATATAGTTATTCGAAAGAAGGTGTTAATCGAATATAGTTATTCGAGTAAAGTAAAAGAGTTAATCGAATTTAGTTATTCGAAATGAGTTATTCAAATTAGATATTTGAATAGAGTTAAACACATTAGAGTTATTCGAATTTGTTATTCGAATAGAGTTAAACACGTAAGAGTTAATTGAATATTAGTTATTCAATTTGAGTTAATCGAATGTAGTTATTCGAGAAGAGTTAAATCGAATTTAGTTATTCGAAAAGAGTTAATCAATTTGAGTTAAGTTAATCGATTTGAATTAAGTTGAATCGAAATGGAGTAAATCGATTAGAATTAAGTTAATCAAGTTAGAGTAAATCGAATATTGGTTATTCGAAGGTAAGTTATTCGAATTAGTTATTCGAAGGAGTTAATCAAATGAGTCAATCCAAAGGAGTTAGTTGAATATTAGTTATTCGAATAGAGTTAAAGGAGTTATCGATTTTAGTTTGATCGAAAGGAGTTATCGATTTTAGTTTGATCGAAAGTAGTTATCGATTAGTAAATCGAAAGGAGATTTTCGAATATAGCATATTCGAAAGAAAAAGATCGAATATTGTTTATTCGAAAGAGAGAGATTTCGAATATGAGTTATTCGAAGAGAGATAATCGAATATTGGTTATTCGAAGAGGAGTTAATCAAATAGAGATTACTCGAAAGAGAGTTATACGTCGAATTCGATTATAGCGAATTCGGGAAAGTACTATTTACTTGCCAGGGTTTAAATCAAGATTTAGTTATTGATTTAGAAATTAGGTGTCTGTTAAATTATTCGAGTTAGGAGATAAAGTTATAATTAAGGTTAGATATTGCAGAAGTAGGAATTATAACGTTATAGTTATAATCAAACGTTTTCATATAAGAAGTAGATTCGTAACCTGAATCCAAGAATTTGCGTAAACAGATGATTGTAAAAAGTGAGTGATGAGCTTCATCTATTTCACAGTAAAGGACGTTGTTCAATTAAGGTCTGAGAGGTAATTATACCCCAACTTGATTGACTTCAGAATTGACAAAGGAATAGTTGTGGTTCGATAGAAAAGGTTGATTTGAAATATAGTTAAGTGATAAGCGATTAATGGATTAAGCGTAACGATGTTTTATACAACGTTCATTGGAAATCCGTAAATGAGTTTTGGAAACGTTTTCCAAATATAGTCAGATATGTTTTCTAAACATAGAAAATGAAATGTTTTCATGATAAGAATTTAAGAAATAGAGTTAAGCAAATTCAGAAACTGACTGGAGAGGGTAAGTTAAACGGTTTTCTAAGTGACAATCTGATGTTGGTTTCGACCTTCAGGATTGATACTTAGAGAATTGTTCTCATACTAGTTACAGTTAGGGACTGATAGTTGCGAAATAATAGTGATGTGAAAATAAGCTATGGAAATGTTTTCCAACGATTAATAACATATATTTTCTAAATATATGAAATAAGGAAATATGAACATATGATGATTGATCGATCGAATTTCCATTTGGAAATAAGATCGTTGTTTGTACACCGACATGTTTTCATTTGATAGTTGAATCACAGACTATCAAAGTTTTTACCATTTTAACGTTGTTAATATGGAGAGACCGGTTGGATTATTATCCAAAGAACCACTCTGTATTGGCATAAGCGTTGCGAGCAATATATGCCAAAGATAAATTGAAGACGGAGTAAAGTGCAAGGGCTGTTGTATAAGTCTTAGATAACAGTGACTAAGATGGATATACTGAATAGTGCCTTCGGTTGGTCCAGTCCCAGGACAACGTATATGGAAGAAGGTCTGACAGAGTATGTCCAATGGATCGCGTAAGTTGATCTGTTCAAACGTATTCACGTTTGGTGGCGGAGGAATTCGTTTCTCTTAGCTATATACCCGTGTTATTTTTGGATAAGTCAATTTGTGATTTGGCGGGTATGACGATGTGGCATTCAAAGTGAATGGTGATCAGATGTTCTGAAGATAGACGTAGCTTCTAGCCTCACACCAGGAAGTAACAAAAGTTGGGCTAGGCAGCATGGCTAGTTGGGTCATTCCCAAGCAGGGTGTATTGTCACCGATCTAGGGAATATCCATATTTATACTTCTTTTTGATTCTGTATCTTCGAATGACGGTTTGATGGCCTACAACCGTGGTGGCAATATATTCGCGACACTCAAGCTAAATGAGTGAGCGGTCATGTGTGGCCGGGTTGCAAGACGTTCTTGTTGAACCCTGAGTGTATCACCTCTAGAGTGCACTATTCAGAAGGTGCTCCCATACCTTGTCTGTTGGAATCCATTCTCCGATAAGAGCCCTGCGGTTTATGATTTTATACTATGTATGTAGAACGTGAGATGCAAGCGTTTCTGCTAGATTGATACCTATTTGTACTTAGACATTATTATAATATCAATGATATTGCTTGTCAAAGTTGTTTAGATACTCATAAGGAAAAATCCGTTCCGTATTCACGGCGTGGTCTTATGAGATATCATATACCTGTTCAATTGTTTTAAATTGTTTTACTCATACCAGTCCCATGACTGACCCGGAGTTTACTTTGTTGTTTTCCCTAAACTCTTGGGTGCCTAAATTTGTACGGGCAGTCAAGTAGTCGGGATTTACAGATATACTTGGAGAGCTTGGAGCAGGAGACTTCAAGATTCTATAGCTATAGTTATTTCCGCTGTGTTGTAAGTGTTGTACTCTGATAAGTGCTATTGTATATATAACTGTTTACTTCAAAGTTATGTTATATATTATATGTTATTCGTTCCGCTGTGAGATTCGTGTTACTCTGATGATTCTGATGTTCTTCTTCTTCTTCTTCTATTCTATTAGTTCTATCTTTTCTTTCTCACCTTCTAAATTCTTTCACTAACGTCGCGGAATTTCCGACTCTCGAGGAGTCGGAAATTTCCAGCCGTTACAATTGGTATCAGAGCTTAAGTTAAGTGATTACCTTGGCTCTGTGGCGTAACTCAGTAGAGATGGGATTAGAAATATCCTAGATTGAGTTGAGTGTATACATATGAGTGCGTAATTGTTATTCAATATAAAATGGTTTTATATTGTGGAGATTTATTGGTTGAGTGGCTTATGAATTCTGGTCGATCAGTTGATCCACTGTATCGATAAGGGTTACTAAGCACTCGAATACGATGAACCGTCATGGTATGTTTTGAAAGAGGGTAAATGAAATAATTTTTCCCAAAATATATTTGTTGATAGAAGAAATATATATCTTGAAATTATTATAGTATACTGATTTTATTGGTTGTTATTATAATCGAATAAGATTATAAAAGGGTGAAATGGTCATAAATGACCAATCAGAATTCATATGAATGTGATATATGAAATAGTTTGAATTAAATATGAATTTAGATCAGAATTTGGAATTTAAAATAAGGAAATTTTAAGTTCCTGGGAGATTTTGAAAATGTTTTCAAATTGAAAATGATATAGTATTGAACTCACGTCGATAGCTGGAAAATAGATTCTGATGATGAATCTAGACATCATCAGTGTTCATTTTCGAGTTCTAAGTGACGGATTACTACCACAGGTTTTGTTTTTGAATTGTTTTGAGAAAACAAGTTGTTTAGAAATTCAAAGGTTTTGAATTGGCATTATGATTTCAAATTGATTTGAAATGAGCCTAGGAACTTAAGTTCTGGAATTAAAAATTTAACTAATAAAGTTAAATAAAATGAGATGGTGAAAATAAATGGAAATTTAACTTGAACCGAGTTAAATAAAATTGAATTGGGATTAGAGATAATCTAGAATGGAACCAAATTGATAAGTGTAATTTGGAATTTGATATTAGAGTTCGAATGAAATTCGATTTGGATTTGAGGATATGAACTGATTGGAGATCAAATGGGAATGGATAACATTGGTATATGTTGAAGTGGTAGCAGATGAAAGGGATAGAGTTAAAGGCCCGACAAAAAAGTACAAGTTTATATCATATATGAGTTTGGATTTTATGAGCCGAATTGGCAAGCCGCTTGGCTATTTTGATTTCCTTTTTGGATTGGAGGAGGCCTAGAGAGGCGAGTTGTGGATTGACGTATTAAGCCGTACAAAGGAGGTTATGGCGAAATTTTCTAAAAATATAAAGTGTTAGAGAATTTTCAAAATTTTGGAAATTTTAGTTAGTCGAAAGGAATTAATATTTTAATCGATATTAATTGGTTCAGTTGAAATCAGAGGAATTCCAATAGATAGGGTCGTCCTCTAACTTAGCAATTTCGGGGACGAAATTATTTTAAGGGGGGAAGTCTGTAATGGCGCGTTTTGTTAGCTGTCGAATAATTTATTTATTTAATGATTTATATATTGATTTGGCGATATCGATAACTTAAAGTACAACGTTCGAACTTATAATTTATAATTATAATTAAAACGAACCTGAAACGTCGCTGCAGTTCGTAAATTGACGATTTGAACTTCAACTGAATGTACATGATTCATTTTAAGCCGGATTTCTGTGAAACAAGAAACATGTGGAGATGGTGGAGTATATCTTTCTAGTGGAAGAGAAAAATCAGGATTTCGTCGTGTAGATTTTGAGATATGTCCAAATCAAATTTTAAAATAGTCGCTATAGAATCGTTTATCGACCGTATCGGTTTATTCGATATAACAAGATATCGGGTTTGAATTTAGATAAGGTTCTTTTGGGAAATAGCGATAATTTAATTTTTAGAATTTTACTGTAATTTTTAATAAATTAAATAAGCAACTTTTTATTTGGGGTATTGTGTACCCTGTATCGGTATTTCGGGATTTCAAAATATGAGTTAAACTACCGGTATTATTACATTTTTGGGATCGTGACACCTCGTTGAGTACAACTGTACGTTTATTTCTGTCCTCAATCGCCCAGACATGAACGAAATTTATGTAACCGGCACTGCATTCACAATAACAAAATATGGATTTTAACACATTCATGAACATGAATATTAATGAATATATGAACAGAGCGAATACGTGAATAATTATATGAGTAACTTGCTAGCTTAACATGAACATGAATGTTTGAATACGACAAGAATCTAAATTTTGGCGCACTGGATTCATGAATAACATTCTTCTCCTTCTGTTGGCTACAAGGATTGCCACAACCTATAAGTGATAGTTAAACTAAAAACGTGGATGGAATTTATCCACTAATTCAAAGGAATATCCAATAGAAATATCTACAAATACATGGTTATCCGCCACGTTCACCTCTTCTTTGCTTCAGGAACAATAAGCAGGAAGTTCGAACCATATTTTGGCTTCAAGAAAAAAATTCATTTCTCCAAGAATAATCCACGAAAAAATCAAACGTTTCTATTTTTGAACTCTTCATCTGTTTCTCTTCAAACTGATACCCATTATACTGGTCGCGACGTCCTTGCGAGATGCTCCAAAACATCACAAAAAACTAGGGTTCGGTCTTAGTGAAGATCGAAGCACGGATTCAAGTTCCAGAGACCATATTCATGTTTTAGCTAATGGATTTGTGATGGCGAGGTGGAAGAGCATCGTTTGGCAAAAGTTTGGGGTTTTCTGTGCTAAAAAGGTTCGGTGGACTGCTGCTATCGTGCGTCGACGGGTTGAGGACGGGTTTTCATATGGAAGTGCGAGTTGCAAGTATAGGGTATAAGGGGATTGAGGATTCGATGAAGATGGTGATGGTGGTTTCAGATTTTAGAATGATGAAGGGATGAAGGAGCGGTTAGGGGTGGAAGTTCAGTAATGGCCTTGAACAGTAGCAGCAAGCATTTGGGAAGAAGGTGTTTGAACGGGCCTGGGTATTCACGAATTGATATGGGCCAATATAAAGGGGTAAAGCCCGTTTAATAATTGAGTGTTTTTATTGTAAAGAGTTCAAAACTTATATAACGTATAACTTGGCCATAGAATATCAGATTTACAAACCGTAAGTTGCGTCGGGATCATAGGGACGGGAGCAACAAAATGAGACTGACTGGAAGTGGATCCGAGCTCGTTACAATTTATGGAGAAATAAATTGTCCGTCGAAATCAAAGAACGCAAACCGGTTATTTAACGGTTAACGCGCAAATGTGAGTAAATCTCACAAACTCTAAACAGTTTTATTTTCACGTTGTATTCTTAGAACTGTTAAAATATTATCTGTTTGACTGTTTGACTGTGTGTTGACTGTTTGATTGAACTGCTAGTCAGTTAGTAGAGATTTATATATATATATATATATATATATATATATATTATGTATATATATAAACCGTTAAATAGTCATATGTTGATTCTGCTATCAGAATATTTCACAGTGAAGTGAAATCGATGTTGTTGTATTGTCTAACATCTGTGGTGCAGGGAAACAGGTTGGAGGAATCCAACCGGATTCCTCAACAGTTATTTTTACTGTGATTTATATATTGTGACATATAATGTGATGTATATAATCCGTTGTGATTATGCGTGTTTGGACAAATATTCATCGTTGTTAGATGATGTGTTAAAAACCATAAGTTAACCAAAGCGAGTTAGTCGAGTTAAACAAAGTAATTGGTTAGGTTAACCAAAGCAGAGTTAGTCGAGTTAAACAAAGTAATTGGTTAAGTTAACCAAAGCGAAGTTAGTCGAGGTAAACAAAGTAATTGGTTAAGTAAATCAAAGCAAGTTAGTTAAGTTAAACTAAGTGATTAATCGATGTGAATTAGTTAAGTTAAACTAAGTGATTTATCAAAGTGAATTAGTTAAGTTAAACTAAGTGGTTATTCGAAGTGAATTAGTTAAGTTAACTAAGTGGTTAATCGAAGTGAATTAGTTGAGTTAAACTAAGTGAATCGGTTAGAGTTAATCAACGTGAATTAGCTAAGTTAAACTGAGTGGATTTGTTCAGTTAATCAAGACGAATTAACCAGTTAGGTTAAACCAGTAGAGTTAACCAGTTGAGTTAACCAGTTAGAGTTAACCAGTTAGGTTAAACCAGTTGAGTTGACTAGTTAGAGTTAACCAGTTAGAGTTAATCTGTTAGAGTTAACCAGTCGAGTTAACCAGTTGAGTTAACCAGTTAGAGTTGATCAGTTAGAGTTGATCAGTTAGAGTTATCCAAGTAGAGTTAATCGAGTAGAGTTGTCAAATATCACTTATCCGAAGTAGAGTTATCGAATATAGTGTATTCGAGAGAAGAGTTATCGAATATAGTTTATTCGAGTGGAGAAATCAAATGTTATTCATTTGAGAAGATTTATCGAATATAGTTTATTCGAGTGGAGAAATAAAATGTGATTCATTTGAGAAGAGTTATCGAATATTATTTATTCGAAGAGTAGTTATCGAATATTGGTTATTCGAAGTTAGTTAATCCGAAGGAGTTAATCGAAGAGTTAATCCGAAGGAGTTAGTCGAAGAGTTAATCCAAAGGAGTTATTCGAAGTTAGTTAACCGAGGAGTTAATCCGAAGGAGTTAGTAGAAGAGTTAATCCAAAGGAGTTATTCGAAGTTAGATAATCCAAAGGAGTTATTCAAAGTTAGTTAATCCAAAGGAGTTATTCGAAGTTAGTTAATCCGAAGGAGTTATTCGAAGTTAGTTAATCCGAAGGAGTTAATCGAAGAGTTAATCCAAAGGAGTTATTAGAAGTTAGTTAATCCAAAGGAGTTATTCGAAGTTAGCTAATCAAAAGGAGTTATTCGAAGTTAGTTAATCCAAAGGAGTTAGTCGAAGAGTTAATCGAATATAGTTATTCGAAAGAAGGTGTTAATCGAATATAGTTATTCGAGTAAAGTAAAAGAGTTAATCGAATTTAGTTATTCGAAATGAGTTATTCAAATTAGATATTTGAATAGAGTTAAACACATTAGAGTTATTCGAATTTGTTATTAGAATAGAGTTAAACACGTAAGAGTTAATTGAATATTAGTTATTCAATTTGAGTTAATCGAATGTAGTTATTCGAGAAGAGTTAAATCGAATTTAGTTATTCAAAAAGAGTTAATCAATTTGAGTTAAGTTAATCGATTTGAATTAAGTTGAATCGAAATGGAGTAAATCGATTAGAATTAAGTTAATCGAGTTAGAGTAAATCGAATATTGGTTATTCGAAGGTAAGTTATTCGAATTAGTTATTCGAAGGAGTTAATAAAATGAGTCGATCCAAAGGAGTTAGTCGAATATTAGTTATTCGAATAGAGTTAAAGGAGTTATCGATTTTAGTTTGATCGAAAGGAGTTATCGATTTTAGTTTGATCAAAAGGAGTTATCGATTAGTAAATCGAAAGTAGATTTTCGAATATAGCATATTCGAAAGAAAAAGATCGAATATTGTTTATTCGAAAGAGAGAGATTTCGAATATGAGTTATTCGAAGAGAGATAATCGAATATAGGTTATTCGAAGAAGAGTTAATCAAATAGAGATTACTCGAAAGAGAGTTATACGTCGAATTCGATTATAGCGAATTCGGGAAAGTACTATTTACTTGCCAGGGTTTAAATCAAGATTTAGTTATTGATTTAGAAATTAGGTGTCTGTTAAATTATTCGAGTTAGGAGATAAAGTTATAATTAAGGTTAGATATTGCAGAAGTAGGAATTATAACGTTATAGTTATAATCAAACGTTTTCATATAAGAAGTAGATTCGTAACCTGAATCCGAGAATTTGCGTAAACAGATGATTGTAAAAAGTGAGTGATGAGCTTCATCTATTTCACAGTAAAGGACATTGTTCAATTAAGGTCTGAGAGGTAATTATACCCCAACTTGATTGACTTCAGAATTGACAAAGGAATAGTTGTGGTTCGATAGAAAAGGTTGATTTGAAATATAGTTAAGTGATAAGCGATTAATGGATTAAGCGTAACGATGTTTTATACAACGTTCATTGGAAATCCGTAAATGAGTTTTGGAAACGTTTTCCAAATATAGTCAGATATGTTTTCTAAACATAGAAAATGAAATGTTTTCATGATAAGAATTTAAGAAATAGAGTTAAGCAAATTCAGAAACTGACTGGAGAGGGTAAGTTAAACGGTTTTCTAAGTGACAATCTGATGTTGGTTTCGACCTTCAGGATTGATACTTAGAGAATTGTTCTCATACTAGTTACAGTTAGGGACTGATAGTTGCGAAATAATAGTGATGTGAAAATAAGCTATGGAAATGTTTTCCAACGATTAATAACATATATTTTCTAAATATATGAAATAAGGAAATATGAACATATGATGATTGATCGATCGAATTTCCATTTGGAAATAAGATCGTTGTTTGTACACCGACATGTTTTGATTTGATAGTTGAATCACAGACTATCAAAGTTTTTACCATTTTAACGTTGTTAATATGGAGAGACCGGTTGGATTATTATCCAAAGAACCACTCTGTATTGGCATAAGCGTTGCGAGCAATATATGCCAAAGATAAATTGAAGACGGAGTAAAGTGCAAGGGCTGTTGTATATGTCTTAGATAACAGTGACTAAGATGGATATACTGAATAGTGCCTTCGGTTGGTCCAGTCCCAGAACAACGTATATGGAAGAAGGTCTGACAGAGTATGTCCAATGGATCGCGTAAGTTGATCTGTTCAAACGTATTCACGTTTGGTGGCGGAGGAATTCGTTTCTCTTAGCTATATACCCGTGTTATTTTTGGATAAGTCAATTTGTGATTTGGCGGGTATGACGATGTGGCATTCAAAGTGAATGGTGATCAGATGTTCTGAAGATAGACGTAGCTTCTAGCCTCACACCAGGAAGTAACAAAAGTTGGGCTAGGCAGCATGGCTAGTTGGGTCATTCCCAAGCAGGGTGTATTGTCACCGATCTAGGGAATATCCATATTTATACTTCTTTTTGATTCTGTATCTTCGAATGACGGTTTGATGGCCTACAACCGTGGTGGCAATATATTCGCGACACTCAAGCTAAATGAGTGAGCGGTCATGTGTGGCCGGGTTGCAAGACGTTCTTGTTGAACCCTGAGTGTATCACCTCTATAGTACACTATTCAGAAGGTGCTCCCATACCTTGTCTGTTGGAATCCATTCTCCGATAAGAGCCCTGCGGTTTATGATTTTATACTATGTATGTAGAACGTGAGATGCAAGCGTTTCTGCTAGATTGATACCTATGTGTACTTAGACATTATTATAATATCAATGATATTGCTTGTCAAAGTTGTTTAGATACTCATAAGGAAAAACCCGTTCCGTATTCACGGCGTGGTCTTATGAGATATCATATACCTGTTCAATTGTTTTAAACTGTTTTACTCATACCAGTCCCATGACTGACCCGGAGTTTACTTTGTTGTTTTCCCTAAACTCTTGGGTGCCTAAATTTGTACGGGCAGTCAAGTAGTCGGGATTTACAGATATACTTGGAGAGCTTGGAGCAGGAGACTTCAAGATTCTATAGCTATAGTTATTTCCGCTGTGTTGTAAGTGTTGTACTCTGATAAGTGCTATTGTATATATTACTGTTTACTTCAAAGTTATGTTATATATTATATGTTATTCGTTCCGCTGTGAGATTCGTGTTACTCTGATGATTCTGATGTTCTTCTTCTTCTTCTATTCTATTAGTTCTATCTTTTCTTTCTCACCTTCTAAATTCTTTCACTAACGTCGCGAAATTTCCGACTCTCGAGGAGTCGGAAATTTCCAGCCGTTACAGATGGATGGATATTCGAGGAAAGTGCCTCCGGTTTCGTTCAGACCTAGAACGGACTTGTAAATGGATGGTGTGTCTAACATTGTACTCCTTTATATTGTATTTGTTGATCTCTGCTAAATATATATCTGTTTGGCGGCGGAGAATTTATTCTCTTGCTTAACGCCCTTCTCTGAGACATATGAGCTCAGAGGTTATATATTGGCAGAAATCAGTGGTATGATATGGATTGATAGTGTGGCATGCTGAGATGCAGTGATCCAGACTTTTGTTGAAAAGCAAAGTTTAGTGGTTGATGATCAAAGCGCAGCTGATATAGCATGGCTTTGTGTATAGCGTTGATCCGCGAGCCTCACACCCCGGTATGGTGGCAAACTGATGGTTTGATCAGTATGCTTTTTCGTGGATGGGCACCTTAGTGGTGTCGTGGATTCGGTCGACCGAGATGAGCCTAGTGCTCAGGGATATATAGAGTAAGCGGTGTTTTCTCTCGCTGGGACGTAAGCCGCGGTGGTACTCTGGTCCCAAATGTGCGGATGCAGACGGTGTTTTCTCTTATGGGGACGTAAGCCGTGGTGAATTGCATTCCGCGATCGATCTTTCGAATCAGGAGCCACCATGATGGAAATCCAATTTCCAATACGTGTATTGCGGTTTTAATTGTAGAACTAGTATGGCGACATGATATATGGTACCCATGCCGTCTATGATTGGTATTTATGATTGGAATTGTTTTGACACTATACACATATTATAGTATCAAATGATTTGTTTTAAACGTATCAAGCATGTTTGGCTGTTATAAGGTAAAACCCTATCCTCCGGCTTGTGTTGCATTGTGTGATGGGACCTGGGTCTTATAACAGCTTCATTTTTCGAAAAAGCATTGCGTTGTTTATTCTATGCACTAGTATTCTTGGGAGGAAACCCGTTCCGTGTTATACGGCGTGTTCCCTTGATTTACCTAACTTTGAAAATAAAGATAAATAACTGTTTTAGTTCTCACACCAGTCACATGACTGACCTGGAGTTTATTGTTTTAACCTAAACTCTGGGTGCCCCTATTTTCCGCACGGGCAGCTAGTAGTTTTGGTTTTGCAGATTTATATTCACAGGATCCTGGTTTTCAGCTGGAATGATATCCGGAAAGCTCTATATCCGTATATCACCTTCAGTTGTGCTTCGTATTATTTTCCGCTGTTATATAATTAATTGTAATCTCTGATATTTATTCGAATGTATAATATTCATTTATACTCTGTATATTCTTGTATCTGATGAAATTGTTGTAATAACAATGAAATGTTCTTCCGTATGCGTTCATTTGTGTGTTGTTCTCAAAGTATCCGCTCTTTCCTTCACGGGGAAGTAACGGGTTCTTACACCTTGTCAATGACTAAACTTCCTTGAATAGAATTGGAGGCACAAAGTGCACCCCACACAACTACCTAAGATTAATAAGTTATATCATTGCGTGAACCCTTGCGTTTTCAACAACTTGGCTTTCATATGCCCAGTGATATGGTTCTTAAGGGGAATGTAACTAGGGATAGAGGCATAGCGGGGTGCTCAGAGATCTCACTGTCGGTTCTGGATGTTGACTCGATGTAATAGGTGTTAATAGAAATTGAAGAGTTGACCAGTGCATATGCTACCAATGAAATGGTACCATGATCATGGCAGTCAGGGTTAGAAATAGAGGAGGAAAATCTTTATATGTTACAAATGGGATTATGTGATTATAGAAGTTGTGCTAATGTTTTATTAGTTTTTTGACATGTTTGTTTTTAGATAAGGAGGTGGGGTAATTTGTTTTTGGAGAAAAATGAAGTATAATCAGGTTGGCTGATAGTGATGGATTGGTTTGAAGGAAGGGAGCAAGTTAATTTTTGAACGTGCACATCTACATTGGACATGTTAGCTGGGTCTTATAGTGGTTGGCCTTTGCAGACACAATTAGTTGAGTGACACTATTTACATTAAGTCCGGTTGTAGTGCTTACTCTGATCATTGTCGTTAGTGAGTTTGCAAATGAGGATACTTTCCATTTCAGCTAATTTTTGGACATAATTAGAGTGCTCCTTATTATAAGTATTATTGATCACTATTCCACATTTTGAAGAATAGTTAGATAAAACTATAGCAATTGTGCCATTTTGCCCTATGTTAGGAAGAGCATGCACGTCATTGTTTTTTTGCACTTTCTCATTGTGGATATCATCACATGGGATGGTTCATCACTCTACGACTTTTCAGTTGCTACAACTGAAATCAAAAGCCCACACCACTACCTTTGACATTAATTATAGTTTGGTCAGCACCATTTTGTACAAAATTATTGCCTACATTCAATAAAACTCCACCGTTATCATTCTCAATCGTCGCAGTTAAAGGATTAGCTAAGGCTGCCTTCTCATTCACACAAGATAGTAAATGGTTTAGTATCATCATTTTTGTTAGTAGTTAATGCACCAGAACTATTATTTGTCATAATAGAACTCTCCAAATTCTTTTCATCTGCATAACCTCTTTCAAAATGTAATTTAATCCTCTCTTCACTTCGATCACTGGAAATAATTTTGTCTTAATTGTTTCTTGTCTCACCTTCTTCTAGGGCACTTATATTTTCAAGTTTTTTTATTCTTACGTAGGTCATTACTTTCCAGGACGAACTAAGTGTCTATACTTCTTTCGTTTGGTTCGTATCTCAATTTAACACTTTTAACAGTTTTATTATTTCTACTCTTTATAGTGAATGACCACCTTTTCACCTTTGTACTACTGTCTTTATAAGGTTGTTTCCTCTTGATAGTTTCCATATTAGGTAAAATGAATCATGCATGTTTAATTCCTTCAAGTTTGAAACTAAACCAAATATGCGTCCGACCATATTTTTTTTATTAGATCTCCACCAAACGACCTCAAAAGCATCGCGACTTACCTGTCCCACTTCTGCTATGACAAGATGTCCTACTGCACATGATGCAAACCTCCACCATTGCTCTAATCGCCTTGAAACATGACATAAATGAAAAATGTTCAACCTCCAAAAGTCCACTGACTACCTTTGCACACCGGACCACCACCAATCAAAGCGCCAGCGTACTATGCAACTTTTTCCTTCTAACTCCATCATCAAAAAGTTCACCTATGAGGAGCAACAAGTAAGAACATGAAACATGCCATATCCAGATTTTCATAAGATTCTAGCAACGTCTTTCGTCTGATCAATGAACGTCAGGCAATAATTTCTTTGTATCGACGATACAAACAACTTTCATATTGGATGTTTCAGCTAGAAGTGAATGGATTGAAAGTTGAATTTCAGCCACTGATTTGTGACTAGTAGGATTTAAGATTTCTGAATTGTGAAGAGAAATAATCTATTTATAGCATCCTCTAAAACCATTATTCATCAAGTCAAAATTTTCTAAACTTCAACTAATACGTGCTCACTGCCATATGTAGCTAATAACCCATATTTGAAACTCAATGGAACTAGTTTTGAGAGATAATTCGATTTTATGCAAAATATAGCCTTCCAAATCATATTACAATTTTAAATCATTTTATGCTACATGTTTCTAGCATGTACGACAATATAATAAGTCTGATCGCTATGAAATTTGAATTTTATCCATATTTTACTATGCTAGATCCAACGAATTTGGTTCCGTTGAAATTTAAGGAATTTATGCGAAAAGATTATTTTTACGTATTAACAAATCGAGTCATAATTAATCGATTTCATAATATTTAAATTCATCAGCAAAAGTTTATTATTATTGTTCTTACTCAAATAATATTTTACAAAAGCTTGAAATCAATTTAATTTCATTTTAAATTCAAGATTCACTAATTGAGTTCTTTTCATGTTTAAATTCTCATATAAATTCAGTTAAAGACATTAAATTTCAATATCATTCATTTAATATTTAAATACATTAAATATTTAAGTACAAATAATATAGATCGTTACATTCTTCCCTCCTTAAAAAGATTTCGTGCTGAAATCACACCTAAGAACAATGTTAGAAAATCCATTGATTTTTCTTAAAAATATTTTCAAAATCATTGTTAATTCCTTTTCTAATACTTAAAGTACGGAAAATTTTGGCATTGCCTCTTTTGCATAGCTAGATCCCAAAAAAAAATCACAATATCAATATAAATTCATTTCTAAGACCTCCCATATCTGGGAATAACAAGACGATATATAACATATTTATACTTCTAGAGTCTGTAAGTCACATAACATACACATTTGTTACCATTTTGTCGGGCCTATAGTCTTTACCAATGAGATCAAGATCCATAACAAGACTTTGTTTTCATATACTAGTATATAATTACATAATTCAAGAGAGTTAAGCAAATAAATAAGTAATTTAATAAGTTAATAACTACTATCATATGCATAAACAATATAGCAATCATATGCAATAACGATATATGATGCAACTGATAATCATGGTGCAATAGTACATGAAACACAAATGTTACATAGCATCACATGAATAAATGCAACAATCTAATAACAATATAATGTATTGTCATAATCACTAATAATCATAACTCATGGTTCATTCGTGCTGTTTCATCATCACACAAGGTTGACAAACAATCCATTAAGCGCCAACTTACGCTCAACGGCTTCAGGTAATTACTTTACCAACCATTCTTACTACCTTACAGAATTCAAAAATTCAATTTTCGAATATACCATGAGATAATGACATATCATGTAATATTCTGAAAGTTCATACGATATGCATATATCATTCATAACGTATTATCAAATCAGATTTCTCCTTTGATAACATAATTTCAATTTAAACTAATATCGTTACCTGAATCATTCTAGTGCGGACTTAGATCTGGTTTCTTAAATGAAAACTATCATTCTTCTTGCATATCCATAAACTACGATGGAGAATTCCATAATCATATCAAAAATACCGTATCCAATTTCATCATCAAGAATCAAGTGAAAAATTCTAGCACGGACTGGTGTAAACCACTACAAAATCGTGCAGTCGAATCTGAATCAAATCACAAAGAAAATAAAATAATCTATATAAATCTTACATTCTCAATTTGGTTATTATTATTTCAAAAAAAAAAATCATTTCCATTTACTTGCTTAATATATTATTTATCATATTCAATAAAACTCTAAATTTATATAAAATAGTTCTTCCAACTTATATTCTTTTCGTAAAAATTTACTTATTTCCTGTATAAAGTTTAATTTCAACCTACCTTCCCACTACTCAAACTTAATAAGTTATACTTATTTCCTTCGCAAATCTAGACTGTCCAAAATCGTCCATTCATGTTTATTGTTGATGTAACACCCCGTAATTTTAAAGAACACTATAATGATAAACTAAACAATACTTAATTAAATATTGGAAATTAAGTAAAACAGACTGCACCATTGTGTTCGTCTTATAATTCTGCTTAAGGTAAACTCCGAGTTTGCATAAAACGGACATCATATGAGGAAGTTATTAAGCTTAGAAGTTTGTATACATATAATAGAAATATATATATATATAAACAAGTCAACTACAGAAATTCAAAATAGTTCAAAAATCAAAGCGGGAAGTTGACGCGGGAGTATGACCCGTTGGGGGTCGACCCATGACCGAAGGGGGTCGACCTCGGGATCGATCCACTCCAGATCCATCCAGGTTCATTTCTGAACCTAAACTTGTTTCTGAATGAGATTCATTGGCTTAAGGCTATAAATAGAACCTCATTTCTATTGTTTTATTCACCTAAAACAAATGGAGACAACGAGATGCTGCCCTTGCTTGGATTGAGTTAGCCTATTTTTCTTCAACAACGGCCTATTCGCATATAAGAATTTCTTCTGCAATATCTACTTGTCATTCTCTTTTCTTTAGAACCAGTCTTTGTGATTTCATATTAGTTTTAGATATAAATATTTAATAAGTAATCCTAACATGTTTATAAATTTAGATCTAAACTTATGCCTGTCAAGAATCTAATTCATACCTAAACAGATCTGCCACTACATGTACACCTGATCTGCTGTTCAGCTCTTATATGCTTATTTATGATATGTTTATTTCTATTATCATATGCTTATTCTGTTATTATGCCTATTTCTGTTCTCTTCTCTCCCTTTTTCCCTTTTTATTTTTATAGCCTAGGCTACCTTCGAGCCTAGTCCTATCGCTGAAATATTCGAACGAACGAAGTTGGGAACGGTTGGAAAGGGTGAATTGGGGCATAACATGTATTATGAATTATGACTGGGATTTGGGGAATAACCTATATTGTGATCTAAAGACTAAAATTTAGGGAATATCTTATACTATGTATTATGACTTGAGGGTTGGTATTTATATTCTAACGTCGATTTGAATAGATATATACGTTCTATTTCTATTCAAAATAAATTTTTCGTTCTTATTATTTTAAATAATTCATTTTATATATTCAGAATTCATTAAAAATGCCAAAATAAAAATTTTAAATTGGTTCGGATTTTCTGGGTTATTACAATCTCCCCCACTTAAAACTTTTCGTCCCCAAAAAGGAACGAAGCTGAAAGTTGTTTACAAATCAACTCAACTTTCAATATTTTCATTACGGCTTAAGTTCTTCAACTTTTCAGTTTCCAAGAACTTTTCAAATTTTTCAAAAATTTGGATAACACCCTAAAATTTCGAAAAATTTCGCCATAACCTCCCCTGCACGAGAGCACCGGGAAAATCCCGAAATTGCCATACAGGCCTCTCCAATCCAAAAAGAAAAAGAAAAAGCCAAGCGGCTAGCCAATCGGCTCATAAAATCATCAATTAATTAGTTGATTGTCGTTTCAAATTCATAACTTTGATATATAGTCAAAAATCACATTTTTGGCGCCAAATCACAACAATAGACCCTATCTAATTTTGGTTCTCACACCAGTCAAATGGAAATATATAGAAATCCCACTTTCGCCACTCAAAAATAAATACTGGTGATGGTATGCTTCACCATCAGGACCATGTCCGGGCGACTAGAGTGTGATTCTATATCTACCCAGTATATTTGAGACTTCGTATACACGTGGATCAGACGTATATGTAAAATATTTATATACTCGATTGTCCAAATCAATATAAAAATAATATTCAAATACGAATAATTGATTTAACTTTTCAAAACAAAACTTGCTTCAAATTTTATTTTAAAAACATCACTCTTCACACTTGTTCTAGGATACTACTGATCCCATCTCTAATGAGTCATTCTCATTGGATATTACTAATCCAATCTCTAATGAATTCTTTCGTTCGGTTCTAATATGTCTTGTTTTCGAGCTTTGTAAACTAAAGCTCTGATACCAAAATGTAACGACCCAATATCTCCCTAACGGGAAGCCCGGATTTTACTGATAACAAGACGAATTAGAACACAAACAGAAGAACATTTCATTGCTTATTACAACAATTCCATCAGAATACAAGAATATACAGAGTGAATAAATAAAATAGATTCGATAAATATCTGAGATTACAATACATTACATAGCAGCGGAAAATAATACAAAACACAACTGAAGGGGATATACGGATACAAAGCTTTCCGAATATCATTCCAGCTGTAAACCAGGATCCTTTGAATATAAATCTGCAAAACCAAAACTACTAGCTACCCGGGTAAAAAATAAGGGCACCCAGAGTTTAGGTTAAAACAATAAACTCCAGATCAGTCATGTGACTGGTGTGAGAACTAAAACAGTTATTTAAAGCTCTACTTTAAATCAGATATAAGGGACCACGCCGTATAACACGAAACGGGTTTCCTACCAAGAATACCAGTGCATATAACAAACCAGCTCAATGCTTTTTGGAAAAATGAAGCTATTATAAGACCCAGGTTCCATCACACAATGCAACACAAGCCGGAGGATAGGATTTTCCCTTATAATAGCCAAACATGCTTGGTATGTTAAAAACAAACCATTTAATACTATTATAACTGCATAGTGTATAAAACAACTTCAAATATAAATGTATCAATCCTAGACGGCATGGGTACCATATATCATGTCGCCATACTAGGCTCTACAATCAAAACCGCAAAATGTCATATTGGAAGTTGGATTTCCATCTGTGAACCAAGGCAAGAGATCGTCCTTACCACTTCGAGACAATCTAGTCCATGTCTCAGGATCAGAACGCATCGACCCTTGAAGCGATAGGGCCGGTCCACCGATGTGGATTAAAATGCCTAAACACTGTGTTTCTCCACCCTTTAGGGTGTAAACGAGCCAAATGACTCCATCGGCTCTACATAGTCACTGATATATCCGAGGCGCCTCGCAATCCAACAACCACACAGGTGAAAATAATAAAAATATCAGGGCTGGTAGGTCACTGACACCACCCTAGCTAGAAGGAAACACATGCCCTCCCTGAGGTCCTCTCCCATTTCTGGTTCACATCGGGGTGTGAGGCTCGCGAATTAACGCTACACAAAGCTACGCCACAAAGGCCGTGCTTTGATCATCAACCACAAGACTGTAATGGATGAGATTTTCGACCCAGAAAATCAACATAAAACACTGTCAATTTCTCGAGCATCGAAAATACCGGAGCATTAATAGAAGAATTTAGAGGGTGAGAAAGAAAAGATAGAACTAATAGAATAGAAGAATAAGAATACAACTGAATAGAATCAGAGTAAACACGAAAACTCACAGCGGAATAAATAAATTGTATTATAACATAACTTTGAAATACAATTTCTGAATCTGTACTTACATATCATATCAGATTATAACTCATATACAACACAGCGGAAATAATCTCTACATGACTAATGGTGAAACCTCCTGATTTTGAGCTCCTCCAAGTGAATCTGTAAAAGCCTGAAACACTTGACTGCCCGTACAAATTTGGGCACCCAAGAGTTTAGGGAAACAAACAAAATAAACTCTGGGTCAGTCATGGGACTGGTATGAGTAAATTCCAAACATACTGTTTAACTTTGAAAATCCTTTTCAAACAAAAAGGATAATAGTAAGACCAGTCCACACATAAACATGGACGGTTTTTATCTTACTATAACCCAACATATTTTTATATCAAAACCAGTGATATTATGATAATGTCTACTCAATTAAATAATCAAGTAGCAGAACGCTTGCATCTCACGTTCCACATATATATAGTATAAAATCATAAACCGCAGGGCGCTTATCGGAGAATGGATTTCAACAGACAAGGTATGGGAGCACCTTATGAATAGTGTACTCTAGAGGGGATACACTCAGGGTTCAACAAGAACGTCTTGCAACCCGGCCACACATGACCGCTCACTCATTTAGCTTGAGTGTCGCGAATATATTATCACCACGGTTGTAGGCCATCCAACCATCATCCGAAGATACAGAATCGAAAAGAAGTATAAATATGAATTTTCTCTAGATCGGTGACAATAAACCCTGCTTGGGGATGACCCAACTAGCCATGCTGCCTAGCCCAACTTCTGTCATTCTTGGTTGTGAGGCTAGAGACTACGTCTATCTTCAGAACATCTGATCACCATTTTCTTTGAATGTCACATCGTCAAATCCGTAATCACACATCGATTACACAAATGCACACTAGGTGTAGAATAAAGAGAAGTTATCTTCTCCCCACCAACTTGGTATATTCGTAAAATCAACGGCATGACCGTTGGAAATACTCTGTCAGACACTCGTCCATACAAGTTGTCCTGGGACTGGACAAACAAAAACACACCATTCTATAACTGGATGATCCTTGCATTTAACTCCGTCTTCAATTATCTTCAGCATATCAAATTCGCAACGATTATTCCTATACGGAGTGGTTTTCGGGTAATACCCCAACCGGTCTCTCCGTATTGACAACGACGGTCAAACACTTCGATAGTCGGTTATTTAACTATTGGAGTTAAAACAACATCCATTCTCATGTATAACTAAACATCATACAATCACGGGCGCTTTTTATTTAACATTCGTTATATTTTCAAATTCCCATATCTCACTAGATATTTCTCAAACTCTGTTTTTGTCTTTAACACTTTTGGAAAACATTTCCAATTATTATAAACTTTTATTCTTTCATGTTCCAAAAAATATCCGTTATTAACGTTCGAACTAATTCCCATTAATTTCACATTCTTTATTCCTATACTTGGGTAATCTACCTTATTTACACTGGAAAATATTTCCAAATTCATCTTAACCTTTTAATCGGCCCAACGTTCACTTTTAAAACATTATTCCCTTTGAAATGGGAATACCATCCCTTCTTATAGAAATCTAAACACCTTGATCATATAACTCTTTATTCACGCAATAATCTCCCTTATCTTATTTACTGAAATCTCTTTCATAATTTTTCACTCCTATTCCACTTTATAAACTCTGTCTCTAAGTCAACATTTTATCCAATCGATATCAAGTTTATAACTAAATACTGACTCCTATCCTATTAACATTTATTTGTTTAAACTAAATGTTAATTATTCTATCAGATTATAATCCCTAAAAATAGTTTACTTTTAATACATTCGACACCGTCGAATTCTAGTTACAAATCCTAACAGTTTAATTCTAATCACATTTCGAACATCGAAATGTTGTCCTCAGTTTCTAATACGATTCCCCAATTCTTTTTCTAAACTCTTTCTTATATTTCTTTGAACAAACGTCGTTACTTATTACTCTAGAATAAGTGGATTTCAAACCAAATTGTTACATTTCCTAGGAAGTGCTGCTATATATAAAAGTCACGCTTAAGTCTAATCAACAGCAGTTAATTTGTCGCTATAGTTCTAAACTTGTTATACGCTATAATATTCTCCTTATAACTAATCTCAACATTACAGTCACACTTACCTTATCAACAGCGTTATTTTTATCGCTATAGTTCAACTTGTCATACGCTGTAATATTCTTTGTTATAACTAATCTTGACATAACAGTCGCACTTATCTTATCAACAGCGTTATTTTATCGCTATAATTATAAGACTTGCATACGCTGCCATATTCCTTTTATACAAAAATCTTGACATCTCTTTCCGTTACAAAAATCTTGACATCTCTTTCTGTTACAAACTGATATCGTTTCTCGGTAATAGCGAAGCCGTTCAAGTTGGGGTATTTTGTTTACTTCTCAGACCTTGATCGACAACATTCTTACCTTAGAACCGATACAAGTCTGTATTCAAATTCCTTATTACTTAATATATTTATTAAATCGTATTTCCTTGTTGTATTTTGGAATATGGTTTTACAACACCATATTCTTACTTTGGAATCTCTGTGGTTTATGAATATTTAATTTAAACATTTACTCTTTGCTTTCTCCATTCCCCAGTTCTTATCTATAACTTCTTAAATGGTAATTAACTCTCATTAATTTCAATAAACTTATTTCTAACCTGTTTTCATTAGATTAATTAAAGACCAATTAATCTAATAATCATGTTCCCAAATAACAGTTGATTAAATCAACTTATTTCCATCAGTAAATTCGTTAACTGATTTTAATTACTTCTTAACATTAGATTAATCTAATTAATCTAATGATATCTCTAAATTATTTATCTTAAATATAATTATCCAAATATTAAATCGTCGGATAGTTTTTACTTTATAAACTTGTTTAAATGTCAACAATCGCTTTTATTTGCTTTATAAAAACGAACTCTAAAATACTGGTTTATAATAGAACTTCTATTATAATTTAAAACTTCACTTTAATTATAAAAATATAATTTCTATAATTAACTTCATTGATTTGCCTGACGGTAAATCAGTTTCTTAACAAAACGATGGTTTTACGGTCGACTGTTAACATTTTCTAAATCGATATCGTTTATTTATTTAATCTAAACAAATGTTGAATTTTCGTTCAACATCAATATTCACATCGGGTTTTAAATATAACTCGGGTTCAAATAATGCATACAAAACAAACAGTACATATAATTATCAAGGAATCCGGTCAGATTCCTCCAACCGGTTTCCGCATCCATAGATGTCAGTCAACCCAATTTTCACTAACTCTATACTAGGGGATATTCTAATTGATGGAGTCAGTGTCCAACCGATGATGTGTGCATATGTAACAGTATATAATATTCAACCAAATTAATTGTAATCTACCTAATCGACCATCACACAGCATTCAAACAACATTAAAATATAATTAAAATATTTTAAAATAGATCAGAGTTAGTGATTTTACTCACATTAGCGCGTTAACCGTTAAATAACAGTTTGCGTTAGTCGGTCCGATCAGGTGTTTTAATCATAACATGCTCCAAATCGCTCCCATCCAATTTCAGTATCCAGTTTGCGACCATACAAATTCCAACGCGACAACCGGCGTTAAATTCTTCTCGGCCCAATCCCAGAAGTCCAAACCCACTTTACTTTATTTGCTCCAGCCTTTTATCCTTACACTGCCGACCCCCTTATTTACCACCTGCGGAACCTTTAAAGTCCCCATGCCGCCCTTGTGAAGAATTCAGACTCTGACCTCTGACCATCCTCGTTAGCGCCCACATCAGACACCGCATCTGCCACCACTTGAACGTGTATTACTGCAGTGTGAAATCTGAAAAGCTAGCATCCTCACATTCACTTCATATTAACGTTCAGGTGACAAACATGGCAATATCCCCCTCCGCTTGTTTTACGCCAACTTTTCCTCCTTATACTGACTTCAACACACACAAACTCGCATATATCTCCCTCCTCTTCAGATTCCATCTCTTCTATCCGACAACGCTTCTCAACTCGAGCTCTTTCAACTCATATATGCAGTGTCAAGTTCGGACTCTTCTTGACTGCGACTGTTTTGGCTTCAGAAATCCGCAACACTACCCTGTCTTCTCCTTACGTTAACTCCCATTGTAAACATTTTCATGGCCAACTCGAAAACATGCACTTGCTACAACGACCATTCTTTTTCTGCCATAAGCCCATCCTTCTCCATAATACACCCCTCCATTGTGAAAACATACAACTCTAAGCTTCCTCTCTCCACTAAAATACGAGAGCTGCTCCCACATACATCACCACCTTATTTACTTCCGTTTTCAAGAATACACGCAAGTCCTTCATACTGTCTTCAAGTTTAAACTAATTTAGAGCTCCTGTTAACCGTACACCCATACACGAGTTCATCTTCATCAAAGAACTGCACCCTTTACTTCATCAAATCACTATCCGCAAGCAACTATAACACCACTATTGTTTAAAACTCTCAGAAAATGAAGACACAAATTAATGTGCTTGCTTCTTCCCTTTCCGATGCCGTCGTGGCTGCTCCAGCCAGGTGGAGTAGCTGATGCTCCTGATCAGTCTTAGTCTCCTTTTGATGCTCCTGCTACTGACCGGTCTGCTGCCTTCAAGGTTAGTGTTGTTCTTGGCGGAGCTATCGCTATTTCTTTGGTTGCCATGGCAGCTTTTTAAGTCTTTCTTTTCCACGTTTCTATGTCATGAGATCCAAATGTTGAGTTGTTCGAGTTATTATGGGTTGAAGGAAATGAGCTTTTGTTTTCTTGCTGATCCCTTAAAACGAGGAACGAGAGAGTGTTTAAATAGAGGAGAGGTACACATGGTTACAGCATGGTTCTCGTCAGAGATTTTTATGTTTATAATTATTTAAAGTGTTCTAAAGTATGGTAGTCCATTCCCTAGTGTTAGACAAATTAGGGGTAGGTAGACTATGCAGTAATGATGTCTGGATTTCGTGACGTAGGTATATATTTGAATCATGCCATATTTGCAGACAGTAGTTGTCTTCATGTGACCATGTCATCTCTGAAACCACGGATTCTTGGAAATCTAGTATCTACATTTTGATTTGTGGTGGAATGTTAAACTTGCGACATCTATTTGCTAGTGAAGGGAGCTTTGTAGACCATGGGAAAAGGACAAGGACGTTGTTTCCTTTCAACTACTACATGCTAGGGAACACATATTTTCAAACTAGACCATGACGAGGTATGGTCTGCATATTGTACAAGAAACAAAATATAATTCGCCACTGTTTTGGGTATGGAGTTAGAAACATACGGACAAGGGGAATTAGCTTTTAGGCTGTACACAATAGGCTTCGATTTTCTCCTCTTAGTTGTATTATCAGGGCATGGGCGAAGTGTTTATATTAGCGGCATTTAAGGATTCAGAAGAAATGTATATTTCTTAAGAGCACCTTATTGCGTAAAAGTTCGTATCCTTATACTGATCGCTACGGACAGAAGTAAGAGTACAGACATGCTCTATGAGGTGTCATGATTCCGAAAATATAATAATACCGGTAGTTTGACTCATATTTTGAAATCCCGAAATACCGATACAAGGTGCGAAATACTCCAAATAAAAAGTTGCATATTTAATAATTAAAAATTACAGTAAAATTCTAAAAATTAAATTATCACTATGTCTCAAAAGAACCCTATTCAAATTCATATCCGATATTTAGTTATTTCAAATAAACCGTTACGGTCGATATACGGTTTTACAGCGACTTTTTGAATATTTGATTTGGACATATCTTGCGGTCTGTACGACGAAATCTACATTTTCCATTTCCGTTGGAAAGATACAGTCCAATAGATTCGAACGTTTCTTGTTTCGCCGAAATCTGATTTATAACGGATCCAGTACAGTCAGTTGAAGTTCAGAACATAAATTACGAACTGCAGGGTCGTTATGAGCTCGATTATATTAAATATATATGTTTATACGTTCAACTCCGTTCTTATAAATATATAAATCCATTTATATTACGAATTCAATATTTTAAACTGATTTAAATATTCAAATACAAACCGTTCAAAATGCGGGACGTTACAGACCTTCCCCCTTAAAATAATTTCGTCCTCGAAATTGCTAAGATAGGGAAAATGCTACAATCTCTGTTATAACATGGTTAAAAATCTTTTTGGTTTACTTCATAATTCCAGTTTCCACGGAACTGATTATTTCCAATTAAAATATTAATTCCTTACTATTTCGAATGTTTTCAAGATTTTTGAAAATTTCCTAACAGCTTAAATTTTCAAAGAATCTCGCCAGCATCTCCTCTTCACGGCTCACTCGGTACTACAACAACTTGCCACTCTGAGCCTTCACCAATCCAAAAGAAAATCAAACAGCCAAACGACTTTCCAAACGCACTCAAAAATTGCATACTTCATATTATTTAAACATGTACCTTTTTGGTTGGCATCCAATTCTGATTCTGCACTTTGCTATCAAGCCGGTATTTATCCCAACATTTCCAACTGTTGATCTCCAACCAACTTATCCTTAATCCAATCCTTTGCTTATTGTTTGAGCCAAATTCCATTTCAACTCCAGCTCCATTTCAATTCCAATTTCTTATCCAAATTTATTTGGGATCATCTCTAACCCAATTCAATATATTTAACCAAGTTAATTCCTATGTTCCACTTGCTAATTTAATTTCTCAAATTAGTTCTCTTACGCTCAACTTTGATTTTATTAAAATATCAAATTTTAATTTCCACTTAACTAGTTCAGTTAAATCTCTGTTTTAATACGATTCTCACTTAACTGGCTTCGATAGAATTCACCTTCACCATTTCAAGCTATTTAACTTCATAAGTTAAATTTTAGAGATTTAAATTCCTGAGTCTTCATTTCAAATCAGTATGAAATCATATATAATTCAAAACATTTGAATTTCTGACAACTTGTTTCCTCACAATAATTCAAAACAAAATCTTTGGTAGTAATCCGTCACTTAAAACCTTGAAAATGAACACTGATGATGCTGCAGTCATTGTCAGAATTATTTTCCAGCTATCAAGTGAGTTCAATACTATATTACTTTTCAAAACTTATTTTCAAACACCTTTATTTTGAAATTACTTCAAAATCCTTTTACTATATTTGAAAAACATTTCAAATTACCCAGGATCTTAAATTTCCATATATTTAATCCAAATATTGTTTCCAACTCTTTTCAAAGTTTCCAGAGTTTTATTTCAATTCTAGTTTTAAATTCAGATGTAGTTCATCTGATTTTGTATATTATACTTATATAACATTTCGATTTGTTATTTATATAACCAACTCAATTATAGATCTTATTTGATCATAATAAAGATCAACACTATAATAATCCCAAGATATATACTCCTTTATATCAAAATATAATTTTGGGTAAACTTATTTTATTTACCCTCTTTTCAAAACGTACTGTGTCGAATTACTCTGTTCAAGAGTTTAGAAACGCCTATCGACCCAGTTTGCTTTACTGTTTCGACCAGAATTCATAAACCACTCGACTGAACAATCAACACAATATAAAACAGTTTTTGTACTAATTTACAAATACGCGCTCATATATGTATACACTCAACTCAATCTAGAGTATTACTAACTCCATATCTATTGAATTACGCCATAGAGCCAAGGTAATAACTTAACCTTCAACTCTGATACCAACTGTAATGGATGGGATTTTCGACCCAGAAAATCAACATAAAACACTGTCAATTTCTCGAGCATCGAAAATACCGGAGCATTAATAGAAGAATTTAGAGGGCGAGAAAGAAAAGATAGAACTAATAGAATAGAAGAATAAGAATACAACTGAACAGAATCAGAGTAAACACGAAAACTCACAGCGGAATAAATAAATTGTATAATAACATAACTTTGAAATACAATTTCTGAATCTGTACTTACATATCATATCAGAGTATAACTCATATACAACACAGCGGAAATAATCTCTACATGACTAATGGTGAAACCTCCTGATTTTGAGCTCCTCCAAGTGAATCTGTAAAAGCCTGAAACACTTGACTGCCCGTACAAATTTGGGCACCCAAGAGTTTAGGGAAACAAACAAAATAAACTCTGGGTCAGTCATGGGACTGGTATGAGTAAATTCCAAACATACTGTTTAACTTTGAAAATCCTTTTCAAACAAAAAGGATAATAGTAAGACCAGTCCACACATAAACATGGACGGTTTTTATCTTACTATAACCCAACATATTTTTATATCAAAACCAGTGATATTATGATAATGTCTACTCAATTAAATAATCAAGTAGCAGAACGCTTGCATCTCACGTTCCATATATATATATAGTATAAAATCATAAACCGCAGGGCGCTTATTGGAGAATGGATTTCAACAGACAAGGTATGGGAGCACCTTATGAATAGTGTACTCTAGAGGGGATACACTCAGGGTTCAACAAGAACGTCTTGCAACCCGGCCACACATGACCGCTCACTCATTTAGCTTGAGTGTCGCGAATATATTATCACCACGGTTGTAGGCCATCCAACCGTCATCCGAAGATACAGAATCGAAAAGAAGTATAAATATGAATTTTCTCTAGATCGGTGACAATACACCCTGCTTGGGGATGACCCAACTAGCCATGCTGCCTAGCCCAACTTCTGTCATTCTTGGTTGTGAGGCTAGAGGCTACGTCTATCTTCAGAACATCTGATCACCATTTTCTTTGAATGTCACATCGTCAAATCCGTAATCACACATCGATTACACAAATGCACACTGGGTGTAGAATAAAGAGAAGTTATCTTCTCCCTACCAACTTGGTATATTCGTAAAATCAACGGCATGACCGTTGGAAATACTCTGTCAGACACTCGTCCATACAAGTTGTCCTGGGACTGGACAAACAAAAACACACCATTCTATAACTGGATGATCCTTGCATTTAACTCCGTCTTCAATTATCTTCAGCATATCAAATTCGCAACGATTATTCCTATACGGAGTGGTTTTCGGGTAATACCCCAACCGGTCTCTCCGTATTGACAACGACGGTCAAACACTTCGATAGTCGGTTATTTAACTATCGGAGTTAAAACAACATCCATTCTAATGTATAACTAAACATCATACAATCACGGGCGCTTTTTATTTAACATTCATTATATTTTCAAATTCCCATATCTCACTAGATATTTCTCAAACTCTGTTTTTGTCTTTAACACTTTTGGAAAACATTTCCAATTATTATAAACTTTTATTCTTTCATGTTCCAAAAAATATCCGTTATTAACGTTCGAACTAATTCCCATTAATTTCACATTCTTTATTCCTATACTTGGGTAATCTACCTTATTTACACTGGAAAATATTTTCAAATTCATCTTAACCTTTTAATCGGCCCAACGTTCACTTTTAAAACATTATTCCCTTTGAAATGGGAATACCATCCCTTCTTATAGAAATCTAAACACCTTGATCATATAACTCTTTATTCACGCAATAATCTCCCTTATCTTATTTACCGAAATCTCTTTCATAATTTTTCACTCCTATTCCACTTTATAAACTCTGTCTCTAAGTCAACATCTTATCCAATCGATATCAAGTTTATAACTAAATACTGACTCCTATCCTATTAACATTTATTTGTTTAAACTAAATGTTAATTATTCTATCAGATTATAATCCCTAAAAATAGTTTACTTTTAATACATTCGACACCGTCGAATTCTAGTTACAAATCCTAACAGTTTAATTATAATCACATTTCGAACATCGAAATGTTGTCCTCAGTTTCTAATATGATTCCCCAATTCTTTTTCTATACTCTTTCTTATATTTATTTGAACAAACATCATTACTTATTACTCTAGAATAAGTGGATTTCAAACCAAACTGTTACATTTCCTAGGAAGTGCTGCTATGTATAAAAGTCACGCTTAAGTCTAATCAACGGCAGTTAATTTGTCGCTATAGTTCTAAACTTGTTATACGCTGTAATATTCTCCTTATAACTAATCTCAACATTACAGTCACACTTTCCTTATCAACAGCGTTATTTTTATCGCTATAGTTCAACTTGTCATACGCTGTAATATTCTTTGTTATAACTAATCTTGACATAACAGTCGCACTTATCTTATCAACAGCGTTATTTTATCGCTATAATTATAAGACTTGCATACGCTGCCATATTCCTTTTATACAAAAATCTTGACTTCTCTTTCCGTTACAAAAATCTTGACATCTCTTTCTGTTACAAACTGATATCGTTTCTTGGTAATAGCGAAGCCGTTCAAGTTGGGGTATTTTGTTTACCTCTCAGACCTTGATCGACAACGTTCTTACCTTAGAACCGATACAAGTCTGTATTCAAATTCCTTATTACTTAATATATTTATTAAATCGTATTTCCTTGTTGTATTTTGGAATATGGTTTTACAACACCATATTCTTACTTTGGAATCTCTGTGGTTTATGAATATTTAATTTAAACATTTACTCTTTGCTTTCTCCATTCCCCGGTTCTTATCTATAACTTCTTAAATGGTAATTAACTCTCATTAATTTCGATAAACTTATTTCTAACCTGTTTTCATTAGATTAATTAAAGACCAATTAATCTAATAATCATGTTCCCAAATAACAGTTGATTAAATCAACTTATTTCCATCAGTAAATTCGTTAACTGATTTTAATTACTTCTTAACATTAGATTAATCTAATTAATCTAATGATATCTCTAAATTATTTATCTTAAATATAATTATCCAAATTTAAATCGTCAGATAGTTTTTACTTTATAAACTTGTTTAAATGTCAACAATCGCTTTTATTTGCTTTATAAAAACGAACTCTAAAATACTGGTTTATAATAGAACTTCTATTATAATTTAAAACTTCACTTTAATTATAAAAATATAATTTCTATAATTAACTTCATTGATTTGCCTGACGGTAAATCGGTTTCTTAACAAAACGATGGTTTTACGGTCGACTGTTAACATTTT
Organism: Allium sativum; assembly: GCA_030737875.1. NCBI lineage: Eukaryota > Viridiplantae > Streptophyta > Magnoliopsida > Asparagales > Amaryllidaceae > Allium > Allium sativum. The sequence goes on along the minus strand of CM060913.1, from coordinate 538,199,968 downwards.
CTAAATCGATATCGTTTATTTATTTAATCTAAACAAATGTTGAATTTTCGTTCAACATCAATATTCACACCGGGTTTTAAATATAACTCGGCTTCAAACAGTGCATACAAAACAAACAGTACATATAATTATCAAGGAATCCGGTCGGATTCCTCCAACCGGTTTCTGCATCCATAGATGTCCGTCAACCCAATTTTCACTAACTCTATACTAGGGGATATTCTAATCGATGGAGTCAGTGTCCAACCGATGATGTGTGCATATGTAACGGTATATAATATTCAACCAAATTAATTGTAATCTACCTAATCGACCATCACACAGCATTCAAACAACATTAAAATATAATTAAAATATTTTAAAATAGATCAGAGTTAGTGATTTTACTCACATAAGCGCGTTAACCGTTAAATAACGGTTTGCGTTAGTCGGTCCGATCAGGTGTTTTAATCATAACATGCTCCAAATCGCTCCCATCCAGTTTGCGACCATACAAATTCCAACGCGACAACCGGCGTTAAATTCTTCTCGGCCCAATCCCAGAAGTCCAAACCCACTTTACTTTATTTGCTCCTGCCTTTTATCCTTACACTGCCGACCCCCTTATTTATCACCTGCGGAACCTTTAAAGTCCCCTTGCCGCCCTTGTGAAGAATTCAGACTCTGACCTCTGACCATCCTCGTCAGCGCCCACATCAGACACCGCATCTGCCACCACTTGAACGTGTATTACTGCAGTGCGAAATCTGAAAAGCTAGCATCCTCACATTCACCTCATATTAACGTTCAGGTGACAAACATGGCAATATCCCCCTCCGCTTGTTTTACGCCAACTTTTCCTCCTTATACTGACTTCAACACACACAAACTCGCATATATCTCCCTCCTCGTCAGATTCCATCTCTTCTATCCGACAACGCTTCTCAACTCGAGCTCTTTCAACTCATATATGCAGTGTCAAGTTCGGACTCTTCTTGACTGCGACTGTTTTGGCTTCAGAAATCCGCAACACTACCCTGTCTTCTCCTTACGTTAACTCCCCTTGTAAACATTTTCATGGCCAACTCGAAAATATGCACTTGCTATAACGACCATTCTTTTTCTGCCATAAGCCCATCCTTCTCCATAATACACCCCTCCATTGTGAAAACATACAACTCTAAGCTTCCTCTCTCCACTAAAATACGAGAGCTGCTCCCACATACATCACCACCTTATTTACTTCCGTTTTCAAGAATACACGCAAGTCCTTCATACTGTCTTCAAGTTTAAACTAATTTAGAGCTCCTGTTAACCGTACACCCATACACGAGTTCATCTTCATCAAAGAACTGCACCCTTTACTTCATCAAATCACTATCCGCAAGCAACTATAACACCACTATTGTTTAAAACTCTCAGAAAATGAAGACACAAATTAATGTGCTTGCTTCTTCCCTTTCCGATGCCGTCGTGGCTGCTCCAGCCAGGTGGAGTAGCTGATGCTCCTGATCAGTCTTAGTCTCCTTTTGATGCTCCTGCTACTGACCGGTCTGCTGCCTTCAAGGTTGGTGCTGTTCTTGGCGGAGCTATCGCTATTTCTTTGGTTGCCATGGCAGCTTTTTAAGTCTTTCTTTTCCACGTTTCTATGTCATGAGATCCAAATGTTGAGTTGTTCGAGTTATTATGGGTTGAAGGAAATGAGCTTTTGTTTTCTTGCCGATCCCTTAAAACGAGGAACGAGAGAGTGTTTAAATAGAGGAGAGGTACACATGGTTACAGCATGGTTCTCGTCAGAGATTTTTATGTTTATAATTATTTAAAGTGTTCTAAAGTATGGTAGTCCATTCCCTAGTGTTAGACAAATTAGGGGTAGGTAGACTATGCAGTAATGATGTCTGGATTTCGTGACGTAGGTATATATTTGAATCATGCCATATTTGCAGACAGTAGTTGTCTTCATGTGACCATGTCATCTCTGAAACCACGGATTCTTGGAAATCTAGTATCTATATTTTGATTTGTGGTGGAATGTTAAACTTGCGACATCTATTTGCTAGTGAAGGGAGCTTTGTAGACCATGGGAAAAGGACAAGGACGTTGTTTCCTTTCAACTACTACATGCTAGGGAACACATATTTTCAAACTAGACCATGACGAGGTATGGTCTGCATATTGTACAAGAAACAAAATATAATTCGCCACTGTTTTGGGCATGGAGTTAGAAACATACGGACAAGGGGAATTAGCTTTTAGGCTGTACACAATAGGCTTCGATTTTCTCCTCTTAGTTGTATTATCAGGGCATGGGCGAAGTGTTTATATTAGCGGCATTTAAGGATTCAGAAGAAATGTTTATTTCTTAAGAGCACCTTATTGCATAAAAGTTCGTCTCCTTATACTGATCGCTACGGACAGAAGTAAGAGTACAGACGTGCTCTATGAGGTGTCATGATTCCGAAAATATAATAATACCGGTAGTTTGACTCATATTTTGAAATCCCGAAATACCGATACAAGGTGCGAAATACTCCAAATAAAAAGTTGCATATTTAATTAATTAAAAATTACAGTAAAATTCTAAAAATTAAATTATCACTATGTCTCAAAAGAACCCTGTTCAAATTCATATCCGATATTCAGTTATTTCAAATAAACCGTTACGGTCGATATACGATTTTACAGCGACTTTTTGAATATTTGATTTGGACATATCTTGCGGTCTGTACGACGAAATCTACATTTTCCATTTCCGTTGGAAAGATACAGTCCAATAGATTCGAATGTTTCTTGTTTCGCCGAAATCTGATTTATAACGGATCCAGTACAGTCAGTTGAAGTTCAGAACATTAAATTACGAACTGCAGGGTCGTTATGAGCTCGATTATATTAAATATATATGTTTATACGTTCAACTCCGTTCTTATAAATATATAAATCCATTTATATTACGAATTCAATATTTTAAACTGATTTAAATATTCAAATACAAACCGTTCAAAATGCGGGACGTTACAAAGACTCTGCTTTTCAACAGAAGCCTTGATCATTTGCATCTCAGCATGCCACACAAGCAATTCACGCTATGCAACCGATATCAATCACATAGAATGAAATCCGATGTCAGACACACATCCATTTACAAGTTCGTTCTGGTCTGAACGAAACCAGAGGAACCTTATTCCTCGCATATCCATCGATCTCCAAGTACATCTGGATGATCTCCAAGTACATCTGGACGATCACCAATTAATTCCCTCTTATTGGGTAGCCCAATCAAGATCATTATTAATTATCCAAATGATGTGAAGACCTTCGGTCTTCGACCACCATCTTCATCCTCGACACATCGTCAATTCAGTTATTCGGAATGGGATAAACTCAGCCTTTCTGAATAACTCGCATATATAATAAACAAGTGTTACACAAACACAACATACGCCTCATTCCAATTCAGAATATTCTTTTATTCAAATATTCTTACACTTTGGGAAAGGTTCCCATTAATTTTATCAAAGATAAATTCTTTAAATTTATTCTTTAATCTTCTTTTGAATATCAATTCAAACCAAATTATGGTTTATCCAAACTAGTCGGGATTAGCGAACCTTACCGAAGTAATCATTTATTAAATTCCTCAACCCCAACCTATTCATCCCATAAAGTAAAACTGGTAATACTTCATATCTAACACCACGGTGTTATCGGTAAATTTGGTTACCATTTCACGTTCAAATCTAATTAAAGATTTAACTATCGTCTGGAGTAAAACTGGTGGTACTCCATTCTCGATCATTTCTTGAATTTGATAATTTTAGTTATCAAATTCACCTTTAAATCTATTTAAAGATTCATTAAAACTCTAATTCAGATTTAATTTCCAAAAATCAATACTTAATGATTATTCAAATCCAGGAAATAAATCCTGTCTTTAACTAGGTTAAAGAACCAATGTCATTTAAAACACGATTCACGATAAACCCAAAATCACATTCCATTAACAATGGAATTTTCACGGAAAACATATCAATATATATAATCGATATAAACTTCCATATCCGACTAATAATATAAATGGAATAACGGCAATGCCTTTTAAATTCCATATATATTAGCAGTCTTCCTCCACAGAAGCTCATCTCGATTTTTACCAAATCGAATTCCATTCAATTCCAATTTATTTTATTAAATTGGAAAACTTTACTTTGGAAAATCTCCTTTAAATCTTAACAAAAGATTTATAAATTCCAAATCACATTTCACTGTAAATCGGGTTAAAGAATGAATGTCGTTAAAACACAGTTCACAACAAACCCAATTCACATTACATTAATTATTGGGTTAAAGAACAGATGTTATTTAAAACACCATTCACGATAAACCCAAAAATCAATTCCAATTCAATTCCAATTAAATATCCTTTAATTTTTATACTTCATTAAAACTAAATAAAAAGATTTAATCTTTTTCTCAACCGGGTTTAAGAACAGTGTTAATGAAGACACCATTCACGACAAACCCAAATCCCATTTGATATTAATTACAAGGCTCTGAATAGAAAATATATCGGCTTATATTCAATATCAAATTCTACGACCAACAAATAGCGTATTGGAAATAACGATATAAATATGTCTTTCAAATTTCCATAACAATATCTTTATAATCACGAAATCCAACATCGAAATATTCCAAAGACAATTTCGATTCAAATCCATTTCTAATTTATATATTGGAAATTCTGGTTATTTTTAGAACCATTTCTAATCCGTATTTTCGACACGGGCTGCTAGTAGTTTTGGTTTTGCAGATTTATATTCACAGGATCCTGGTTTACAGCTGGAATGATATTCGGAAAGCTTTGTATCCGTATATTTACTCCATTTGTGTTTTGTATTATTTTCCGCTGCTATGTAATGTATTGTAATCTCTGATATTTATCAAATGTATTTTATTTATTCAGTCTGTATATTCTTGTATTCTGATGGAATTGTTGTAATAAGCAATGAAATGTTCTTCTGTTTGTGTTCTGATTCTTCTTGTTCTTAGTACAATCCGGGCTTCCCATTCGGGGGATATTGGGTCGTTACCGGGGGCATGTGAATCTGTAGGCTTAATAATTAGATTAAGCGAAACATGTAATGGAACGGTAATGCTTAACCTGTTTAAATCTGTGGAGGGTATATGAACCTAATAAATTGTGTTGGGGTTAAGTAAAATTATTTGAATCGGTGGGGGTTAAGTAGTTATGTTAAATCTGTTGGGGGTTATACGAACTTGATAAACTTAACCTGTTTTATATGTTGGGGTTATGCGGGCCTGTTAAACTGTTAGGCATAACTTGCCAAAATCCTAGTAGTTGGGGATACAAGACTAGGGGTAACTTGTGTCATCTGTTGTGTGGGACACGTATCAGTTAGTAACCTATTTTGGTATTATAGGAGGACCCCGAACTAGGTAAGGGTCAGACCAAGCTTACTGAGCTGATTATAAAAGGTTCATATGGGTGGAGGTGTTCTGATGGCGCGTTCCAACGGAGTCTGTGCGTGTATGGGTCCGGATTGCTCGAGAAAATAAGTCGTTGTAACACCAGTAAATAGGTATATGTCTTTATAGGGGTTTCCACTTTAGGAAGTGATACATCCTATTATGGGGTCGGCACAGGGTATTTACGGGATAGGGAGCCAATCGATTGAGGGTAGTAATTAAGGTACATCTAGTCATGCCTGTTTAGGTGTCCATGTTTTATGGTTGGGATAACACCCGTTATTTTTGTTGGGGTACCTGTTATTACTATTTGGGGTAGAACTCATTATTAGAAGTACACCTAAGTCTACCATATGTTTTTGTTGGGATCATATCTGTTATACTAGTATTGATGCAAAGAAAAGTATTTGAGAAGCGTAATTTGTTCAGTTCATTCTGCTTATCCAATTCAGTCTGTTATAACTACGTTATGATACTATTAACTCTTATCCAATTTATATGCCTATCATGATGTGTTTACTTATTTATATGCTAAAAGTAACTGGACTCTCCAAGACTTTATGTCTGACCCGTTTTGTTTCCTATTCTCTCTCTTTCTTTTCCTCCTAGGTTCTCACGGTGAGAACGCTCAGGATTGATTAGGAACCTCTCCCTTCTGTTTCTGCTTGGAGCTGCTTAGATGTACCGCTTTAACTTATTGTCTACTATGTTATGGCTCTTTTTGGGGACTATGACTTTATACTACTGTACTCTGATGGTTTTAGTACAAGGAAGATAGTTTTATTTGATGTAGTTGGTTTTCAGTATTTCAGACCAATCTTGTAACTTGATTTCGGACCACGATATTTTCTGTTGGAAAAGAAAGTTTCAAATTTCCGCTGCTATTTTTATATATCTGTCTTGTGAGATTCTATTTCTGTTTATCTATAGCGCTTCACGGAATTTAATGCATTCTGTTAAAGAGTGACATTAACGGGCATGGGGTGTCACATTTGGCATCAGAGCTGAAGGTTACAATATCAGATAAAAGGTTTTGAAAATTGTTTTCAAAAGGTTTTAGAAAGAAAGCATTTTCAAAGGAAAGTATGTTTTTAAAAACGTATTCCCCAAAGCCATATGATATCTTTCAATTCTCTGTTTGTATCCCTTTTCCTTTTCTTTTCAGCATGTCTGGGGAACCGAATATTCCCGAGGGCGTTCAGATACTGGCTTGGTTCCGTAGATACCTCGAGGTTATGGCACCTGCCGGAGGCCAAGCAAACGCCTCTCCCCCAGCTGCAACTGCTTTTCCTCCTCCTCCAGGAGCGGATAATTTCTCCAAGATTTTCAAGGATTTCTATGCTATGGCAGGAAAGTCATTTCGTGGAACTGAGACCTTTGTGGAAGCAAGGAATTGGCTTAAAGAGACAGGGGATTTGTTTGGGATTTTTTAGGTTGACGACCGTAGGAAGATTCAGTTGGATGCTTGGCAGCTGAAGAATGAGGCTTCATTCTGATGGGAAGTGACGCAAGAAGGGCATCCAGTTGATTCTTCGGATGATTTCCGAAAGAGATTCGAGCTGAAGTTTCTTTATCAGGCAGAAGAGGGTATGCAAATGGAAAGGTTTCTGGCACTTAAGCAAGGAAACATGCTTGTCAAAGAGTATGCCAATAAGTTCAATCAGTTGGTGAGGTTTGGATTGGAGCTGGTGAATACTCTGCACAAGAAAGCTTTGAGGTTTGTAAGAGGATTGAATGAACCCCTCCATGGATTGGATATGTCTTATATTCTGATGGGGGAACATTCGAGAAGCTCGTTAATATGGCATTGATGCATGAAGAAGATAAAGGCGAAAAGAAAGAGGTTAAGACAGATGAGACGCAAAACAAGAAAGTGTGGCCCAAGAAAGAACATCAACAACAAAAGAAAGGCAGGAAGAATGACAAAACTCAAGGCAACAAGAAACATCATAGTTGTGGATGTATGGGTCATTTGAGCAAAGATTGCAGAAAAAGGAAGAATGCTTGTTTCCACTATGGTGAGGTCGGACACTATTCTAGGGAGTGCCCGAAGAAACAAGGACAAAGCCAAAGAGAAGGATCTTCTAGAGGGCAGGTTCATGCTCTCGAGGCCAGTGTACCGGACAGAGGTAGGAAAGTTTCTGTTGAAGGTTTGAATTCTCTTCTGATCATCCTGTTAGGACTCTTTTTCATTCTAGCGCTTTGCATTCATTTATATCTGATTCTGTGGTCGAGTCTCTACACCTTAGTACTAGTATGGTTTCAGATCCTGTTGTTATCTCAAACCCCATTGGGGACACGGCTCATCTGTCTATGATTTGTCGAGGTTTTAGGATATTTGTGTTTGGCATCGAGTTTGAGTGCGATGCATATGTGCTTGGTTTTATAGGCTATGGTTTGATTCTAAGGATGGATTGGCTAGCCGTGTATGGTGCCATTCTAGAATATGAGAGGAGGGTCGTTAGATTTTTGACTTTCCATGGGAGGACTCTCGAGATTTCTTGTTACCCAAGGGGGTCTGTTATGCTTAGTTTCCTAGAGTCGCTAGATGCTTCTGTCGATGACTTGTGATCTGTACTGGTAGTATGTGAGTATCCAGATGTTTTTGACGAGGTTAGGGGCTTTCTTTCGAGGCGCAAGATTGATTTTTGGATATATTTTGGTGGATAATGCGAAGCCAGTCGCATTGCTTGTACGCCACATAGCTCCTAGGAAAAGGAGGGAGCTCAGCAAGCAAGCAGGAGAGCTACTTAAAAAGGGGTTTATTAGGTGAAGCATATCCGAATGGGGTGCTGCAGTCGTCTTTACGACTAAAGCATATGGTTCACTTCGCTTATGTGTAGATTACAGGGGTTGAATAAGCTCACAACGATGAATAGGCATCCACTTCTGAGGATAGATGATCTATTTGACTAGCTTGTTGGTGCATTTTTTTCTCTCAGTTAGACTTGGCCATAGGTTTTCATCAGTTGAGGGTGGCCGAGGACAGTATAGACAAGACTGTTTTCAAAACTCCAGATGGTTTCTTCGAGTGGTTAGTCATACCTTTTGGGTTAACGGATGCACACGCTATTTTGTGGATCTGATAAGTAGGGTGTTTCGGGAGTTTCTGAATAAGTTCATTGTGGTCTTTATGGATGACATTATGATCTTCTCGAAAAGTGGGGAAGAGCATGCCCTACATTTAGGGGAGATTTTGAAGATTCCCCAAGCCCACCAGCTTAAGGCGAAATTCTCCAAATGTCATTTTTGGATAAAGGAAGTGAGATTTCTAGGGTGTGTGGTCTCCAAGGATAGGATACCAGTGGATCCCACAAAAGTAGTTGTAGTTCAAGATCGGAATATTCCAAAGAATGCAACGGAAGTGACGAGTTTTCTTGGTTTAGAGGGCTATTATAGGAAGTTTATTAAGGACTTTGCAAAGATATCAGCCCCACTCACTAGACTGATGAAGAAGAATTTAACCTTTTCTTGGGATACTGGCTATGAGGATGCTTTTCAACGATTATAGAGGGCTCTGATAACAACCTTAGTTTTGACTTAGCTTGATGGTAACAAAGTGTTCACGGTATACACTGATGCATATGGTATGGGGCTTAGTGTCGTCTTGATGCAAGAGGGAAGGATAGTATGTTATGGTGGTAGACAATTGCGGGTTCACAAGAAGAACTTCCCTACCCCTGATTTAGAGTTGGCTACTATAGTATTCGCATTTAAGACTAGGCGACATTATTTGCTTGGAGAGAGGTTCGAATTATACAACGATCATAAATCTCTTAAGTATATATTCTCGCAAAGGGATCTAAATTTGAGACAACAGAGATGGATGGAGTTCCTAGCGTCCTATGATTTTGATATGCTTATACCCCTGGCAAGGGTAACGTGGTGGCAGACATGTTAAATAGGCAGATGATGACTTTGAGTCCTTTATTCATAGAGAGGCGGAGCTTGGAGTAGATATCGACCTTCGATTATAGGTCATCTATGGATCTTGTACCCGGTTTGTTCGCATCCTTAGAGGTGCGACCTAATCTTACGTATCAGATAGGATCTTCGCAGCTAGAGGATCCACAGATAGTAGACATCTTGGATAGTCTCAGTAGAGGGGAGACTTTTAGTCACCTAAGTAGATACTCCACTGATGATAGAGGGTGGTTATGATGGGATCGAAGGCTTTGTGTTCCCCGAGTTGGGCGCCTGTTGAAGATAGTCCATGAGGAAGCCCATCATTCTAGGATGACTATCCATCCAGGCGGTGATAAGATGTATAAAGATATGAAGAGGGCTATCTTTTGGGCTGGGATGAAGAAAGATCTAGCGGAGTTTGTCTCTCGATGTTTAGTTTGTCAGCAAATCAAAGTTGAGCAAAGGAAGCCCGACGGTTTGCTTCATCCTTTGGAAGTCCCATAGTGGAAGTAAGAGTGAGTATCTATGGATTTCGTTGATGCTTTTCCTAGATCGAGGAAGGGAAACACCAGTATCCGGTTTATAGTAGACATGCTTACTAAGAGCACTCAATTTATTCCTGTTAAGAGTAAGAGAATAGCAGCATGGTTGGCATTAGTTTATCATCGTGAAATAGTCCGTCTACATGGAGTACCTTCTATCATAGTGAGTGATCATGACCCCGTCTTCACTAGTGAGTTTTGGAAGAGCCTGCAAGAGGCATTAGGTACACATTTGTATTTGAACACTGCATATCACCCTCTGACAGATGGGCAGACTGAAAGGGTGAATAGAGTTCTTGAGGATCTTTTGAGGCTGCGTATCCTAGACTTCGGAGGGACTTGGGAGGAACATCTTCCATTGGTTGAGTTCGCCTACAACAACAGTTATCAGGTCAGTATTGGCATGGCATCCTTCGAAGCATTGTACAAACGACCTTGTAGATCACCGACTTGTTGGTTGGAGTCTATAGATAGGCTTCTACTTAGTCCTAAGATGATTAGAGAAACCTCAGAAAAGATTGATCTTATCTGCAGACGCATGAAGATAGCTCAGGATAGGTAGAGGTCATACACAGATAAGAGAAGGACCAATATTGAGTTTGAGGTAGGAGACATGGTTTTCATCAAAGTATCACCTTTGAGGAATGTGGTTCGCTTTGGATCTATAGGGAAACTGGCGCCAAGGTTCATAGGGCCATTTCCCAATGAAAAGGACAGGTCAAATGGCCTATAGAGTAAAGCTACCAGAAAGATTGGTGGGTGCTCATGATGTTTTCCACGTTTCTCATTTGCGGAAGTGTCTGCATGATATCGCATAGGTAGTTGAGCGGAGTATGCTTGAGGAAGTAGAGGTAGAACGGGAGGCGATAGTTAGACGAGTTCCTACCCGTAATCTTGGAACAAAGGTTAAGAAGCTTGGCAACCGAGAGGTCAAATTGATGGAAGTTCAATGGGGAGAAGACCGCGAGGATGCAACTTGGGAGACCGAAGACAAGATTCACACTCCTTTTCTTTTCAAGGGTATGTTATTAACTTCTTTTTCAAAGCTTTTATATGTATTTTCTTCTGTCATTAGAGTATATCATATCGGTCGAATCTTCGACCTTTAGGTAGAAACCCAATGTATGTAAACATGTGTTTGAAACATGTTACGTTTGATGGTTGCAAGTGGATGCAAGTGTTTACTAGTGATTGCTCTTGGATGCATATAAACACACTAGGCACTAGATCGACTCAAACACTTACATATTGCATATGGATGTGCGTGCATTTTAAATTTTATGGATGGAAATGACTGTATAATCATATGGATGTTGCATTTTGATGTATGATTGTGCACATATATAGGGTTTTACATGATATACTAGGACTAATTGCATACATGTTGGATTCATAGCACTAACATACATTACATTAAGGAGGTCGACTGAATCAGTAGACCGCCTGATCTTTCGCATTAGTATAGGGACACATACACACACCTTTGCATTTCATATAAACATGAGAAATTTTTTAAGTACAATGGATACCCGTGATTGATGGATGAGTAAATGATTGATAGATGTTAGGATATACATTCTTCTTAACTTGGAGATTTCTAGGACGAAATCCTTTAAGTAGGGGAGAATGTAACACCTCGTAATTTTAAAGAACATTATAATGATAAACTAAAGAATACTTAATTAAATGTTTGAAATTAAGTAAAACGGACTGCACTATTGTGTTCGTCTCGGAATTCTGTTTAAGATTGACTTCGAGTTCGCATAAAACAGACATCGTATGAAGAAGTTATTAACCTTAGAAGTTTGTATGCGTATAAGGTATTTACGAGATAGGGAGCCAATCGATTGGGAGTAGTAATTAGGGTACATCTAGTCCTTCCTGTTTAGTTGCCCGTGGTTTATGGTCGGGGTAACACCCCTTATTTCTATTGGGGTACCTGTTATTACTGTTTGGGGGTAAAACCCGTTATAAAAATACACTTAAGTCTACCATATGTTTCTGTTGGGATCTTATCTGTTATACCAGTATTGGTGTAGAGAAAAATATTTGAGAAGCCTAATATGTTATGTTCATCCTGCTTATCCTGTTCAGTCTGTTATACCTACTTTATGATATTGTTATCTCTCATCCAGTTTATTTGTCTGTCATGATGCTTTTACTTATTTATATGCTAAAAGTAATTGGACTCGCCAGACTTTATGTCTTCCCTGTTTTGTTTCCTTTTCTCTCTCTTCCTATCCCCCCCAAGGTTCTCAGGGTGGGAACGCTCAGGCTTGACTAGGAATCTCTCTCTTCTGTTTCTGCTTGGAGCTGCTTAGATGTACTACTTTGACTATTTTCTACTCTGTTATGGCTCTTTTTGGGGACTATCATTTTATATTACTGTACTCTGATGGTTCTAGTACAAGGTAGATACTTTTATTTGATGTAGTTGGTTTTCAGCATTTCAGATTAATGTTGTAACTGGATTTTGGACCATGATGTTTTCTGTTGGAAAATAAAGTTTTAAATTTCCACTGCTATTTTTATATATCTATCTTGTGAGATTCTGTTTTTGTTTATCTATAACGCTTCATGGAACTTAATGCATTCTATTAAAGAGTGACGTTAATGGACGCGAGGTGTCACAGTTGATCAATTTCATATTAAACAATTTTCATTTAGGTTGAATTCTTATCGTGCTTCATCATCGAACACATCATAGTCAATCCATGAAATTAAATTCCAACGTTTTTATTTTCAATGTCCCCAAAATTATTAATTCATTCAACTCATGCATGAAAAGAACAAGATTACTCTTATCCAGACACAATAATCAATACCCACAAACTGGTCGGGCATAACTACAAATCAATCAATAATAGCCAATGCTCGAATGTGTACGAGTAAGGCAAATCAATCAAATAATGATGATAATTTAATATTATTAATTTTTATCAATCTAATCATCCATAAAAATATATTTACTTATTAAATTTTCCTTTATATATAAAATCTTAGTAAAATTATTTCATTCATGAAATTAAAAAAAATGTGTCGAATGGACCTCTTCGAGTGTTTTGGGACTCTTTGTTGGATCTTAAGGCTATTTGAACACTAGAGAGGCGAAGTCTATATTTAAAATCATTATAACTATCCTATAAATTGAACACTATATCTACTCAAATTGAAGAAAAGAAAGAAGTAAGTAATAAAAGTAGTAAAAAGGAGTAGTGAATAACACTCGAATTTGTATACTGGTTCGGATTAACTGATCCATCATCCAGTCCTGCACTTCCCCGTGTAGGATTTCACTATAACTGTTTGCTTTCCACGCGTGGCAATAACACCTTTACAATCTTGATTTCACGGGCCATAAGATACACCCTCTTGATTTCACAAGCTACGGGCACCTTCTCCTTTTCACAAATAGCAACAAACTAGGGAAAGTAGTTGTATCTTCAATACTAATTCTCGCATATTCAGTACAATGATCCTGTAGACCTCCAATAGCAATATATATTTGAATTCTATGAGGAATAAGATGAAATCAAAGAGAGAATGATACGAATTCAGTAGAAACTCTCTGGTATTGCGTGGTTTGCAAATCAATGAAGGATTGAAGTGAAATGGTACTGATTTGTAAAGATATTGAAAGAGTATTCAATGGTTTTTTTATGTAAAAGTATGGGAGAGAAAGAGGATGAGAATGAAGAGAAAATCGACTAGAAAACTCATTTTCAAGAGCCTTTATATAATGGTTGAAGATACATGACTTTTGGTGAAGAGATGGCGGGAAAATCCTCTGATTAGAATTTAAAAAGAAACTACCAAACTGTTACATGTTGACATGTTCAACATTAGTATTTCGATATACTAGTGTTGCAAAGTTTTTGTGTTAACATATTCTGGACCACATGTCAACATATAAGTGTCGCAAATTTTAGATTCTTCACATTACCTCTTGTTTATGAATTCTTGTGATTTGACTGAAGTCAATGCTTGATGTTCTTCAAGTATAATTTCCAAAGGGTCTTTTACAAGAGTTTCTAAGGTTTAACCAACTATTCACCACTCCAAACTCCTATGTCTTTTCAGCATTCTTTCTTAATCAATTTTAATCTTCTGTTACTCCAATTATTCTCTATACATAATTCATTTGCTTCCATGGAATTCTTGTTTATCTTTATAAATGTCTCCATGTTATATCTGAAATAACTGCATAACTTTAAGCAACGTTGGTAGTAATATTTATATGGTGGTTGTCATCAAAACCAATAATTAGAGTATTAACAGTATCCTCCTTTTTGATAATGACAACTATATAAATATTTGAAAGAACAAATATAGTAATTTTATATTTGACTCCTCCTGACTCTACGCACTCCCCTTATCATTTGGCCTAGTATATTTATATATTTTCTCTTCCTTTGTCATTAACAAAAAAGGTGAAAAATAACTATCTAATCACAGCTAGATAATATATATAGTTTGCTTATAAAGATAATTGTATTTATATATAGAACTTATAAGGTGAATCAAAATGAATATAAAGCATGGAATAAATAATTTAAAATAACAAAGTTTGAATTAACGACTTTCCTAATGCCAATATATCCAACTCATTGTTTGTGTATGTAACCTTGCTCGATATCTACTATTAAATACCTAAAATATATAAAATACATGCACTTGTAGCCTATTGTTTTGGGACCATGGTGTTAAATTTCGGTAAACCAAACCCAAGAAGAGTTTGAGTGCCCTTTCAAAATATAATAATTTGATAAATAAAGATTATTAATAAAATTGTCAATATATTTATCTTTATTATTATTATCATCTAACCTTTTAGGAACCCATAAATTAATAGACTTATAAAGGGATTTGAACTTTAATTCCAAAGGTTTTGGTTTGAACTTGGTACCGTTAACAAATTCAGTACATCGAGTACTATTTTTCATCGATTTAGACTTCGGGGTGCATCAAAGTCCATGTTTATTATTAGAGGATTTAGATTAGATAATAAGTTTCTAGATGGGGCATTATACATTAAGGTCCTCCTTTAGTTAAGACACGGCTTTACGTTAATTATTTTCCAGGACAAAAGATGCGATATGCCTTTTTCTTCATTTTGTTCTTTTGTTTCTTCATTCCACCATTTCTCAATCAAACCTAATTTTTACCAAAAATCAATCGATTTCCATTCGGTTTCATCTAAATTCAATTGCGATCGATTTCATTTCTGCCCTCTCTGATCGATTTCAATTCCTAAAACCTAAACCGATTCATAACTACCTAAAACCCTAAGTTGATCTTCTCAAAAAAATTAATTTTCTGAAACAAGTCAATATTCTCAAAATAAAGACTCGACAGGTATGAATCTAGGTTTTCATCTTTATAATATTTGGTAATTTCTGTTCAATAGTTGCTGAACAAGTACGTATTTATCTTTGTTGTTTGTTGTAAATTTTGACAATAATTCACAACACAAAAGATAGCAGAAATGAATTTAGACTCACAATTTAGTTCTACTGAATGATAAAAGATAAGTTATATATACTATCTTAATTTAAATGAAAAATATTAGCATGTTTATTTTTTACATAGAATGTCTTATTTTATTTCCGATTTAAAATAGATAATTGCATTTATCTTTTACTAAAATATAATTGCATCTATCTTTTACTAAAATATAATTGCAACTATCTTTTACTAATAGATAATTGCATTTATATTTTACATAAAATATGTTGTTGATATTATTGAAGCTATAATTGAAGTAGTTTGAAAAGATAAACAAGTTTATCTTTTTGAATAGAATTATATTTTTACACAAAATATTAAAATACTGTTTATGATTACATTGAGTTCTGGAGTATGTACTGAATAATTTTACATCAGTGTAATATAATTCACAACACAAAAGATTATTTTGACAAACACAAAAGCTAATTTTTTTCAAAAAGATAGATAGATCTATCTTATATGTAAATATAAAAATAATGGTAGTGTTTTATGTTTATTACTTTGCAGTGTATTGTTTGAAAAGATAGGATGTTGAGTTTGAAGGCATGGAGTACCATTGTTAAGGTTGTGTATTTATTAGCAGATTTTGATTTTGCAGGCCGGATAAATTCATTTGCATTTTCATTATATTTGAAAAGATAAAAGAAGTTATCTTTTATTAAAAAGACAAGAAAGATAGATGCAATGTTAATGATAAAATTAACTTTTGATTACAAAATTACATTTTTGTAATTAACAATTTTTAAATGTTTAGTAGAATATCTTATTTTATTTCATATTTAAAAAAGATAGTTGCATCTATCTTTTCAAAACAGAACTTGACGTTTAAAAATTTAGTTGAATATATATAACATGCGTTAATTGTTACCTGCAAATAAGCAATATTAATGATAAAACCGAAATTTTAATTACAAAATTACATTTTTGTAATTATTAAATTTCAAATGTTTAATAGAATATCATATTTAATTTCAAATTTAAAAAAAAAATAGTTGCATCTATCTTTTTAATACTGAACTTCATATTTAAAAAAGATAATTGAATATATATGTCATGTGTTAATTGTTATGTAATAATCCGGAAATTTGAGCCAATTTAAAATTTTTATTTTGGCAATTTTAGCGAATTTTGATTATTCAAAATGAATTATTTTAAATAATAACAATGAGAAATTTATTTTGAATAGAATTGGAACTTATATATTTATATACGTCGTCGTTAGAATATAAATAATTATTTATAATTATAAAAAGAATTGGAAATGGCGCAGTAGTTCTTCGATAATTCGATTTCAAAGTTCAAATGAATGTACAGGATTCAAAATATACCGGATTTTGGTGAAACCAAAAATATTTGAATCTAATTGAGAATATCTTTCCAACGAATCCGAAAAATTGGAATTTCATAGCGGGAATTTAAAGATATGTCTAGTTGAAATTTAGAATAGTTGCTATGGAATTCAGGCCCTTAAAAATGGAAATTTTGCAAATGACCTCGGATTTCGACGAAACCCCTTTTATTGGATCTGTGATGTCAAGTTATTGCTAGATTCCAAAATTCGTAATTTTCTGAATCAATATGTGAGCGTGGCAAAGAAGAACGCGTTTGACCAGTTTCAGTTGATTTTAATCGACTGGAAAATGGCCATTTTTCAAACGGTCTCAGAATTCGACGAAAATAGTTTTGTTAGGACCGTATCGTCAGTACGAAGTTAGAAAATATTTTTCAGGAATTTTTCTAGTTAGTATGTAGCCCCGGTAAATTGAAATGCACGTTCAAATTCAATATACATTGATTATATTTTGATTTGAACAGAAACTAATCTAAACAACTGAATCGGTCTACGAAACATATCCCATTGTGTTCGGAATGGGGGTAATTAACTATGGACGACAGGCGGTGGGTATCGTTTGGAGGTCGAAATAAAAAGTTGCTTTTAGGAAATTTTAAAATAATAAAATATATATTATTTATATAAACCCCCCTCTAATTTCTCCTTTAAAGTTCAGTATATCAGAAAGGAAAAAAAAAAACCTAATCGACCGCCGCCCTCCTCCCTAGGTTGAACCACCGACCGCCGCGTCTCCCTCAAGCGGCGCACCCCTCCGAACCCCCCTTTTCTTCCTCCGCTTCCTCCACTTCTCTCTCCCTCTTCTTGAATTGAAACCGCCCCCCTCCAATTTCGAGAATTCGCGAGCCCCCCTTCTCAGTCGCACCGAGACCCACCAGGAGGCCACCCACCACCTGTCACCGCCCCCTCGTCGATTGTCAGACCCCCCCTCTGCCCTCCAGATTATACAGTGAGTTTTTTTATTATTTCTTTTAGTTTAAACTGATGTATGATATGCATAGAAAATTTCAGTTTTTGATTTATAATATACATGGAAAAAAATTTCAGTTTTTGATTTAAAAATAGATATAGTTTAAAAATAAAAAGATACGATTTTATTTAGATGAAGGTTGGATTTTTATCAACATAAAGGTTTGATTTTTAAACACAAAAAGATTCGATCTTTCTTAATTAAAAAGTTACGATTTTCAACAAAGTGAAAATAGAATTTTCATCGAAGTAGAAATAAAAAATTTAGCAAATAAAAATAGGATCTTTCTTTGATATAAAAAATTGATTTTTATATTGTAGAGAATAAAAATATGATTTGTGTATCATAGAGATTATAAAAATATGATTTTTATATTATAGAAGTATTAAAAAATCCGATTTTTATTATATAGAAGGGATAAAGATATAATTTTTATATGATGTAGAGTATAAAAATATAATTTTTATAGATGTAGCGAAATAAAAATCGGATTTTTATTATATATATGTTGAAATAAAAATGGGATTTTTATAGCGATGATATAAAAATTCGATCTTCATATTAGAAGTAGATATAAAAATATAATCTTTATTATATGAACACCGTTATAAAAACAATTTTTTTTATCTATATAGTAGCGATATAAAAATAGAATTTTTATCCATATAGCGTGGTTATAAAAATGTGATTTTTATACATATAACTACAATATAAAAATGTGATTTTTATATATATAGCGTTGATTCGCGAGCCTCAAAGTCCGGTTGTGAACCAGAAACGGGAGAGGACATCAGGGAGGGCATGTGTTTGAAGTGGCGTCAATGGTTTTACATGCCCTGACGAGTTTGACTTATGAGGTTGTTGTTGTTGCAAGGCGCCTCGGATATATCGGTGACTATGTGAAGTCGATGGAGTCATTCGTTGGCTCATTGACACCTCGAAGGGTGGGGAAACGCAGTGTTCAGGCATTTTAATCCACATCGGTGGACCGTGACGATCCAAAGGTCACTCGAGCTCTGACCTGAGGGGCGGACTAGAGCGTCTTGAATCGGTAGAGGACTATCTTTTGCCTCGGTTCATAGATGGAAATCCAATTTCCAAATATGATATGTGCGGTTTTGATTGTAAACCTATATATGGCGACATAGTGGCATGGGACGCTCATGTCGCCTATGATTGATATTTATGATTGATATTTATGATTGATATTTATGATTGTATATAAAATCAGAAACTAACTGGAAACGAGCTAAGATGGGTGGTTTCCTGGGTATTAGTATGATGTTGGTTTTGGCCTTCGGGGTTAATACTAAGGGAATCGTTCTCTTACTAATTTGCGGTTGGAGTCTGATTAAGAATTAAAACATGAAATTTAGCGTATCAAGCATTCTTTGGCTATTATAAGATAAAAACCCTATCCTCCGGCTTGCGTTGCATTGTGTGATGGGACCTGGGTCTTATAATAGCTTCATTGTTCTTTATTTAGCATTGCGCTGTTTGTTTTATGCACTGGTATCCTTGGGAGGAAACCCATTCCGTCCTATACGGCGTGGTCCCTTGATTTACCTAACTTTAAAATAAAGATTATTAACTGTTTTAGTTCTCACACCAGTCACATGACTGGCCTGGAGTTTATTGTTTTAACCTAAACTCTAAGTGCCCCTATTTTCCGCATGGGCAGCTAGTAGTTTTGGTTTTGCAGATTTATATTCACTGGATCCTGGTTTACAGCTGGAATGATATCCGGAAAGCTTTGTATCCGTATATCTCCTTCAGTTGTGTATTGTATTATTTTCCGCTGCTATATAATTTATTGTAATCTCTGATATTTGGTAAATGTATATTATTTGTTTATACTCTGTATATTCTTGTAATCTGATGGAATTGTTGAAATATACAATGAAATGTTCTTCTGTTGCGTCCCGATGTGGCTTGTCCTCAATTCAATCCGTACTTTCCTTACCGGGGAAGTTCGGGTCGTTTCATTTTGGTATCAGAGCTTTGGTTTACAGAGCTCAGAGAACAAGACACATAAGAACCATACGAAAGAATTCATCAGATATTGGATTAGTAATATCCAATGAGAATGACTCGTTGGAGATAGGATCAGTAGTATCCTAGAACGAGTGTGAAGAGTGTTGTTTTGAAAGATAAAATTAAAAAAAATGTTTTGAAAATTTAAATCAACTATTCATATTTGATTATTTATTTTATTTTGAATTTGGACAATCAAGTATATAGAGATTTTAGTATACGTCTGATCCCCGTGTATTGAAGCCTCAAATATATTCGATAGATATAGTATCACACTCTAGTCGCCCGAAGAAGATACTGATGATTGAGATCTCATCATTAGTGTTTTTGTCCGAGTTTCGAAAGTGGGATTTCTATATATTTCCAATTGACTGGTGTGAGAACCAAAATTAGATAGGGCTTATTGTTGGGATTTGGCATCAAAAATCTGATTTTTTGACTATGTATCAAAGTTATGAATTTGAAATGATAATCAACAAATTGAGTGATGGTTGTGTTGTTTGATTATGGTTTGATTAATTAAAATGTTGAACCTTTAGCCAATTTGAACCAAATAGTAAGTTGTATTGAAAATTTGTCACATTTGCATGCATATACATGTACTTACATTGAACAGGTCATAGCAAAGAGGCTAGAGAAGAAGAATAAAATTGTTTGCCTGACAAATAGGTACATGTTTACCATAATTTACTGTTTTGTTTGGGTGATGATGATTTTATGAGCCGCTTGGCTTTTTCTTTTGGATTGAAGAAGGACATGGAAGGCTATATGAAATATCCCGAAGTCCCCGGTGCAGGGGAGGTTATGGCAAAAAATTTCGAAAATTTAGGGTGTTAGCCAAATTTTTGAAAAATTTGAAAAGTTCTTAGAAACTAAAAAGTTGAAGAACTTAAGTCGTAATGAAAATACTGGAAGTTGAGTTGATTAGTTAAACAACTTTCGGCTTCGTTCCTTTTCAGGGACGAAAAGTTTTAAGTGGGGGAGATTGTAATAACCCGGAAATCTGAGCCAATTTAAAATTTTTATTTGGCAATTTTAGAGAATTTTGATTATTCAAAATCAATTATTTTAAATAATAACAACGAGAAATTTATTTTTGAATAGAATTGGAACGTATATATTTATATACGTCATCATTAGAATATAAATAATTATTTATAATTATAAAAAGAATTGAAAATGGCGCGGTAGTTCGATAATTCGATTTCAAAGTTCAAATGAATGTACAGGATTCAAAATAAACCAGATTTTGGTGAAACCAAAAATATTTGAATCTAATTGAGAATATCTTTCCAACGAATCCGAAAAATTGGAATTTCATAGCGGTAATCAATAGATATGTCCAATTGAAATTTCAGAATAGTCGCTATGGAATTCAGGGCCTTAAAAATGGAAATTTTGCAAATGACCTCGGAATTTGAAGAAACCACTTTTGTTCGATCCGTGATGTCAAGTTATTACTAGATTCCAAAATTCGTAATTTTCTGAATCAATATGTGAGCGTAGCAAAGGAAAACGCTTTTGACCAGTTTTAGTTGATTTTAATCGACTGGAAAATGGTCATTTTTCAAACGGCCTCAGAATTCGACGAAAATAGTTTTGTTAGTACCGTATCGTCAATACGAAGTTAGAAAATATTTTTCGGGAATTTTTCTAGTTAGTATGTAGCCCCGGTAAATTGAAATGTGCGTTCAAATTCAATATACATTGATTATATTTCGATATGAACGGAAACTAATCTAAACAGTTGAGTCGGCCTACGAAACATATCCTATTGTGTTCAGAATGGGGGTAATTAGCTAAGGACGACAGATGGTGGGTCTCGTTTGGAGGTCAAAATAAAAAGTTGCTTTTAGGAAATTTTAAAATATATATTATTTATATAAACCCCCCCCTCTAATTTCTCCTTTCCCGTTCAGTATATCAGAAAGAAAGAAAAGAAAAAAAACTAATCGACCGCCGCCCTCCTCCCCAGGTTGAACCACCGACCGCCGCGCCTCCCTCAGGCGGCGCACCCCTCTGATCCCCCCCTTTTCTTCCTCCGCTTCCTCCACTTCTCTCTCCCTCTTCTTCAGTTGAAACCGCCCCCCTCCAATTTCGAGAATTCGCTAGTCCCCCCTTCTCAATTTTGCTGAGACCCACCAGGAGGCCACCCACCACCTGTCACCCCCCCCTTGCCGATTGTCTGACCCCCCACCCTGTGCCCTCCGGATTATACAGTGAATTTTTTTTATTATTTCTTTTAGCTTAAACTGATGTATGATATACATAGAAAAATTTCAGTTTTTGATTTATAATATACATGGAAAAAATTTCAATTTTTGATTTAAAAATAGATATAGTTTAAAAATAAAAAGATACGATTTTATTTAGATGAAGGTGGGATTTTTATCAACATAAAATTTTGATTTTTAAATGCAAAAAGATTCGATCTTTCTTGATTAAAAAGTTATGATTTTCAACAAAGTGAAAACAGAATTTTCATCGAAGTAGAAATAAAAATTTTAGCGAATAAAAATAGGATCTTTTTTTGATATAAAAATTTGATTTTTATATTGTAGAGAATAAAAATATGATTTGTGTATCATATAGATTATAAAAATATGATTTTATATTATAGAAGTATTAAAAACCCGATTTTTATTATGTAGAAGAGATAAAGATATAATTTTCATATGATGTAGAGTATAAAAATATAATTTTTATAGATGTAGCGAAATAAAAATCTGATTTTTATTATATATATGTTGAAATAAAAATGGGATTTTTATAGCGATGATATAAAAATTCGATCTTTATATTAGAAGTAGATATAAAAATATAATCTTTATTATATGAACACCGTTATAAAAATAAATTTTTTTATCAATATAGTAGCGATATAAAAATAGAATTTTTATCCATGTAGCGTGGTTTTAAAAATGTGATTTATATATATAACTACAATATAAAAATGTGATTTTTATATATATAGTGAATATGGGCAACGAAAGAGACAAAAGGCGAGAACGACGAGGATTTCCTATATATGAAGAGTCGTGGCATTTGGTTTAGCTAATCTGTGAGAACTCCTCACTTTTAATTTATTTCTAGTTTGAAATATATATTAGGATGCAGACGGTGTTTAGTAGCACCCGACACCCGTCGTCCACAGATCTTGGATGACTTGTTTGTTTGGTTGCTATGTTGTGAAATTTGATTGTGTGATGTGAAATAAAATAAAATATTTTATAGTTAAAAATATAATTTTTAACATGTATATAAAATAAATATTTATAAACAAATCGGATGATTTGTTTATATACACTAATTTGACTGATATTAATTGGGACGATAAATTTTACACATCGCCCGACTGCACAAATAAAATCTGTGTTTGATTGTTTGAAACCCCACACGGGTGTTGGGATGAAATTGGACATACGCTAATCCCAATAATTAGCTGTATGTCGATCGATTGATTGACAGGCTGTTATAAGCGTTGAATATTTATATTTAATGCTTATATAGTGCAGAATGCACTCTGGATGATGGTTGATGATTTATCGGTGCTATTATATTCATGTGTTGTAGGAAATCCATATAATTAACGTTATATGGTAATTGATTGGGCCTCATTCCAATTTGGAAAACAGAAATAAAATTCATTTGTTGAATTGTAAAGAAAATTCATTTGTTGAATTGTAAAGAACATTCATTTGTTGAATTATAAAGAAGATTCATTTGTTGAATTGTAAAGAAGATTCAATTGTTGAATTGTAAAGAAAATTCATTTGTTGAATTGTAAAGAAAATTCATTTGTTGAATTGTAAAGAAAATTCATTTGCTGAATAGTAAAGAAAATTCATGTGTTGAATAGAGAAAATATTCATTTGTTGAATAGAATAACGAAATTATTGAAATATATAAAGCCGTGTTGATTAGATTGACGCCATTTTGATGTGAACGATATTTATATCGATTTTATTCATTTTTATAATGAATATAGAAAAGGAATTGATTTCAAAATACAACGTTTTGAAAATATTATCATTTGTATAACGATGATGTGGAATATTCAATTTTGATTAGAAATTGAATATGAAGTTGAAATCGTTTTGAAAATGTATTTAAAACGATTTATAAAATACGTTTTAAAAGGAAATCAACGAAATATATATAATATATATATTATATATATAATGGCCTGAATAGAACGCGCCGCACTGCGGCAGTTCGCGAATTTCGACCATTGACTTCGAATGGACATTGCGGGAGATCCGACCGTCGGATTCTCCTAAACCGGAACCGTTGGGTTTATATCGAAAAGGGTTTTCTAATGAATATTAGAGATTTGAAATCTAACGGTTGGATTTGGAATTATGTCCAAATAAAATTTGGAAAATGTCGCTGTAAGTGCAGTTCGATGGCCGTTGATGGAAATCGACTGTACGGGCCTTGATAAAATTATTAAAAATAGTAATAATTTGTGTAAAATCATCAGAAATGATTTGTGAAGAATTGGTATGAAAAATTCCATATTTGAAAAGATAAAAATAGATTTTTATCGAAATGAACTAGTTTTGAACTAGAATAATAATTTGTTTATTTTTAAAATAAATAAATTGGATTTGAAATGGTTTTAAAAATAACCAGAATTTCCAATAAGTGAACTGGAATGGATTTGAATCGAAATCATCTTCGGAATAGTTCGATGTTGGATTTCGTGATTATACAGATGTTGTTATGGAAATTTGAAATATATATATATATATATACACACACATCGTTATTTCCAATACGATATTTGTTGGTCGTAGAATTTGATATTGAATATAAGCCGATATATTTTCTATTTAGAGCCTTGTATTTAATACCAAATGTGATTTGGGTTTGTCGTGAGTGGTGTCTTCATTAACACTGTTCTTACGCCCAGTTGAGAAAAAGATTAAATCTTTTTGTTTAGATTTAATGAAGTGCACCAATTAAATGGTATTTAATTGGAATTGAATTTGAATTGATTTTTGGGTTTATCGTGAACGGTGTTTTAAATAACATTTGTTCTTTTACCCGATAATTAATGGAATGTGATTTTGGGTTGTCGTGAACGGTATCTTCAATAATACTGTTCTTAGACCCAAAGGAGTTAAGAAAATCAGAAACTAACTGGAGATTAGTTAAGTTGAATGGTTTCTTGGGTATTGATCTGATGTTGGTTTCGGCCTTCGGGGTTAATACTTAGGGAATTGCTCACTTGCTAATTTACAGTTAGGGACTGATTGAAATGTGATGTGATTTTGGGGTTTATTGTGAACCGTGTTTTAAATGACATCGGTTCTTTAACCCAGTTAAAGATTAAAACTAAATGGAGTTTTAATGAATCTTTAATTAGATTGAAAAGATCGAAAATGGAGTATCACCAGTTTTGCTCCAGGCTATAGTTGAATCTTTAATTAGATTTGAACGTGAGAAGGTAATTAAATTTACCGATAACACCGTGGTGTTAGATATGAAGTATTACCAGTTTTACTTCATGGGATGAATAGGTTGGGATTGGGAAATTAAAACAAATGATTACTTCGGTAAGGTTCATTAATCCCAACTAATTTGAAGTGATATTCAAAGGAAGATTAAAGAATAAATTTAAAAGAATTTATCTTTGATAAAATTAATAGGAACCTATTCCTAAGAATGTGAAATTTAGAAACTAACTGTAGGTTGGCAAAGAAGAATGGTTTCCTGGGTATTGATTTGATGTTGGTCTCGGCCTTCGGGGTTAATATTTGGGGAATTATTCTCTTGCTAATTTACGGTTAGTGACTGATGAATTGGAATGAGGCGTATGTTGTGCTTGTGTAACACTTGTTTATTATATACGCGAGTTATTCAGAAAGACCGGGTTTATCCCATTCTGAATAACTGATTCGACGATTAGTCGAAGATGAAGACGGTGGTTGAAGACCGGAGGTCTTCACGTCGTTTGGATAATTACTGATGATCTTGATTGGGCCGTACACTCAAGAGGAGGGAATCAGTTGGTGATCGTCCAGACGTACTTGGAGATCGATGGATATGCGGGGTACTAGGTGCCTCCGGTTTCGTTCAGACCCAGAACGGACTTGTAAATGGACTATGTGTCTGATATTGGATATCATTCTGTGTGATTAATGGATATCGGTTGCATGGAGTGGTTTGCCTGTGTGGCATGCTAAGATGCAAATGATCAAGGCTTCTGTTGAAAAGCAGAGTCTTGTGGTTGATGATTAAAGCACGGCCTATGTGGCATAGCTTTGTGTAGCGTTGATTCGCGAGCCTCACACCCCGGTTGTGAACCAGAAATGGGAGAGGACATCAGGGAGGGCATGTGTTTCCTTCTAGTTAGAAGTGGCGTCAGTGGTTTTACACACCCTGACGAGTTTGACTTATGTGGTTGTTGCTGTTGCAAGGCGCCTCGGAAATATTGGTGACTATGTGAAGTCGATGGAGTCATTCGTTGGCTCATTGACACCCCGAAGGGTGGGTAAACGCAGTGTTCAGGCATTTTAATCCACATCGGTAGACCGGCCCTGACGATCCAAAGGTCACTCGAGCTGCGATCTGAGAGGCGGACTAGAGCGTCTCGAATCGGTAGAGGACTATCTTTTGCCTCGGTTCATAGATGGAAATCCAATTTCCAAATACGATATGTGCGGTTTTGATTGTAAACCTATATATGGCGACATAGTGGCATGGGACGCTCATGTCGCCTATGATTGATATTTATGATTGTATATAAAATTAGAAACCAACTGGAAACGAGCTAAGATGGGTGGTTTCCTGGGTATTAGTCTGATGTTGGTTTCAGCCTTCGGGGTTAATACTTAGAGAATCGTTCTTTACTAATTTACGGTTGGAGTCTGATTAAGAATTAAAACATGAAATTTAGCGTATCAAGCATTCTTTGGCTATTATAAGGTAAAAATCCTATCCTCCGGCTTGCGTTGCATTGTGTGATGGGACCTGGGTCTTATAATAGCTTCATTGTTCTTTATTTAGCATTGCGCTGTTTGTTTTATGCACTGGTATCCTTGGGAGGAAGCCCGTTCCGTGCTATACGGCTTGGTCCCTTGATTTACCTAACTTTAAAATAAAGATTATTAACTATTTTAGTTCTCACACCAGTCACATGACTGACCTGGAGTTTATTGTTTTAACCTAAACTCTGGGTGCCCCTCTTTTCCGCACGGGCAACTAGTAGTTTTGGTTTTGCAGATTTATATTCACAGGATCCTGGTTTACATCTGGAATGATATCCGGAAAGCTTTGTATCCGTATATCTCCTTCAGTTGTGTATTGTATTATTTTCCGCTGCTATGTAATTTATTGTAATATCTGATATTTGGTAAATGTATATTATTTGTTTATACTCTGTATATTCTTGTAATCTGATGGAATTGTTGAAATATATAATGAAATGTTCTTTTGTTGCGTCCCGATGTGGCTTGTCCTCAATTCAATCCGTGCTTTCCTTACCGGGGAAGTTCGGGTCGTTTCATGTTAGTTGCAAATATGCAATGTTAATGATCAAACCAAAATTTTTATTACAAATTTGAATTGATTAACAATTTTCAAATGTTTAGTACAATATCTTATTTAATTTCAGATTTAAAAAAGATAGTTGCATCTATCTTTTCAAAACTAAAATTCAGATTTTACTAAAAATAATAATTTCTATTTATTATTAAAAAATTTAAATAATAATTTCTAATTATTATTAAACTGAACAACTAATTTTTTTAGAATTAACAATCTTTAAATGTTTAGTAGAATATCTTATTTAATTTAAGATTTAAAAAAGATAGTTGCATCTATCTTTTCAAAACTAAACATGAGATTTAAAAAAGATGGTTGAATATATATGTCATGTGTCAATTGTTAGTTGCAAATATGCAATATTAATTATAAAACTAAACTTTAGATTACAAAATTGCATCTTTGAAATTAACAATTTTTAAATGTTTACCAGTATATCTTATCTTATTTTAGATTTTAAAAAAAAATAGTTGCTTCTATCTTTTCAAAACTAAACTTCAGATTTAAAAAAGACAATTATATATATATATATATATATATATATATATATATCATGTGATAATTGCTAGTTGCAAATATGCAATGTTAATGATAAAACTGAACTTTTGATTACAAAATTGCATTTTTGTAATTGACAATTTTTAAATGTTTAGTAGCATATCTTATTTAATTACATATTTAGAAAAGATAGTTGCATTTATCTTTTCAAAACTAAACTAGAGATTTAAAAAAGATAGTTGAATATAAATGTCATGTGTGCATTGTTAGTTGCAACTATGCAATATTAATGACAAAACTGAACTTTTGATTTCAAAATTGTAATTTTGTAATTAAAATTTTTAAAAAAATTGGTAGAATATCTTATTTAATTTCAGATTTAAAAAAGAGTGTTGCATCTATTTTTTCAAAACTAAACAAGAGATTTTAAAAAGATAGTTGAATATATATGTCATAAGTCAATTCGTAGTTGCATTAATAATAAAATTGAACTTTTGATTACAAAATTACATTTTTTAATTAACAATTTTTAAATGTTTAGTAGAATATCTTATTTAATTTCATATTTAAAAAAGATAGTTGCATCTATCTTTTCAAAACTGAAATTCAGATTTTAAAAATATAATTGAATATATATGTCATGTGTTAATTGTTAGTTGCAAATATGTAATATTAATGATAAAACTGAACTTTTGATTACAAAATTGCATCTTTTTAATTAACAATTTTTAAATGTTTGTAGTAAATCTTATTTTATTTTAGATTTAAAAAAGATAGTTGCTTCTATCTTTTCAAAATTGAACTTCAAATTTAAAAAAGATAATTAAATATATATATATTTATCATGTGTTAATTGCTAGTTGCAAATATGCAATGTTAATGATTTTGATTTAGGAGTGGAACCTAAGAATTCACTCAAGCCATTACTTGTCGGTCTTAGTAAACCCCACGGGTACTGATACACCCCGATTTTTCAAAGCCATCACACTACCTACGTAGTCACCCCTAGAGATTGGCAGAGGTGGCCTTCGAACCTGAGACCTCCTTCGAACCTGAGACCTATGTCTCATCCCAATTCACCCACCTCTAACCAACTTAGCTAGGAGTGTCGGGTTATGGAATGTTAATGATAAAACTGAACTTTTGATTATAAAATTGCATTATTGTTATTAACAATTTTTACTCAACATGATTCTGTTTATCTTTGTGATTAATTTAGAAAGTTATAATTGGGTACGTTCCTCTTTCCTCTTTCTCCTTTTCTTACAACAAAAAAAAGATAAACTCATTTTTATCTTTTACTGTAAATGATTTAATTATAGTTTTGCATTAATTATATTAAATATTTATTGTACATGTTGAACATATTTGTCGTTTTCCTCCTAAGTAAAAGTTATTATATACGATATACAACTTATTTAATGCCATAGTTAGAAAAGATGAAAACATATATCTTTTTACATAAATAATTAAATTCAAAAAAAATTTACTAAAACTAATAACTATATTCATATGTTATTTTCTACTCTATTTTCAATCCCTTTTCAAAAACAAAAATTTACAAAAACTAAATTCATATGTTGTTATTTTTTTCTACTGTTCACTGTTTAGATTTTGTTCTTGTTCGTATTGTATTTTTAGTTCTACTTTCAAGGAAGCTTTATCAAACTTTTTAGTATTGTTTTCAACTGTATTAAATATTCGTTCTTTTGTTATGTATTCAATAAACAAATTATGTTTTAATGTTTCCATACTCAATAACTATAAAAGATAAACATATTTATCTTTTACTGTAATTGATTTCATAATACATACGTTATCTTTTACGGTAAATGATTTGCAGCCAAGGCGCTACGAGCTTTGAGGAATGGGAGTAGGAAAGCTAGGTTGTAGGAGAGGTTCCCTGTTATGCTTCTGTAGAAGCCCTTTTAACCTGATTTTACTGCCATTGAGCACTAGGCTTTTTGTAGTGATTTTGAATTATGTATGTATAGTGACAATGGTAAATATGAACCTACAACTGCAATGGAGTGGGTAAATTTGTGTAGTGAAAGGATTTGAATTGCTTCTGTTGTGTATTATAAATCTTCTCATTGTTATTTCTTCTTGGGTTTGACATGCAGTGCACATTATGCTCCATTTTGCAATCTTTCTGTTTATTAGTAACACCTTTTCTTTGTATATTATTTTATTATAAGTGTCTTCGGTCTTTGCTTTATCTTTTTTTAGCTACTATTTGTTGGTAGTTTAGCAAGGTTCAGCCCATCATCTTCTACTAAATTATTACTCGTGTCATTATGCTTTATGTGCAGTCACGTTCTGTTGTATTGTTTTTACCAGCTACGTTTTGTCATATCATATATGTGCTTAGTCATTGTTTGATATGTTACTAAGGTGTAGTCTATGTGCTCGTTGATGTTGTATGTCCGGTCTTGTGTCTCTAGCCATTATGCTTTAGTTGCATTTGCTTATGGTCATTTTTGCTTTGTTTACTATTTATACTATTCAAACCAAAATTAAACTATACCAACAATTTTTGACTAGTGTCAACAATATCAACAAGTATAGAAAGAAGATAAATACATTTATCTTTTTTAAAACACTTTGCAAAATAATACGCTGATAGCAAAAACATATGTAACAAAAGAAACCATTTTGTCATTTCCATCACATTCAACATAAAGAATGCATTCAACATTGAACTATAGGAATTTCAAACGAATAAGCTTAAAGGTGTACGCACATTTTAAGAAGATTACATATATGAATAAATTTGCAAAGTTAACACAAGAACTTCAGTAATAAGTCTAAGGCAGATGTTTTTATACTTCGTACAAGGATTACAACTAAGTTGGTTGCAAGAAAACTTAATTTACTAGTCGAAATTACAATAAGAAAGTGAAATAATTTGGAAATGAATATAACTATGTTCATACAAGGTGTATCTCAAGCAAGACAAGTCATGAGATGTGACATCGATGTTCAAGTCGCTTATTGTTATTGCCACCTTGCTGGGTCGAAAGAGTGATTGCGAGGGATCTAGCTGCTAGGTAAGGTCCCGGTTGGTTAAAATTCTTGGTGAGCGTTGGATGACTCAAAAATTTCATGCGGAGGACCTTGCATATACCGCTCGAGCATCCCCTTACGGACGATTTTTGTGACATTGTCCCACAAGTGATGGCATTCGTTCACATCGTGTCCGTGGACACAATGGAACCATCAATACTTTGTGAATTCTCTTGGTTTATCCTAAAGACCTCTAGGCTTTGGCTTCTTGTACTTCAGAGTATTGCAGGTCTTGAGGTAAATATTCTCGAGGGAGTCACTAAGTGGAGTGTAGTTACGGAAAGATGGAAATCTAAGACGACTACCTCCGTTATTGCCAGTTTGTGAATGTTTATATAGAACATTAGGAGTATAGTCATTTGAGCTTTGGGCTTCATCTCAAAGTGCGTCATTGAAGTGAGAATCCCGATTCCTTTTCGCTTCTTCTTGGCATTGGAAATAGTTGGCTTTCTTGTAAAAGACTTCAAAATCTCAGGTTGTGCTCGATCGATCCATGTTCTAAATTCAGAATTAGGAAGTATGCCGTCAGTGAGTTGGGCTGGGATAGTCTGATGACTCATGTCTTTAGCATCCTCTAAAGTAATGTCAAATCTCTCGAGGTAGTCTATCGGAGTTTCGTCAGTACCTTGGAAAATGTGTGAGCAGAATTGATTGATTGAATCCCTGACTAGTTGGATGATGGTTGATATATATGGTTCTTGGCGGAAGTCGAGTGAACATAAAAGAGGCATCCCTACTAGAGAGACGGGGAGGTACTTGCACTTCATGACGTTTGTGGCGTGAGAAGAATCCATGGATGACTCATATCGGTTTATGAATTCCTGAGGTTCGGATTACCTTGAGTAGTCTTCAATCTGCGGAATATGGAAATACGTAGGCCCTTCGGCGTTGAGTACATCTTCGGTGAATGGAGTATGCCTCGCACTAGTTTCCCAGTCGTCGGTGACGTGACCCCGAGATTCTTTCATGATGCTGCAAATTAGGCTGGCGAGAAGGGGAGTTCGAATATTCATCTGATTCCAGCGGACATGATTTGACTCAAGAGTGCACATCCTAGGACGTCTTCTCGGATGGATGTAATCTTCATCTCGAGAATTTCGACTTTAGACTCTTGAATTTGTAGAAGTCAACGAGTGAGAACTTAGGATTGGTTTGTTGCATGAAGCGTAGGCAACAAATTCTGATTTGTAACAAGTCGATCATGTCGAGTGATTGTTCGAGCGTCAATCCTTTGGTCGAGATTAGTCCCGAGCTGGGAATAGCCGAGATGACAGTTAAGATGGAGAGAAGCAGGAGTGGATCCCGAAGTGGCTAAATTCCCATATCTATTTGAAGGTGAAAAATGTCTTATCGAGCATGTTATTGAATTCGTTGAGTCAATCCAAGATTTTGATTTACTTTTTTGACGAGGCTTCTTTGAGTTTCTCCTAACTTTCTCTTAGTTTCGTCGAATCAAGCTCGGTTAATGAGTGCATCGGTATTAAAAATAGCAGCGATATTCGCATTGGTCGAAACTTCAATGGATCGAGGTTGAGAGGGGTTTTTCAAGTCAAGATCAATCATGGAAGGTCCAACCGTAACATTCTTTCTTTTGGTCATCATTGTCGGTAGACTTGGTAGGTAAGTTTTAGAAGACTTAAGTAGCGCTCCAAGTCTCTGTGATTGAATGATAGGAAAGGCGAAGTTTCTAGTTTCTCAATGGAAGTAGTGTAAAATGGACCGTAGGTGCATTCTTTCCCTACCTGGCATGCCAAAATGTTGACAGTCGAAAAAGTGGTCACCAACACTTGATATTTCCATGGAAAATAAACGTCTGAATGGAAAATGAGAGAGTTGCGATGTAAGTATGCAGGGGAAAACGCAAGTAAAAAGTCACATAGCATTTATAGTTGTTTGACTCATTGGAACCTACGTCCACTCTAGAAGTTTAGTACTTATTGATCAACTATTACAAGTTACAGCATGGAATTGTATACTTCCGAATGTACCAGAACTATGGTAATTCCAATTGTTATAGTGAGCAATCGTGAGTGCTATGCTTGGAGAGGAAGATAGTAGGCTATGCTTCGTGATCCAAACTGTGACGGCCCGCCCCGCACCAACCGACATTTACTCCAAAAGTGCATTGTACACATGTCCAGTTAGCACGGGACGGTCGTCAGATGGAAAAGGGGAAGAAGGAAATGAACTAACAAGGAACCTGTAAAATGTCTCACAGCGCATGGAACAAAATATAATAACAACATACTTGACATAAAACAGGTGAGACAGTGTATAACCTGAAAATAAACTAACATAGCAGCGGAAAATCCAAGTACAGCTTATGATCCAAAGTTAACATTATTACAACTTTTCAAACTGTCTCAAAAGCAAAAGCAAGATAAAGGAGGTACGCTACTAATGCCCAAGTAGCGACCACCAACGACACAGGGAGAATATCTATATATCATACGTGGAAGCCTCCTGCTCGCCTTCGAATCAGCTACTCGCGCATCACCAGCTAACCTGTCTCTAGTTTGCTCGTGTGAGCACCCAGAGTAATAAGTGGAGACATAAAACTCTGGGTCAGACATAAAGCCTGGTATGAGCGATAAGCATCTAAACAAAACAATAACAGGTAGACTAAAACATACCTGAACCTGGACCTGTAACCAAAGAGTTAGCACTACATACTGTACAACACTCTAAGGTGCCATTTCAAATGGTGTAAAGATAACGGGGGTGGGGGTGTGCATGTCATAGTGATGGCAAACAATCAAACATAGCATCCATCCTCACATCTCTCACTCAGTGCATAAAGCATACGATATTCACCACTTCGATCTCCCAACATACCTTGCTATGATCACTTTGCCCCCATGAAGTCATAAATGGCTTCACTGCACTGATACATAGCCACAAATCCTTCGCTATGTCCACTTTGCCCCATGGAGTCGCAATGACCCCACTGCACTGGCTCATAGCCTTACTAATCCTTTACTATGTCCACTCTGCCCCATGGAGTCACAATGACCCCACTGCACTGGCTCATAGTCCTACTACGCATCACTTTACACCTTAAGTCATAATGACTCTACTGCACTGATAACGTAGTCTTGCTACCATCACCTTGCCCCTCGAGTCATAATGACTCTGCTGCATTGATAAGTAGCCCATCATCCATTTTCAGTGGTGAATCGAAGTTATGAACGTCGACAACTCCTTAGCACACTTCCCGCAGCAAAGCCCAACCATGAAGTGAACTCATTGGTTCCCCCATTGGATCTTGAGCTCTAACTTCCATTTGGACTACCTTTGCATCTCGGGTTATTGGTCATCACCGGATCGGTTCGGATCCCCTCTTAGCCATCAGTTCGATTCGGATCGGAGTGCTCCTCCTTCGCTGGATCGGATCGGTTCATCATCACCTCAGCGGATCGGGTCGGATCTCCACGTCCAGTCGCCATCACTGGTTCGGGTCGGGGTCCTCCAATGTGCCATGGTTCAGATCGGCTTCTTCTAATTAACCCGGGTCGGGTCGTAGTCTCCAAGCCTCGTAGAAGTACATCTGTTCGGGTCGGGGTACCATGGTGGATCGGGTCGGAGGACATCAGACGGGTCGTATCGGACGATGCATACCACGAGAAGAGCGAATATATCGAAGAATGAAGTATGGGGAGCGGATCGGGTCCTCCCTCCGTTCCGATCCGGATCGGTCTGTTCCCTGCACTTTTCCAACAAGCAGTTTTACGCCACTCGACGGCGTTTTCAACCATTCCAACTATTCTAATCAATCACAAAGCATACCATACATTCATAGCAACATGTGTAATCAACCACAAACATCGAAACAACAATATAATAGGTTAAAATGGATCAAACTTACCCAAAACCCCATATTTCCCCTTAAGCATGTTTAGGTGAAACTAATGATGTGATTAGCAAAACTTAACCAAATTAATCCAAATTCATATCAGAGGTCTAAAACATCATTTCGGATTTTATAAATATTTTTCCAGAATTTTATCATGTTTAAATCCGCTAATTAGCACTAATTACCCTTAATTAGCCATAATTAGTGAGGAACTATGCAAATCACTCACCTTAGCCATAAATAAACTAAAATATGAAATAAATCTCTGATTTGATGCGAATCCCAATGCTAAACGGCAGCTCCAATGTTGATTTGGTGTTGATCTCCCTTGATTTGATGTTGCTAAGCTTAATCCTTGGTTAGAAGATGATTTGGAGGTGATTTAGAGGTTGGAGGCCATTTTTAGGGTTTCTTGGAGGTAAGTGGAGGCTAGAAAACTGAAATGGAATGATTCTCTAACTCCTTTCAGCCTCCCCATAACCCTAATCCCGAAATGGGTAATGGGCCCATTCACTAATCACCCTATTTGGCCCGGTTAAGCAGTTTTTCACCTACCAAACCTTATTTCAGCCATATCTCCCAAACGGTAAGTCCGTTTTTCACGTGTGACCACTCTACGGAAAGGTAAACCATCAAATGAATCTAATGGAAGTGGTTTCAGGTCAAAATTCCTTTCCAGTCAAAAGTTATGGCCAAAACAAGGTCAGCTAGGGGCAAAACGGTCATTTAAAAATCGACAAAAATCGTGAACATGGGAAATGAGTCAAATGGTTGTTTCCTAAAGTTACATGACCATACGACTTCATATGGGAAAGAAATAAATATTCTACGATCCTCCGATGCGAAGAATACGGGTTGTTACATTCCCCCCCCCCCCCCTTAAGAAATTTCGCCCCCGAAATTCCCTAACCAAAACACACAAAGGGTCCCGCATGCCTATCAACCATAAAACAACAATCAAACATGCAAAACAAGTCTATCCTAGCATGCGGAATAACTAAATTACAAGGTAAATCTTACCAGGCAAAGAGTTCTGGATACATCTTTCTCATGCTCTCTTCTGTCACCCAAGTACAATCATTCTTGTTCTCGCCCCACTGAACCTTGACTAGCTTCACCGTATTCCTTCGAAGTTGCTTCGTATCGTGCTCGACGATATGGATCGGCTTGCAGTTCCCAACCGCCTCGGGTTCTATTTCGAAGTCCTCTAACTGATCAGGTGAAATAGTCATATCTGGGTCGTGAACGAACTTCCTTAGTTGCTGGTAAGTCAACTCTATATGCCAAATTCCCGAATAGTTCAAGAACAGGGAATGGGCCAACAAATCTTGGTGTCAACTTGCCTCTTCTGCCAAATCGTATCACGCTCTTCAACGGAGAAATCTTGACAAACACCAAGTCACCAACGGAGAATTTTAAGTCTCTTCTCCTCTTATCAGCATAATTCTTCTGCCTATCTTGGGCAGCTTTCATTCGTTGTTGAATGATCTTAATCTTATTTGAAGTTTCCCTCACCACCTCTGGTCCAAGCATGAACTTCTCGCCAGTCTCTATCCAACATGATGGTGAGTTGCACGGTCTTCCGTACAAAGCTTCATATGAAGCCATACCGATACTGGATTGGTAGCTATTATTATATGTAAACTCTAC
This sequence comes from Allium sativum, assembly GCA_030737875.1. Classification (NCBI taxonomy): domain Eukaryota; kingdom Viridiplantae; phylum Streptophyta; class Magnoliopsida; order Asparagales; family Amaryllidaceae; genus Allium; species Allium sativum. The sequence continues at coordinate 538,163,573 of CM060913.1, read as the reverse complement.
TAGATTCAAATGGTCATCCCATGATCCACCAAAATCCAAGATACATGCTCTCAAGAGATCTTCCAATATACGGTTCACCCTCTCCGTCTGACCGTCGGCCTGAGGATGATATGCGGTACTGAGATGTAATTTTGACCCTAGAGCCTCTTGTAAGCTCTTCCAAAACCCACTAGTGAACAACGGGTCTCGATCACTCACAATGCTTTTAGGTACTCCATGAAATCTCACTGCCCACTTCATATACAATTCTGCTAACTTAGCTGTCGTTCTGGTCGATTTGACTGGTATAAATCTTGCACTCTTAGTCAATCGATCCACAATTACCCAAATGCTATCATGTCCCGATCTAGTCCTCGGTAAACCATCGATGAAATCCATCGAGACTTGCTCCCATTTCCATTTGGGAATTTCTAATGGTTGCAACAAACCACTAGGCTTCTTTTGCTCGGCTTTAACTAGCTGGCAATTCATGCATTTGGATATAAACTTCCCAACGTCTCTTTTCATCCCTTCCCGGTAGTAAATCTTCTTCATGTCTCGATACATCTTATTACCACTGGGATGTATAGTCAGTTTTGAGTGATGACATTCTCTAAGCACTTCATCTCTCAAACCATTCATGTTGGGTACTACTAGTCTTCCATTCTTTCTAAGCCATCCATCTCGATCAAGCCCATACAAATTCATCTCCTCACCGTCAATGTCCATCTCTAACTTGGAGATGATTTCCAATAGATTAGGATCGTCCCTCTGGCTGGAACCAATCCGCTCTATCAAAGTGGGTCTGATCGCCAAACTAGCTAGCATTTCTGGATCCAATTCGCACTTTAGTCTGAAATCAAACCCCGCGATATACTCCAGTTGCTTCCATTCAAGAAACATAGCCCCTAAACTGGCATGTCTCCTACTCAGGGCATCGGCTACCGCATTACCTTTCCCTGGTGTGTATGCGATATCAAAATCATATGAAGCCAAGAACTCTAACCATCTCTACTGATGGAGATTCAGATCCTTCTGAGAGAAGAGATACTTTAACGATTTATGATCGGTAAACAACTCAAATCTTTCTCCCAAGAGATAGTGTCTCCACATCTTTAATGCGAACACAATCGTTGCCAGTTCCAAATCATGGGTAGGATACTTCTTCTCATGCGGCTTTAACTGCCGACTAGCATAAGCTACAACCCTACTTCCTTGCATCAACACAACACCTAATCCGGTACCACAAGCATCCGTGTATACCGTCATTTCTTCATTCCCTCTAGGAATGACTAATACCGGCGCATGCGTCAACTTTTCTTTTAGACTCCTGAATGCATTCTCACACACTCCGTCCCAGACGAAGGACTGATTCTTCTTAGTCAATTGAGTCAACGGTGATGCTATCTTGGAGAAGTCCTGGATAAACTTACGATAATATCTAGCTAACCCCAAGAAACTTCTTACATCTGTTGCATTCTTGGGCGTAGGCCAATCCTGTACCGTAGCCACCTTCGCAGGGTCCACGGCAATACCATTCTATGAAACAACATGGCCCAAGAATCTCACTTCCCTTCTCCAAAAATGACACCTAGAGAATTTCGCTTTAAATTGGTGTTTCCTCAACACCTCCATCACTATTCTCAAGTGTCCCTTGTGTTCCTCCTCTGTCCTCGAGTAAACAAGGATATCGTCTATGAACACAAGAACAAACTTATTCAACTGATCTCTGAATACTCGATTCATAAGATCCATAAAGTAGGCTGATGCATTGGTCAATCCAAATGGCATGACCAACCACTCATAGAATCCAGATGACGTCCTAAATGCCGTTTTCGGAACACTCTCATCCGCTACTCGGAGCTGATGAAACCCTGTCACGAGGTCCAACTGGGAGAACACTCTTGCTCCTTCCAGTTGATCAAATAAATCATCTATCCGCGGTAGAGGATACTTATTCTTCCTCGTTACCTTATTCAACTCGCGATAGTCCACACACAAACGAAGGGAACCATCTGCCTTAGTGGCAAACACAACTGGTGATCCCCACTCGGAGACACTTCTTCTAATAAATCCCTTCTTCAAAAGATTGCTGACTTGCACCCCGAGCTCTCGCTGCTCCCTTGGTGCCATACGACGAAGTGGCATCATTATAGGTCTGACATCTTTCACTAAATCAATACGGAACTAAATCTCTCGGTGTGGTGGAAGCCTGGTCACCTCCTCGAAGACGTCCGGATACTGGCCAACCACGGTCACATCTGACAACTCATCCTGCAGGATGTCGAGGGAATTTATAAAACTAGCCATTATCCCATCACTAGGTAGACTACCAAACACTACCCTCTTCCCACCATCCGCCCTAACTGTCACCAAAAAGCCCTCACAGTCTACCACCACCCCGTATCTTTGGAGCCAATCGACTCCCAATATAATGCCATACCCAGTAAAGCCCAAAACAAAGCAATCACAAACAAACATACATCCATGACTCGATAAGACCAAATTCCTGCAAATCATACTAAGGCTAGTCGAACCACCAATCGGGTTCGTCACAACCAATGGTCTATCGACTATCTCGGGTTCCAGTCCCAACCTATCTACCAGGTCACTAGATATGAAGGAACGGGAAGCCCCAGTATCAAACAAAACTCGAACTGGTACATCATAGATAGAAAGCATACCTTGAATAACGACATTCTTTCTTTTCTCTGCCGCAGTTGGGGCATTCGACGAAGAAGGAACAACATCAATAGCATATGCTTTCACAATATGCTTCTCCTTAAGAGGTTGCGGACACTTATCCTTATGATGTCCCACATGGCCACAATTGTAGCACTTCCTTTCCGCTGGCTTGGCCCGACATTCTTTAGCATAATGGCCCTTCTTACCACAGCTGAAGCACTCAACATCTTTCTTGTTCTTTTTCTAGCCATCCTTAGATTGGCTCTGCTTCCTCTTATTCTGAGAGTTATTCTTGCCTCCATCGCCTGCTTGCGGCTTCAGCCCTTCTGCAAATGCAGCCTCAGTCTTTGACTTAGGGTAAAGACTCTCTGATCTCAAAGCTTTCCCCACAATCGATTCAAAAGTCTCATCGATGTGGTTGATAAGCCTTTCCCCCAAGTATCCATCCAAACCAGTAATGAACTTCTCATTCTTCTTCTCAGGAGTATCGATAAGATAGTCCATACTTCGACAAAGTGTCGAACTCAGCAATATAGTCCGAGACCGCCCTACCATTTTGCTTGAGTTCTAAGAATCTCTTAAACAGCACTGACTTCTGGGCAGTTGGAATAAACTTCTCGCTAAAGCGAGCCTTGAACTGATCCCAAGTAACCTGATCATCTGGAGTAGCTGTTCTAATGGCATTCCACCAATTCATCGCTCGCCCTTGCAGCTGACGAGATGCTAGCCTTCTTTTCATTGCATCCTCGATACCCAAGTCGTCGAAGATACGATCACAGCTATCCAACCAATCCTGAACATATGTGGCCGACTCCGTTCCGTGGAACAGCTTCCCATCAAGGTTAGTGTAATCCTTGCACAACTTGGCGAAATCGACCCTAGGCACCTGCACTACTGGACCACCACCAATTCCGGGATTGGGAACTGCCCATTGCACCTCCCTAAGCATGTCTCTCATGAGGTCAGTAAACATCGCCCTCATGTCAGCAGCATTCCCATTATTGGCTCCCCTACCAGCACCTCTAGCATATCGGCTCATCGTCAATCTGTAAAAGGGGAAACGATTAACGACCCCATAGTGGTGCTAGTGCAGTACGACTTCATTCTTATACTACTAATAGTATATATATATAGCACTTGAAAACCAAAGTAATCACAAATACGTGCTCTCATATACGTACTATCTCTCCCTAGTGTCTTTCCCTAGGTTAACTACGCAACCTAGAGCTTTGATACCAAGTGTGACGGCCCGCCCCGCACCAACCGACATTTACTCCAAAAGTGCGATGTACACATGTCCAGTTAGCACGGGACGGTCATCAGAAGGAAAAGGGGAAGAAGGAAATGAACTAACAAGGAACTTGTAAAATGTCTCATAGCGCATGGAACAAAATATAATAACAACATACTTGACATAAAACAGGTGAGACAGTGTATAAGCTGAAAATAAACTAACATAGCAGCGGAAAATCCAAGTACAGCTTATGATCCAAAGTTAACATTATTACAACTTTTCAAACTGTCTCAAAAGAAAAAGCAAGATAAAGGAGGTACTCTACTAATGCCCAAGTAGCGACCACCAACGACACGGGGAGAATATCTATATATCATACGTGGAAGCCTCCTGCTCGCCTCCGAATCAGCTACTCGCGCATCACCAGCTAACCTGTCTCTAGTCTGCTCGTGTGAGCACCCAGAGTAATAAGAGGAGACATAAAACTCTGGGTCAGACATAAAGCCTGGTATGAGCGATAAGCATCTGAACAGAACAATAACATGTAGACTAAAACATACCCCATATTTGCCCTTAAGCATGTTTAGGTGAAAATAATGATGTGATTAGCAAAACTTAACCAAATTAACCCAAATTCATATCAGAGGTCTAAAACATCATTTCGGATTTTATAAATATTTTTCCAGAATTTTATCATGTTTAAATCTGCTAATTAACACTAATTACCCTTAATTAGCCATAATTAGTGAGGAACTATGCAAATCACTCACCTTAGCCACAAATAAACTAAGATCTGAAATAAATCTCTGATTTGATGCGAATCCCAATGCTAAACGGCAACTTCAATGTTGATTTGGTGTAGATCTCCCTTGATTTGATGTTGCTAAGCTTAATCCTTGTTTAGAAGATGATTTGGAGGTGATTTAGAGGTTGGAGGCCATTTTTAGGGTTTCTTGGAGGTAAGTGGAGGCTAGAAAACTGAAATGGAATGATTCTCTAACTCCTTTCAGCCTCCCCATAACCCTAATCCCGAAATGGGTTATGGGCCCATTCACTAATCACCCTATTTGGCCCGGTTAAGCAGTTTTTCACATTCCAAACCTTATTTCAGCCATATCTCCCAAACGGTAAGTCCGTTTTTCACATGTTACCACTCTACGGAAAGGTAAACCATCAAACGAATCTAATGGAAGTGGTTTCAGGTCAAAATTCCTTTCCAATCAAAAGTTATGGCGAAAACAAGATCAGCTAGGGGAAAAACGGTCATTTAAAAATCGACAAAAATCATGAACATGGGAAATGAGTCAAATGGTTGTTTCCTAAAGTTACATGACCATACGACTTCATATGGGAAAGAAATAAATATTCTACGATCCTCCGATGCGTAGAATACGGGTTGTTACACAAACGCTTGGAAGTGGAAGGAGGAGCCTTCACAAGTCTATTAAACCAAGAAAAATCAAGTAGGGATCGAAAGTCTAGGATGCTTCCATAGATCTACCATGGTTATGGTGGCAAGGAGGTTTAATAATGGGCTTTATTCCTTCTTCTCAAAATTCCAAAGAAGTCCAAAGTAGTATAAGGGTCCAAGAAGAAGGTTTATTTCTTCCTAGAATGATGGAAGGTGCTTGGGAGGTTGTAGGAGAGTTACCTTCTCCCTAGGAAGACGTAAAAGCAAGGAGCCAACCCCTTTCATGCTAGAGTGTGAGGGGATTTATAAGAGAAGGACAGGAAGAGGAGCAGGTAAGCACGTAAGGTTGTGTGGCCCACTCCACGTTTCGTATCCCCCCGGGATTGGTAACGATCCCGTGACCAGTTACCGATCTTTGGACCAGTACGACTCTAAGTGAGTTAGTTTTTGTGTTGCTCCCTTCTCTTCACTTCATTTCCTCACTCTACTTTCGTATCTTTATCCTGGACCCTCCTCAGCTTCATATCCCAATAGCCCTCTGTCGTCCTATCCCAGTTGCTCGAGACTTCATATCCTGTGGATGTGATACGAAGTTTTTTGGCGTAGGTGGGGATATGAAAAGAGAGGGGAGGTGCTGGGATACAGAGTTTTGAGTGGATCCGAAAAGAGGAAGGAGACAAAAAAGTGGAGGGATACGAATTCATATCCTGAGGGATACGAAAATGGGAATTCATATCTTGAGGGATACGAAATGTCATTTTATCCTGAGGGATACGAGATGAGAGCAGCTTGAGCGGGTACGAGATGTTGGATGTCAGAGCGGATATGAAATCCAAGGTTGGATGCGAAGTTTGGGGAGTCGCATCCTGAGGGATGCGAAATTTGTGTCAGAGAGAGTTTTGCGGAGTTATGAGGTCGGAATGCAAGTTGACGATGAAGCTTAAGGCCAATCCTGAAGCGTTGGTCAGTTGTTGAGTAGTTTGGTCGAGCCTGTAGGATCTAAATCAACCCTAAGGGGTGAATAGGGTTTATCATAGTTTTTCGCTAAGAGAGGGGAGGTGCTGGGATATGAAAAGAGAGGGGAGGTGCTGGGATATGAAAAGAGAGGGGAGGTGCTGGGATACAGAGTTTTGAGTGGATCCGAAAAGAGGAAGGAGACAAAAAAGTGGAGGGATACGAATTCATATCCTGAGGGATACGAAAATGGGAATTCTTATCTTGAGGGATACGAAATGTCATTTTATCCTGAGGGATACGAGATGGGAGCAGCTTGAGTGGGTATGAGATGTTGGATGTCAGAGCGGATATGAAATCCAAGGTTGGATGCGAAGTTTGGGGAGTCGCATCCTGAGGGATGCGAAATTTGTGTCAGAGAGAGTTTTGCAGAGTTATGAGGTCGGAATGCAAGTTGACGATGAAGCTTAAGGCCAATCCTGAAGCGTTGGTCAGTTGTTGAATAGTTTGGTCGAGCCTGTAGGATCTAAATCAACCCTAAGGGGTGAATAGGGTTTATCATAGTTTTTCGCTAAGTAATAAATAATAGTAACACAGACAATAATCAGAGTAAATGCGGAAAAATAAATAACACACAGATATACCCAGTTTCGACAAAACCCTTCCTACTACGGCATTCCCCAAGGTTTCTACTAGGAATTAAAACAATCTCTTCGCTTACAATCCCTGTAAACTCGCGACACCCACCCACAACTGTTCTAATCCTAAGCTCAAAACCCTGCACTGGTCTCTATCTCCGAGATCATATTTCCTTGAATTACAAACCCGTAACTCGTAGTCCCTAAACTATAATTCTTGTAGTTTGTAACCGAGTAAAACTAGAGTTTTAAATAAAAATACAATACAGTAAAAAGACATTTAAAAGTAACCACATAATATAAACCCTAGGACCCTTTTGAAATTAAGATACTATGAATTAGGCGGACCCACTTTGTTTAATTATGTTGGGTTCCTCTCTGAAACTTCAATGGCGACTGATCTCTTAAAACAAATTAGGGCTTCTCCTTTTCTTCGATAGCAACTTAGGTTTTTATGCTCTCTGATGCTCCAATTTGTCCCTGCACTCTATCGATTGATTTAGATCTGGCTTGCGATCAAAAATCTTTGAATATATTGCGTGATGAATTCTAGAATTTTGAATTGGTTCCTCTTTCGAAAATATCGATTTAAAGAATGTCATATATATATATATATATATATATATGGAAATATGACCTTGGTGATTTCTTGAACTTCGAATTTGCCAAAATAAAACGCTTGTGTGTTATGTTTGACAAAATGTCCCTTGACTATGCTCATTGTACTGCTAAGAACAGATGCTAAAAAAACTGATACTTCATTTGAACATTTGAATGGATACTGAACTTGTGCTAGCTTTTGAACTTGTTGATCATGACTAGATGCTTTACTTTGCATTTGCCTTGTTGCATGTGTCAAGATGGTCTTGTAATTGCTGTAACTTGTAGCTCTACCTTTTGTCTTGATCACTATTCTCCATGTGTGTCATTCTTACTTGTTATTTGTTTTGGCACTTGTACTTGAAATTTTTCTATATTGTATCCTACCATGTGCTTTTTACTGGCCTGATCAATTTGGATGAAGCTCCTTTATTGATGTTATCCACTTGACCATGTATTAGCTGTAGCACCATGTATCTATTTGCTTGTCTTTGCTCGACTGTTAATATCATTGCTTGTAAGTCCAGTTTTGAGTTGCTTTTGTCATTTCTGGCCATGGTGTTCTATGTATATGTCGTACCATATGTGTCATAATGTGTTCTCATGAATTATTGCGATGACCCATAATCTTTGGTAATTCTTTGTATTACTGCTTTGATGGGATCGGCTGGTTCATTTCTTTTTCTTTTGTCACTGGTGAATCACTTGGTTCCCCCAAAAATAGAAAAACAAATGAGTAGTTACCTGTATGAAGACTCTTGCAATCGGCATACAGTCTTGTACACTGATGCATATATTTGTTTAGTTGCACTGCTATCTTGGCACTTGCTAGTTCTTGGGTATATATTTCCCTTGGTTCATGTTGCCATGTGCATTAGTTTGCCTATAGCATCCTTGAAGTTGTCACTTGTCTTACTTTACATGGTCCTGTTTCTGTTGTGTTAGTTGCACTTGTACATTGTTGCTTTTACTGTTTGCACCTGAATATTTTCCATGTTCATTTTGTTGTATTGTAACTTCGTGCTGCCAGCCCTCGTCCTTTATGATTACTACACTATATATGAAATTTTCCAGCTAGATCATGTGCACGTGAATTACTTCATTTGCGTGACCAGTTTGCCTTTTATCTCGTCCATGTGTTTGTAGTAAGTCCATGCCACATTGAAAAAACGAGCCATTCATGCATATACTTTGGTCATGCTCATGCATGTTGCCTTGAATGGTCTTGTTCACCTACTGCTTGATATGTCCATTTATGCTTTGCATGTCGAACCTATGTACTTGCACATTATGGATATATATACATATATACATATATATATATGTGTGTGTGTGTGTGTGTGTGTGTGTGTGTGTGTGTGTGTGTGTACACAACTGTATGTGTATACATGTATCATGTATGTGCAACTTTTATATTTATACGCTATTCAAATGACAGGCATGAATTCTTCATCAGCAAACCGCTATATCTAAGTTGTGTTTGTTCAGAATCAGCTAATTTTAAATGCTGGTTCTGATCAATAAACCAGTATAGTTGTGTCGAGGCTGATCTGTGAGCACTAGAGATAAAGTCTGCCTTGTAGTATTTATAGTGTATAACTGTGAATATTACATGTAGTCAAAAATCAAATAAATGTATATATATTAGACCAAGTCTAGAAAATGATGAGAAACACACCAAAATTTTAAGGCAAATTAAACTAAAATAAATTTATATTTTCTTGTATTTAAATCTATTTTGATCTAATTTATAGTGTGCGCCTCTATGATAGATATACAGGTGACTGGACTGGATTGGAGAACAAGAAGATTCAGTGTGTGTCTATCAATGCATATAAGTATGTATATGAACATTGAGTGATACCGAGTGAAGTGTAGTGAGAAAAGCCTGTATATGAAATTGATTGTGGACATGAATGAATAAGATTATACTATTATTTGTAATAAACAAATTGATTGAAATAAAATATAATCATGTTGTTTAATTCAATTTGTCTATTTCGTTTAAATTCTTTTAGTAGTACAACTTCATGTGTAATATATATATATATATATATATATATATATGTGTGTGTGTGTGTGTGTGTGTATGTGTGTGTGTATATATATATATATATTCAAGTGTGTCATGTTAGAAATATCCAAAAATATTTATGTGAATTATAAATAGTGGAGTCAAAAATATGTACTATTTCAAATGTTGAAATAAAATATTTATTTGAATAAAAATAAAATTTAAATATTCAACTATGTGTAATAGTATTATATTCAATAGATATTTATTTCTGTATATGATGTGAAATATATAATAGTATTGTTTACAAAAATATTTATAAAATAATATATATGTTTGTTATTATCAAACAAGAATCATATTGTTATACTAAGCAATCTCCCCCTTTTAATGATGACAAACATACAAAGATTTTGAATGTGAAATATAATACTCCCCTTATTTTATGACCCCCTATATATACATATGAGTGATTAAAAAAATTCAATTGTATTTTTAATATTAAAATATCCTTGAATTATTCACTCATCAACCAAATTCTTAAGTTCTCCCCCTTTTGTTATCATCAAAAGGATATTAGAAATTGAAATAGTGATGAATATACACTGGAAGTATAAATTGAAATCAAGAGGAGAAATATATATCGTAAACCTCATTTAATCAAACAAAAATCATAGTATTCTTCAAACTAGAAGCAAATTTCACATTTCAGAATGATGAATTTACGATTGATTTTATAAAAATGAGGAGAGTTTTTAAATTTCAAATATAGGATGTATGAATTCCATAAATTTCAAATTTTAAGCACAAAATGATTTAAGACTTTCTAACCATACATAACCGCTAAGACTTTTAAATGGGGTTAGTAGTAACTTGATTTTGTTAAACATTTTCTAACTATGCATAACTGCTAGGACTTTTAAATGAGATTAGAAGAATACTTAACCTTATCCTCTCTTATGATGTAACAACCTGGAATTTTTGAACCAATTTAAATTTTTTATTTTCGCTATTTTAATGAATTTTGAATATTTAAAATGATTTATTTTAAATAATAACAAATAAAAATTTATTTAAATTGAAGTTAGAACGTATAGATTTATATTAATTATAAAACAAGCTTGAAATGGCGCGGTAGGTTGAAAATTCGATTTTTAATTTCAAATGAATGTACAGAATGAAATAAAAATCGGATTTCAATAAAACCAGAAACGTTAGAATCTGTTTAATTATATCTTTCTAATGAATGTAAGAAACTGAGATTTCATAATATAAATTGAAAGTTATGTCCAGTTTAAAATTTAAAATAGTCGTTATGGAATTTATATATATTTTAATTTAATATAATAGCCTTTAAGAATAGACATTTTGCCAACAACCTACGTTTTCGATGAAACCACTTTTGTTGGATCCGGAATGTCAAATTATTGTTAGGTTTCAAATTTCATAGTTTTTGGAATTAATATGTGAGCGTGGTAAATTTAAACGTGTTTTGTCAATTTAGTTTAAATTTAATTGACCAGAAAAAGTCCATTTTTCAAACAGTCTCCAAATTTAGCGAAATTGGTTTTGTTAGGGTCATATCATCAAAACATAGCTAGATTTATTTTTCTGTAATTTTTGGAGCCAGTATGTGGCCTCGGTAAATTAAAATGTACGATTAAAATTCAATATATTGATTTATATTTTAATTTAAATAAAAACTGATCAAAACATAGTCGAATTGGCTTACAAAACATATTCCATTGTATTCGGAATAGGGGTATTTGGGTAGGGGCGGCAATCGTTGGGATCGATTTCGAGTTTGTGACATTAAACAAATAACAATGCAATTAAATAAAATTATAAATTAATATAAATACCCTCCCCCCCCCCCCCCCCATTCTAAAACCCTAATCCCACTTCAGGAAAGAAAAATCTGCCGCCTCTTCTTCTTCGAACGGCCAGGAAGCTTTAAAACATCCTCCCCCTTTTCTCCTTATCCATGCACCATTTTCAAAAACTTCCAACGTTAAAACTCTTCGTCTTAGTAAATTCCGTATGTTTAACAGTTAAGATCGATCATAGTAAGGTGGATAGAGGGATTTTGCAGCTCGAACACGCTACGCTCGTAGCCGATTTCAGAGCAGGGGAGGCGTTTGAACTCACCACAGTCGCTGGCGTAGGTGGAAGGTGTTCCAGCGCGTTGACCGCCGACGGTTGATGATGCTCCAGTCGCCTGTGCTAACGTGCGCAAGCGTGGAATTGATGGGAGCTGATGAGTTTTGTTAACGAGGGAATACACGAAGAAGAGTGAAGTTTTATAAACATTATTAAAAGTGTAATTAAAGAATTTTAATAATTAATTATTTTAATTATGCCATTAAAGTTAGTAATGCCATAACTTCTTCATACAAGGTCCAAACGCAGTGATTCAAGTTGAGTTGGAATCGTGGGATCGAACACTACGCGATGGAACTAACTAGAAGCGATTTGGAGCAAATTAGAATTTGAGGAGATTTTAAATCAAAACAGAACAATTCAGGAATAAAGACCGATGGAGTGGAACCCAACGTGAGAATTCTCTCACTAAAATTATTGTATAGTTATTTAATTTATAACTGTAAATGTAGAGAAATTGTCAGTATTGATTTTTATCTATTGTATGGAGTTCAACACATGAATTCGCACAAATCACATAAATTGGAAGCGATGTATGGATATCAACGACACTCGAGTTTCATATTCCGTGAATGGCCACTTATGGCGCCGTAAATAGCATTGGGTAGTTGAGTATTTATTTATTTGGCTTATTTGGTGATTTGTGTATCGTAATGATGATTTAATGATATTAAACATGTTAGAAATGTTAATATTAAACTAATAGATAAAGATGGACAAAATAATCATTTATATATTGAACAGTGAAAATTGGTTAATTAAAAAATAATTCAAACCGAATTAGAATTGGTTAAATTTATTAACCAATGGTTTCTTTAAATAGACTGTTGTTGTTTGAAAACCCCATACTGGTATTGGGATGATAATTGACATACACTAATCCCAATAATTAGTGGTATGTCAATCGATGGGTTGACAGGCAGTGATGAGCATTATTTATTTATTTTAACGCTTATACGGTTGTAAAATGCACTTTGGGTGGTGTTTGATTGTTAAATGATTATTTGTCATTTTTGTTGAATACATGCAATGTGTGAAATCCATAAAACTGAAATTAAATGGTAATAGATTGAGTCGCATTCCAATTCAAAAATAACGAATATTTTAAAATAATATTCACTGAATAATCAAAATATGATTTTGATGTCCTATTTTGGATGAACATGAAAATATTGAAATATATGAAGCCGAATAAGTAGATATTCGCCATTTTAACCCGAACGGGTTTATCGATCGATTTTATTTGTTTTATAATGAATATCGAAAAGGAATTGATTTCAAAATCTGATATTTTGAAAATATTATCATTTTAATATTATAATGATATGGAATATTCATTTTTGATTTAGAAATTGAAAATGAAGTTGAAATCGTTTTAAAACTAATTTATAAATATTTTATAAAATATGTTTCAAATAGAAATCAACTATATATATATATTATATATATTTAATGGCTTGAATAGAACGTGCCGCGCAGCGACCGTTCGCGAATTTCGACCATTAACTTCAAATTGATGTAACGGGAGATCCGGCCGTCGGTTTCTCCTAAAACCGGAATCGTTGGGTTCATATTGAAAAGATCTTTCTAATGAATATAAGAGATTTAAATTTGAACAGTTGGATTTTAAAAAAATATCCAATTGAATTTTAGAAAAGGTCGCTATGGATGCAGTTCGGTGGCCGTTATTGGAAACAGACGGTAAGGGCCTAAATAAAATTATTAAAAATATGGAAAAATTGTGTAAATTCATAATAAGTGATTTGGAAAGATTTTGGAAATAAAATTCCATATTTGAAAAGATACAAATATATTTTTATTGAAATGAACTAGTTATTAACTAGAATAATAATCCAATGTTTTTAAAGAAATAAATTGGATTGAAAAAGGGGTTTTAAAATAACCAGAATTTTCCAATGAATAAATTGGAATGGATTTGAATGGAAATAATCTTCAAAATATTTCGATATTGGATTCCGTGATTATACGAATATTGTTGAGGAATAAAACTCAAACCAATCCGGGCTCCTCGGTCTCCTTGGGGATCGTGAAGTTTGGGTTGTTTCATATGAGTTCCATCCATGCATAACCGCGAGGACTTTTAAATGAGAATGAAAGTACATACAAAGATTAAGGTTATTCACCCATGCCTAACCGCGAGGACTTTTAAATGTGAGTGAATACCAAGGATTTTATTTCAAAAATATTTCCTTATTTCCAAAACAATTTGAACTCCCCACATTATATAAAACCAAGACGAATGACATAAATATGGTAGAAATAGAAGATGATCGTGAAATAATCAGTAATTCAAAAATATTATAAAATCTCTTCCATCATCATGAGAATTTAAATAACATTGTCTCTTGTTATGAAATATACCATAGTCACAATTTCATAGATCTAGTAATAATTTTGATGAGTTCCAAAATGGTTCAAATTGATCAACAATTTCAATTTTTGAATAAATAATCAAAAATGATTTTAAAATTGAAATTATCAGTTTCAAGAGGGAATCTTGAAATATCAATGTAAGTTGAAAATCTATTTCAAAAATCAATCAGTAGAATGTGAAATTTTCTAATACTTCTAAGACTGATTGCTCTTAGACAATTTTAAAAGCCACTTGTAATTCAAATTTCCAATGGAATTCAATGAAATCTAGTCACTAATTTGTCAACCCATCGTCCAATCACCAAGACACTCAAACAAATCTTTACGAATCAATTTCCTTTATCATAACATTAGAAAATCATTTTCAAAGCAAGAATCACAAGAGAATTTTTCAGAGTACTTTTTTTAACAAGCACAATGGATAATCAATGATTCAAATACATATTATTTGAAATCACTTGATGAAATTTAATTTCAGAATTCAAATCCAAGTATGGTATCCATGAAACATAATATGTAATCAATCTCAAATGATTTCAAAATCAAAATACTCAAGCTAAGTCAAAAAGTATGAAATTTTCACAACTAATCAATCATAACTTTCAAATAGTGCGCAGTATTGAGTGCAGTTTTTCAATATTTTGCAAGATGAATTAGAAGAAACTCAAAACAGGAAAGACATATGAATTTCATTAGCTTTTTAGAACATCATAAATTTTAAAATTCTGATAAACAGTGTTCAAGATATGCTCAAAATACTACAGCACTATCAAAAATTTAGCTATCAGTCTAAAAACTAAACTTCAAATGAATTGCATTTTTTCATCAATTTAAGTTCAGAATCTGGAAATACTCAAAACATAAAAGTTGTAGACAATTGAATCTAATTTCTAGAATATTAAGAAATTTGAAGTTAAAAAGCTCAAGATATGTCAAAAATACTATGATAGTGTTAATACAAATCAGCATTAAAAAAGTGAGTTTAGAGATCATACCTAACTTACCATTATCGATGTTAACCAATGAATCTCCAACTCAGAAATCTATGGCTAAGGAACTCTAAATAATTCAATAATATGGAACAATTTGAATTTTATCTCTCTTAAGCAAAGTTGTTCCTTAGCCTCCCTCAGTACCTAAATATTTATAATATCGAGTGGTCTAACAAAACCTGGTTTACCACTCTTAGATTCGTTTACACATATTAATACCCAAACCTATTTATATAAAAATCCATTACCATCAACTAAAATGCCCTCAGGAACCCAAATTCGTTTAACCTTAATCGAATTCATTTTGTTATCTTTTGGGATCCAAATTTGTTTAAATGGACTATTTCTAAACAAGTTCTTGTCTTGTTTATAATTTTAAAACCCTTTGGAATTTTTAGAGTTCAAAATTCCAATTTAATATTTTTCCAAAGTGGTTTGAAGGATTTTTAAAATCATTAGAATCTCGTTTTTCAGCTTGATCAATTTTGCCAAAACCAGGTCTGTTCTTATTCTCAACAAAAAAATTGGTTTTTTAACAACATATTTAACGATTTTTTTCCTTTAGAAAAATTTGCTAATATTGATTTAAGTCATTGAATTTTGGATTTAAGATCATTATTTTCCTTCATTAAATTCGAATAACGATTTATAGTGATCTTTCTCTTTTCAGTATCATTTTGTTTCAAAGTCATATTTTCGGTTTCAACCATTTTAATTTTAGCATTGTACTCAAAAATCTCTATTTCAAATTGTTTTCGCTTTTCAAAATAAAGTTTTTCAAATTCTTTAAGCTTTTCAATCTCCTTTTCAAAATCATGATTATCATTTTTCAAATTCATGTTTTCACTCTCAAGCAACTCAAAACTAGTTTTGAAATTCAAAAGATCATCACTCAAAATCTTACATTTTTTGCATTCTGAAAACTGTGAAATCTTAACTTTTTCAAGTTTATTTTCTAATCTGTTATTTTCTTGAACTAGTTTTGACCTATCAAATTTCAATTTCTTAAATTTTAGCTCTAGAGAATCAATACTTTTTGTGAGATCATGGCACATTAAAACCAAATCTTTATAAGTGAAATTCGATACCTCGCAAGAGTCTTCTACACTATTTTTCGAGTCAGATTATGCCATAAGACACAAATTAGTTTCCTCTTCATCACTGTCAGAAACTTCTTCTCCTTCCTCATTATCCCATGTAGCTGCAAAAGCCTTATTCTTTTTCTTTCTCTTCTTTCCTTTTTCATTTTGGAGTCGTGGGCAATCTGGTTTGATATGTCCGGGTGTGTTGCAATTATAATAAATAATTTCATCGTCTGAGCTATCTGAATTTTTGGACTTGTTAGTTTTTGAATTTTTCTTTTGTGGCTCGTAATTTCTTTTAGCCCACTTTCTAAAAACCATGGCTAGCTCTTCAACATGATCTTCGTCATTACTTTCAACAACATTATTTAGAGCAATTGTCTTTTTCTTTGATTCAGAATTCTTTCGTTCTTCTCTTGCTTTTAGCTTCATCCCATAAGTAATCAGATTTCCAATCAACTCCTTCTGCTTAGTTTATTTAGGTTCTTTGATTCTTGAATAGCTGTCACTTTAGCTTCAAAATTCATTAGAAGTACTCTTAGTATTTTTCTGATTAATTCCACTTCAGTATAAGCTTTGCTAAGAGCTTCTTCATTACAAACAAATGACGAGAAGCGACCAAACATCTCTTTTATATCATCATCTTTTTGCATAGAATTTTTTTCATATCCATTGCTGAGTAGAGCAAGACGAGATTCCTTGTAACGACCCGCAATCTACGTATCGGAGGATCCTAGAATATTAGTTTTATTTTCATACAAAATCTTATGGACGTGTAACTTTGGGAAACGACTATTGGGGTCATCTCCCACATTCACGATATTTACCGAATTTTACATGATCGTTTTTCCCCTGGAGAATCTTGTTTCGCCTATAACTTTTGATTGGTAAGGAGTTTGTTGAAATCACTTCCATTGGATTCAGATGATGGTTTCCTATTCCGTATAGTGGTCACATTAATCAAACGGACTTACCATTTGAGAAATATGGCTGAAATAAGATTTGAGGATGGAAAAATAGCCTAATTGGGCTTAATAGGGTGATCAGCAGTTAGGCTTATAACCCGTTACGGGATTAGGGTTACGGAAGGGCTGAAAGGAGTTGGGGAATCATCTCCTTTCATTTTTCTAGCTACCACAAACATTTCTCTAACCCTAACCATGGCTTCAATCTTCCAAATCTCTCTCTAATCACTTTCTAATCACTAATTGATCAAATCTACAACAAACAAGCCGAATTAGCACCAAATTCAAGGTAAAGTTATTGCACCATATTGGGATCTAAGTCAAATCAGTAAAGTTTCAGATCCAACATTTATTTTTGGCTAAGGTGAGTGATTTACATGTTTATACACTAATTATGGTTAACTAGCGGTGATTAGTGATAATTAGAGAAATTATACAACTAAAAATTCTGGAAAAATATGTGAAAATTCTAAAATCATATTTTATGTCGTTGGTATGAATTTCGGTTAATTTTGATTAAGTTTGCTAATCCTATAGTTAGATATGGTTAAGGGGGAAATCACATGGTTAAGGGGAAAATCATGTTTTTGGGTATGTTTGATCTAAATTAACATATGAAATCATTGATTTGATGTTTTTGGTTGATTCTACATGTTATTACTGCTGTTTGATGTTTTGTGATTGTATAGGAAAGTTAGAATGGTTGAAAATGCCGTCGTTTGGCGAAATTAGCTCGCTGGAAAAAACTGCAGGGTTTCGGTTCCTCATGGTGGCCACAGTCGTGAATCGCTAGGAGGAGAAGGTCACGAACCGCCAGGAGGAGAAGGCCAGGAACCACCAGGAGGAGAAGGTCACGAAAGCCAGGAGAAGAAGGTGGTGAACCGCCAGGAGGAGAAGGTCACGAACCGCAAGGAGGGGGTGTCACGAACCGCCCGACTGGAGGGACCACGAACCGCCCAGCTGGGGGGACCACGAACTACCCGGCTGGGGAGGGACCACGAACCGCCTGGTTGGGGGGACCACGAGCCGCCCGACTGGGGGAACCACGAGCCTCCCTGCTGGGGGAACCATGAACCGCTCGGCTGGGTGAACCATGAACCGCCATACTGGGGGGGACCACAAACCGCCCGGGGAGGACCACGACCCGACCTCGATGATGACCGCGAACCAAGACGTGATAGTGACTCCGAACCGAATCGGATTTGAGCTTCTACCATGCAATGACGATCGTCAACTCTTCTGAAGATCAACTCCAACCCAACCAAAACCCGAGATGCAAAGGAAGTCCAAATGGGAAGTTATTACTCAGGATCCAGATGGGAACCAACGAGTTAACTTCTAGATGTGGGCTTTGCTGCGGGACGTGTGCAAAGGAGTTATCGATATCTATAACTTTAGTTCACCATTGAGAGCGGGGGCATGTAGACGAACCAGAGCCAGGGCTTTGTGGACTGGTTGGCCTATAATCTAGAGCCAGGGCTATGTTGACTGGGTAGGGTTATTGGCTATAGACCAGGGAAGTGTGGTCATAGCAATAATTGTACGGAGTTGGACTCCGTCATGGCCCCAATGGATTTAGTGATCAAAGCGGAGGATATCGTATGCTTTACGCACTGAGTGAGAGATGTAAGGATGATTGCTATGTTTGATGATTGTTATATTTGATGTTTGTTATCACTGTGACACACATACTCCTCCATTTTACATTCTATGTTAGTGTTTACCTTATAGTATTGTACAACGTGTTGTGCTAACTCTTTGGCTGCAGGTCCAGGTCAGGTATGATTATTTATACTTGTTATTGCTTTATTTAGTGGTATTTATTTGTTATCACTCACACCAGACTTTTGTATGACCCAGAGTTTTATGTCTCTTCTTAATACTCTGGGTGCTCCTAAACGAGCAGACTAGAGGCAGGTTAGGTGGTTATGCACGAGTCGCTGTCCGGAGACGAGCAGGAGGCTTCCACGTACCATATATCTATGTTCTCCCTGTGTTGTTGTTGGTCACTACTTTGGGCATTGTTAGTGTATCTCTTTTATTTCCTTTCAGAGATAGTATTTTAAAGTTGTAATAATTGGATATGAAGCTGTATTTTGGATTCCGCTACTCTGATGGATATGGTTTAGTTTTCAGCTTATATATTGTCTCTCCTGTTTTATATCAAGTTATGTTATTATTATATTTTAT
This sequence comes from Allium sativum, assembly GCA_030737875.1. Lineage (NCBI taxonomy): Eukaryota > Viridiplantae > Streptophyta > Magnoliopsida > Asparagales > Amaryllidaceae > Allium > Allium sativum. Next base: position 538,144,275 of record CM060913.1, on the reverse strand, counting down.
TTCATGCACTGTGAGGTATACTATAAGTTCTATGGTAATTCATTGTTCCAACCCTTTTGACGACCGTTCCGCGCTAGTCGGACATTAGTACATCGCATTTTTGGGAAATGTCGGCTGGTACGGGGCGACCGTCACACTCGGTATCAGAGCCTAGGTTGCGTAGTTTAACCTAGGGGAAGACATCCGGGAGAGATAGTATACGTATATGAGAGCGCATATTTGTGATATTTTGGTTTTCAAAAGTTATATATATACTGTTAGTATATCTAAGTATGAAGTTGCACTGCACTGGCACCACTAAGTAGATGGTTAATCATTTTCTCTTTACAGATTGAACGATGAGCCGAAATACGAGGAGCATGGTAAGGAACCCCGCATCGGGAGTTGAAGAGGGAGCGGGTTCAGGGGCCAACAATGGGAATGTCCCTGATATAAGGACGATGTTTACTGCCTTCATGTGAGAGATGCTTAGTGATGCTCAGGGAGCAGTTCCTAGTACTGCAAACGGTGGTGGTGCAGTAGTGCAGGCTCTTAGAGCCGATTTCGCCAAGCTCAGCAAGGATTATACTAGATTTGGTGGGAAGTCGTTCCATGGAATGGAATTGACTACGGAGGTTCAAGATTGGCTTGATAGTTGTAAGCATATCTTCGAGGATTTGGGGATCGATGATGCAATGAAGAAAAGCATCGCGCCAGCTTCAAAGACGGGCTATGAATTAGTGGAATGTCATTAAAGTGGCTACTCCCGAGGATCAAATTACTTGGAATCAGTTTATGACTCGCTTCAATGACAAGTTTATTCCAACTGCTAAGAAATCAGAATTATTTAGGAATTTTTTGGAACTTAAGCAAAATCGTAGGGCAGTCTCGGAATATATTGCTGAATCGATACCTTATCAAAACATGGATTATCTCTTATCGATACTGTCGAGAAAAAGAACGAGAAGTTCATAACTGGTGTAGATGAATAATTAGGAGAAAGACTTCTAAACCATATCGATGAGACATTCGAATCTATTATGGGAAAGGCATTGAGATCAGAGAGCCTTTACCCTAAGACGAAGACCGAGGTTACTATTGCATCTGTAGAGGAGCCAAAATCGCAGGCAAACGGTGATGGCAAGAAGAATTCCTAGAATAAGAGGAAACATAACCAAACCAAGGATGGTCAGAAAAAGAAGAATAAGAAAGATATCGAGTGCTTTAGCTGTGGCAAGAAGGGCCGCTATGTAAGAGATTGTCGAGCAAAGGCAGGGGAAAAGAAGTGCTTCAACTGTGGCCAAATAGGACATCTCAAGAATGAATGTCCGTAACCCCCTAGGGAGAAGCGGATCATGAATGCATATGTTATCAACGTTGTTCCTTCTTCGTCGAATGCCCCAACTACGGCGGAGAAGGGAAAGGGTGTCGTTATTCAAGGTATGCTTTCTATTTAAGATGTTCTAGTTCGAGTATTATTTGATACCGGGGCTTCTCGTTCCTTTGTATCTAGTGACCTGGTTGATAGGTTGGAATTGGAACCCGAGATTGTCAATAGACCTTTAGTTGTGACAAACCCGATCGGTGGTTCGACTAGCCTTTGTATGATTTGTCGTAATTTAGTCTTATCAAGTCATGGATGTATGTTTGCTTGTGATTGCTTTGTTTTGGGATTTACTGGGTTTGGCATTATTTTGGGAGTCGATTGGCTCCAAAGGTATGGGGGTGGTGGTAGACTGTAAGGGTTTTCGGTGACCATTAGAGCGGATGATGGGCGGAGGGTGGTATTGGGTTGCCAACCTAGTGATAAGGTGATGACTAGTTTTCTAAATTCCCTCGACATCCTGCATGATGAGTTATCAAATGTGCCTATTGCTGGCGAGTATCCGCACATCTTTGAGGAAGTGACCGGACTTTCACCACACCGAGAGATCGAGTTTTAGATTGATTTAGTGAAAGATGTCAGACCTATAGTGATGCCACTTCATCATATGGCGCCAAGGGAGTAGCGAGAGCTCAAAGTGTAAGTAGGCGATCTTTTGAAGAGGGGATTTATTCGAAGAAGTGTTTACGAGTGGGGAGCATAGTTGTATTTGCTACTAAAGTCGATGGTTCTCTTCGCTTATCTATGGACTACCGCGAGTTGAACAAGGTGACTAGGAAGAATAAGTATCCTCTTCCACGGACAGATGATTTGTTTGATCAACTAGATGGAGCAAGAGTGTTCTTCCAGTTGGATCTCACGACAGGATTTCATCAGGTCCGAGTGGCAGCTGAGAGTATACCTAAAACGGCATTTCAGACACAGTTTGGATTCTATGAGTGGTTGGTCATGCCATTCGGATTGACCAATGCACCCACATATTTTGTGGATCTTATGAATATGGTTTTCAGGGATCACTTAAATAAGTTCGTTCTCGTGTTTGTGGACGATATCTTGGTTAACCCGAGGGCAGAGGAAGAACACAAGGAACATTTAAGGACATTGATGGAGGTGTTGCGAAAAAACCAATTGAAAGTGAAAATTTTGAAGTGTCACTTCTGGAGGAGGGAAGTGAGGTTCTTGGGCCATGTTGTTTCAGAGAATGATATTGCCGTGGATCCTACGAAGGTGGCTACGATGCAAGATTGGTCTACGCCCAAGAATGCAACGGACGTGAGAAGTTTCTTGGGGTTAGCTGGATATTATCATAAGTTTATCCAAGAATTCTCCAAGATAGCGACGCCGTTAACGTAGTTAACCAAGAAAAATCAAGCTTTTGCTTGGGAGGAAAGGTGTGAGAATGCATTTAAGAGCCTACAGGAGAAGTTAACGTGCACACCAGTGTTAGTTACTCCTAAAGGTAATGAAGAGATGACAGTATACACGGATGCCTGTGGTACTAGACTAGGTGCTGTACTGATGCAATGAGGTATGGCTGCAGCTTATGCTAGTCAGCAACTGAAACCGCATGAGAAAAGATATCCTACCCATGATTTGGAATTGGCAGCGATCGTGTTCGCGTTAAAGATGTGGAGACATTATCTCTTGGGAGAAAGATTTGAGTTGTTTACCGATCATAATTCATTAAAGTATCTTTTCTCTCAGAAGGATTTAAATCTTCATCAGCAGAGATGGTTAGAGTTCTTGGCTTCATATGATTTCAATATCGCATACACACCCGGGAATGGCAATGTGGTAGCTGATGCATTGAGTAGGAGACATGCCAGTTTAGGGGTTATGTTTCTTGAATGGAAGCAACTGGAGTATATCGCGAGATATGATTTCAGACCTAAGTGTAAATTAGATCCAGAGATGTTAGCAATTTTGACGATCAGACCGACTTTGATTGAGCGGATCGGTTCCAGTCAGAGAGACGATCCTAACCTATTGGAAATCATCTCCAAGTTAGAGTGGGTATCGATGGTGAGGAAATAAACAAGTATGGACTTGATTGAGAAGGATGGCTTCGAAAGAATGGGAGACTAGTTGTACCCAATGTTAATGGATAGAGAGATGAAGTGCTTAGAGAGTGTCATCACTCGAAACTGACTATACATCCCGGTGGTAACAAAATGTATTGAGACATGAAGCAGACCTACTACTGGGAAGGGATGAAGAGAGACGTTGGGGAGTTTATATCCAAGTGCATGAATTGCAAGTTAGTTAAAACCGAGCAAAAGAAGCCTAGTGGTCTGTTACAACCGTTGGAATTCCCGAGTGGAAATGAGAACAAGTCTCAATGGATTTCATCGATGGTTTACCAAGGACTAGATCAGCATTTGGGTGATTGTGGATCGATTGACCAAAAGTGCAAGGTTTATACTAGTTAAGTCGAATAGAATGGCATCTAAGTTAGTGGAACTATATATGAAGTGGGTAGTGAGATTTCATGGAGTACCTAAAGGTATTGTGAGTGACTGAGATCCATTATTTACTAGTGGGTTTTGGAAGAGCTTACAAGAGGCTTTAGGATCACTATTACATCTCAGTACCGCGTACCATACTTAAACCGACGGTCAAATAGAGAGGGTGAACTGTGTATTATAGGATCTCTTAAAAGCTTGCATATTGGATTTTGGGGGGTCATGGGATGACCACGTGCATCTGGTTGAGTTCGCATAAAATAATAGTTATCAATCCAGTATTGGTCTGGTTCCATTTGAAGCTTTGTACGGAAGACCGTGCAACTCACCATCATGTTGGTTGGAACCCGTTGAGAAATTTGTGCTTAGGCCAGATATAATAAGAGAAACTTCAGATAAGATCAAGGTTATTCAACAGCGAATGAAGGCTGCCCAAGATAGGCAGAAGAGTTATGCTGATAAGAGATGAAAAGATTTGAAATTCTCCGTTGGCGACTTGGTATTCGTCAAGATTTCTCCGTTGAACAGTGTAATTCGATTTGGTAGGAGAGGTAAGTTAGAACCAAAGTTTGTTGGTCCATTTTCAGTCCTCGAACAAGTTGGGAATTTAGCGTATAAAGTTGGAATACCTGACAAGATGGCAGGAGTGCACAACGTATTTCATGTTTTTCAGTTAAGGAAGTTCGTGCATGATTCTGATATGACTATTTCACCAGATCAGTTGGATGATATCGAGACAGAACCCGAGGCAGTTGGGAACTGCAGACTGGTCCATATTGTCGGACATAATACGAAGCAACTTCGAAGGAAGACAGTGAAACTGGTTAAAGTTAGTGGGGTGATAATGAGAAAGATTGTACTTGGGAAACCGAGGAGAACATAAGGAAGTCATATCTAGAGCTCTTTACCTGGTAAGATTTTAATCGTGATATAGTTATTCCCTTGTTAGTAAACCGCATGCTAAGATAAGCTCGTTATGTTATTACGTATGTTTGATTGTTTGTAAATGGTTGATAGGCATGCGGGAAACTACTGTATATTTTCTTGATAAAGGAATTTTGAGGGCGAAATTTCTTAAGGAGGTGGGGGGGGGGGGGGGAGGGGAGAGTGTAACGACAGGCATTCTACGCATCAGAGGATCGTAGAATATTTATTTTATTTTCATACGAGGTCATATGGTCGTGTAACTTTAGGAAACGACTATTGGGGTCATTTCCCACATTCACGATTTTTGCCGAATTTCAAATGACCATTTTGCCCCTAGTGAATCTTGTTTGCCTATAACTTTTGACTGGTAAGGAGTTTTGACCCGAAACCACTTCCATTGGATTCAGATGATGGTTTCCCATTCCGTAGTGTGGTCACAATAATCAAACGGACTTATCGTTTAGGAGATATGGCTGAAATAAGATTGAAGGACGGAAAAACGGCCTAATTGGGCTTAATAGGGTGATTAGCAGCTAAACCCATAACCCATTTCGGGATTAGGGTTATGGGAGGGATGAAAGGAGTTGGACAATCATCTCCTTTAATTTTTCTAGCTACCACAAATATTTCTCTAACCCTAAACATGACTTCCATCTTCCAAATCTATCTAATCACTTTCTAATAACTAATTGATCCAATCTATAACAAATCAAGTCGGATTAGCACCAAATTCAAGGTAAAGTTGTTGCACCACATTGAGATCGAATCAGTAAAAGTTCCAGATTTAGCATTTATTTTTAGCTAAGGTGAGTGATTTACATGTTTATACACTAATAATTATGGCTAATTAGGGGTGATTAGTAATAAATAGCGAAATTATACATCTAAAAATTCTGGAAAAATATGTGAAAAATTCTAAAATCATATTTTATGTCGCTGGTATGAATTTGGGTTAATTTGGATTAAGTTTGCTAGTCCTATGATTAGATATGGTTAAGGGGAAAATCATGGTTTTGGGTATGTTTGATCTAAATTAACATATGAAATCATTGTTTTGATGTTTTTGGTTGATTCTACATGTTACTACTGTTGTTTGGTATGTTTTGTGATTGTATAGGAAAGTTAGAATGGTTGAAAACACTGTCGTTTGGTGAAATTAGCTTGCTGAAAAAAAACTGCAGGGTTTCAGTTCCTGATGGTGGCCACGGTCACGAACTTCCAGGAGGAGATAGTCATGAACCACCAGGAGGAGAAGGTCAGGAACTGCCAGGAAGAGGTCACGAACCGTCAGGAGGAGAAGGTCACGAACCGCCAGTAGAAGAAGGTCACGAACCGCCAGGAGGGGGTGTCACGAACCGCCCGTTTGGAGGGACCACGAACTGCCCGGTTGGGGGGGACCACGAACTGCCCGGTTGGGGGGGACCACGAACTGCCCGGTGGGGGGACCCCGAACCGCCCGAGTGGGTGGACCACGAACCGCCTGGCTGGGGGGACCACGAACCGCCCGGGGACTACCACCACCCGACCTCGATGATGACCGCGAACCGAGACGTGATGGTGACTCCGAATCGGATTTGAGCTTCTACCACGTGACGATGATCGTGAACTCTTCTGAAGATCAATTCTAACCCGACCAAAACTTGAGATGCAAAGGAGGTCCAAATGGAAAGTTATTACTCAGGATCCAAATGGGAACCAACGAGTTAACTTCTAGAGTTGGGCTTTGCTGCGGGACGTGTGCAAAGGAGTTATCGATATCTATAACTTTGTTTCACCATTGAGAGAGGGGGCATGTCGGCGAACCAGAGCCAGGACTGTGTGGACTGGTTGGCCCATAACCTAGAACCAGGGCTGCGTGGACTGGGTAGGGTTATTGACTATAGACCAGGGCAGTGTGGTCATAGCAATAGTTGTACAGAGTTGGACTCCGTCATGGCCCCAATGGATTTGGTGATCAAAGCGGTGGATATCGTATGCTTTACGCACTGAGTGAGAGATGTGAGGATGATTGCTATGTTTGATGTTTGCAATCACTATGACACACACACCACCATTTTACACTCTATGTTGGTGTTTACCTTAGAGCATTGTACATCATGTTGTGCTAACTCTTTAGTTGCAGGTCCAGGTCAGGTATGATTATTTATACCTGTTATTGCTTTATTTAGTGGTACTGATTTGTTATCGCTCACACCAGACTTTTGTCTGACCCAGAGTTTTATGTCTCTTCTTATTACTCTGGGTGCCCCTAAATGAGTAGACTAGAGGCAGGTTAGGTGGTTATGCATGAGTAGCTATCCGGAGACGAGAAGGAGGCTTCCACGTACTATATATCTATATTCTCCCTGTATTATTGTTGGTCATTACTTTGGGCATTGGTAGTGTATCTCTTTTATTTCCCTTTAGAGACAGTAATTTAAAGTTGTAATAATCAGATATGAAGCTGTATCTTGGATTCTGCTACTCTGATGGATATGGTTTAGTTTTCAGCTTATATATTGTCTCGCCTGTTTTATATCAAGTTATGTTATTATTATGTTTTATTTCATACGCTATGAGATATACTACAGATTCTTTGGTAATTCATCGTTTCAACCCTTTTGACAACCGTCCCGTGCTAGTCGAACATTGGTACAATGCATTTCGGGGAAATGTCGGCTGGTACAGGGGGACCATCACATTCCTTAACTTGAGATGTTCCTTCGTGCGTGACCTCCAACATATGCCATATACCCTACGCAGTTAAACAATGAGAGATTCAGTTAAATTCAGTTTTATCAAGAGCACGGATTAAAGCATTCATTGCTTTAGCATTAGTTGAAAATAATTTTTTATCATTTGCATCCCACTTGTCTTTTGATTTAGGAACTTCAACACCATTAATAATCACAGTAGGAGATATATAACCTGTTTCAATAATATCCCACACATCATAATCAACTGAACTCAAATAAATTTTCATCCTAGCTTTCCGGTACGCACAATCAGTTCCATTAAAAAAAGGTGGCCTAGCTATGGATTGACCCTCAGAAAAAACATTGTTAGACAAATTCATGACTCTAGGGTTAGAAAATACCCGCTCTAATACCATTTGTAGGATCTAAATTAACCCTAAAAGAGGGTGAATAGAGTTTATCACAGTTTTTCGCTGATTAATAAATAATAGCAACACAGACAATAATCAGAGTAAATACAAAAAACAAATAACACATAGATATACCCAGCTTCAGCAAAACCCTGCCTATTGTTGCATTCCCTAAGGTTTCTACTAGGAAATAAAACAATCTCTACGCTTACAATCCCCTGTAAACTCGCGACACCTGCTCCCAACTGTTTTAATCCTATGCTCAAAACCCTGCACTGATCTCTATCCCCGAGATCAGATTTCCCCGAATTACAAACCCATAACTCGTAATCCCCAAACTACAATCCCTGTAGTTTGTAACCTAGTAAAACTGGTGTTTTAAATAAAAATACAATATAATAAAGAGGTACTTAAAAGTAACCACATGATATAAACCCTAGGACCCTTTTAAAATTAAGACACTATGAATTAGGTTGGCCATCTTTGTTTAATTATGTTGGATTCCTCTCTAAAACTTCAATGTCGATCGATCTCTCAAAACAAATCAGGGCTTCCTCCTTTTCTTCGATAGCCACATAGGGTTTTATGCTCTCTAATGCTGCAATTTGTCGCTGTTCTTTGTCGATTGGTTTGGGTCTGGCTTGCGATTGAAAATCTCTGAATCTTTGTGAGTTTTTCTGAATTTATTACTTCGATTTTTCTGCTTGAATTTTCAATAATAAATGTCGATAATGATGCGGTTAATTTATAGGATTACAAGTCCGATATAATCTCTGATTTCTTGCATCAGATTTGGACTTTGATATTTGCGAAAAATATTGCTCTTTGATATTAACAGCTTTGAATCTGTTGAATTTTAAATATCCAAACTTTCTGGAATATATTGCGTGATGAATTCTGGAATTTTGAATTGGTCCCCCTTTCGAAAATATCGATTTAAAGAATGTCGTACGTATATTTTTCTAGAAATAAGACCTTGGTGATTTATGGAGCTTCGAATTTGCCAAAATAAAACTTTTGTGTGTTAATGTTTGACCAAATGTCCCTTGACTGTGCTCTTCGTACTGCTAAGAACAGATGCTAAAAATAACTGATACTCCACTTAAACATTTGAATGGATATTGTACTTATGATAGCTTTTGAACTTGTTGATCATGATTAGATGCTTTACTTTGCATTTGCCTTGATTTCTTGCATATGTGTCTAGATGGTCTGCCTTTTGTCTTGATCGCTATTCTCCTTGAGTGTCATTCTTACTTGTTATTTGTTTTGGCACTTGTACTTGAAATTTTGCTCCTGTGTATCCTACCATATGTTTGTTACTAGCCTAATCAATTTGGATGATGCTCCATTGTTGATGCTATCCACTTGACCATGTATTAGCTGCAGCACCATGTATCTATTTGCTTGTCTTTGCTTGGCTGTTAATATCATTGCTTGTAAGTCAAGTTTTGAGTTGCATTTGTCATTTCTGGCCATGGTTTTCCATGTATATGATGTACCATATGTGTCATGCTATGTTCTCATGTATTATTGCGATGACCCATAATCTTTGGCAATTCTTTGTATTACTGCTTTGATGGGCTCGGCTAGCTCATTTCTTTTTCTTTTGTCACTGGTTCACCACTTGGTTCCCCTTGGTTCATGTTGCCATGTGCATTAGTTTGCTTGTAGCATCCTTGAACTTTGAAGTAGTCACTTATCTTGCTTTACATGGTCTTGTTTCTGTTATGTTAGTTGCACCTGCACATTGTTGCTTTTCCTGTTTGCACCTGAATATTTTCCATGTCCATTTTGTTGTCTTGTAACCTCATGTTGCTGGTCCTGTTCCTTTATGACTACTATACTATACATGAAATTTTCTAGCTAAATCATGTGCACATGAATTACCTCATTCGTGTGACTAGTTTGGCTTTTGACTTGGCCATGTGTTTGTTGTAAGTCCATGTCACTTTGAAAACATGAGCCATTCACGCATATACTTTGTCCATGCTCGTGCATGTTGCCTTGAATGGTCTTGTTCACCTGCTACTTGCTCTGTTCATTTATGCTTTGCATGTCGAACCTATGCACTTCCACATTATATATATATATATATATATATATATATATTTGTGTGTGTATACACACAACTGTATGTGTATACATGTATCATGCATGTGCAACTTTTATATTTTTGGGCTATTCGAATGACAGACATGATTTTTTTTATCAGCAGACAGCTATATTTGAGTTGTCCCTGTTCAGAATCAGCTAATTTTAAATCCTGGTTATGATCAATAAACCAGTGTATTTGTGTCGAGGCTGATATGTGAGCACTAGAGATACAGTTTGCCTTGTAGTATTTATAGTGTATCACTGTGAATATTACAAGTAGTCTAGACTCAGATAAATGTATATATATCATATCAAGTCTGGAAAAATGATGAGAAACACACCAAAATTCTAGGGCAAATAAAATTTAAAATAAATTTATCTTTACTTGTATTTAAATCTATTTTTGGTCCAGTTTACTGTGTATGCTTCTATAATAGGTATATAGGTGAGTGGACTGGATTGGAGCATAAGAAGATCCAGTGTGTGTCTATCAATGTATATAAGTCTGTACATGAACACTGAGTGATACTGAGTGAAGTGTAGTGAGGAAAGCCTGTATATGAAATTGATTGTGGATATGAATGAATAAAATTGTACTATTGTTTGTAATAAACAAATTGATTGAAATAAAATATATTCGCGTTATTTAATTCAATCTGTCTATTTTGTTTGAATTCTTTTAGTAGCACAATTTCATGTGTAATATATATTCGAGTGTGTCATGTCAGAAATATCCAAACATATTTATGTGAATTATAAATAATGGAATAAAAAAATATGTACTATTTCAAATACTGAAATAAAATATTTATTTGAATAAAAATACCATTTAAATATTCAATTCTGTGTAATAGTATTCTATTCAATGAATATTCATTTCTGTATGTGATGTGAAATATATAATAATACTATTTACAAACACATTTATAAAATAATATATATGTTTGTTATCATCAAACAAAAATCATATTCTTGTACTCAATAGAGCCGGAACGACTTTGTTGTATGACTCTATGTAGACTCGGGCTCCGAATGCTTCGGCAACGCTTTTGGGCCGTTGGTCCACGTGATGGCCGAGTTGTGTGGGCTTTAACTGCTTTTGGGAACCAGAACAAAAGGTCGGTTAACATTATTTATAAGTAATTATATATATAAATATTATATATATATATATGCAATATTATCAAATAGTTGACCTACATTCGTATTATAAAAAATTTATGTATGTATGTATGTGTGTGTGTGTGTGTATATATATATATGTGTATATATATATATATATATATATATATATATATATATATTTGTTCACGTATCTATGTATGCATATACAATGATTTAAGTTATAATTTTTAAAACTATATATAAAAATTTATATTTTATTTCAAATTTGTATATAAATATATTTTGTAGTATTTTAATAAAGAAGCATATTTATAATACATACATATACATGCATACATATACATACATATATATACTGTAATTTATAACATAAATATATGCACATATTTAGATAATGTGCAATATATACAAAAGGAACTAATGTGCCAGTTGAGATGTAAATCTCAACATCTATATATGGACATGTTATATCTTCAACATTATGCTATATACCCACACACACTTATATATGTATATGATACGTGTATATAAATTAAACCAAATAAAATTAAATTCTATTACCAAATATTTAACTTCAAATAAAATACATGATTTTGTTTAATTTTTTTTAGAAGTATTCTAAATAATTAGACTTCGCAGACACAATAAAGAATCATTAGAGTAAAAAAATTGAATTTCACTCATAACGTCCATTGCAAATTAATACGATTTCAAAAGATTTTTCTTGGTTTTAGTTTAGTTTAACATTTTTTGCTTGAAAACCAATAGGAGTGAGCAATATTCCGTTCAAACTTAACTGACTGACCGCACTGGTATATTTTGATCGGTTCGATTTTGATACTAAAATGGATTTGAATTTGGCTTGTAAAATATTATTTTGCTTATCAGTTTAAACAAATTAACCATACTATAATTATAATATCTAAGTTTATGGTATTATAGTACTTTGAATAATTAGTTTAGTGATAAGATACAAAGATTTTTGTTAAAAATAAACCAAATTTTATTGTAAATGTAAAATTTATTGAATGAAATTTCTCCAGTCATAAATTTATGTTTACTTTGGGTGCATTAATCATTTGAATAATACATCCGCAGATTCAGTTAAATTGACTACCGATCGAATTGACAAAAAATATTTCGATTCTGCTCAGTTTAAAAAAAAAAAATCAATTTCAATTCGGTTTGAATTGTTTGAGCTCAAAACCAACCAAACCTACGGAATGTTCAACCCTAAAATCTATTAAACCAACCAAATGCTCAACCTTAAAATATTGAGTTTATTTTTTAAACTATTATTCTCTTACTCCCTAAAATGCCTAAACTTACTCTACCGACACACCATTTTCTTCATTTTCAATCCCAACATTTCCAAAAAAATAGCACACATCCCATTTATTAATTTTCACATGTTGTTTGTTCCAAAAATACTCTTAGCTTTTCTTATTTTTTAAATTTTTTTTTTATACCTTCTTTCATAGTAAAACATCACTCATTTCTTAAAGTATTTTCTACTTCAGTAAAGAGATGTTAGATCTAAGTATACATAAAGTAATATTCACTTAATTTTTTGTTTTATCGCTTTAATTTTTACAGAATATATTTTAATTATTTTCGATTGTAACGGGTTTGGCTTGATTTGTGGATTCAAGAAATCCTAATTTAATCATCAAAGCCATTTGTGTGCACATGACCAACAAAATTGAAGCAAAAACAAAATTGAAGAAAAACCGATCGTGCTAAAAGGCAAAAGTCGCGTTTTATATAATACTAGAGGGGCATGTTAATCAAATTTTTTTTTAAAGGAAATAATCGGTGGGGGGTTTGAGGAAGAAAAAGTCGCGGCCAAATTGGGGGTTGACAACTACCCGAACCAAAAGAGAAACAGAAGAAAGAACAAACAAGGTTTCCACAGCTTAAGCATCAACTGCAGGCTGCAGTCATCTCTGTCCCACTTTCATTTCACATCTGCATCTCGCTTTCATCTCCCGTCTCCCACATCGGTCTCGCTTTCATCTCCGTTCTCGATCCCGTTTTAATCTCCCGTATTCCATCTCGATCTTGCACTGGGACGCCTTCCTTGCAGTCGTAGCAGCAGGCGACGTAGCTGGTGGCAGTTTAACTTCCTTGCAATCTTCAAAGTAGAATCAAAACCCTAGGTCTTTAGCAGCTTTTGTTCACTTGACTTGCTGTTGTTATTTGAAAATTTTCCGCCTTTTAAGGTACTTTTGATTTCTTTTTACATCACTGTTTTTTGATAGTAAGTAATATGGAACAGCAAAACAATTGCTTTGCTTGCAAAACCAGTAGCAAATGAAAAATAATATTAATCACCAATCACTGTTTTTAATTTGTTGTTGAACTTGTCGGTGAATCAAATTAACTTGTTAGTGCGTAAATTTTGTGTTAACTCCTAACAATGAATTAAATCAACAAAGAGAATTCATTTGTTAGTATTTAAATTTGATTTCTTTTTACATAACTGTTTTTTGATGGTAAGTTATATGGAACAGCAAAACAATTGCTTTGCTTGCAAAACCAGTAGCAAATGAAAAATAATATTAATCCCCAATCACTGCTTTTAATTTGTTGTTGAACTTGTTGGTGAATCAAATTAACTTGTTAGCGTGTAAATTTTGTGTTAACACCCAACAATGGATAAAACCAACAAAGAGAATTTATTTGTTAGTATTTAAATTTGTTGTTGAATTAAGCTAGTACTTAACTATTCTTAGTCATTTTATCATAAATAGTGTTAAATATTTTATTGCTATTGTTGTCTGAAGCTATATGCAAAAGACCAATGAATTTTCATTTTACACAAAGAATCTGATCTTAGCATATGGATGGTTTAATCGTTCTGTACTAATTTTAAGTGTTTGTCAAAGTTATTTGTATTAATGAAATTAGTTGAACTTTGTCCGTGAGCCAGATTAACTTGTTAGCGTGTAAAATTTGTGTTAACACCTGACAATGAATTAAATCAACAAAGAGAATTTATTTGTTAGTATTTAAATTTGTTGTTGAATTAAACTAGTACTTAACTATTCTTAATCATTTTATCATAAATAGTGTTAAATATTTTATTGCTATTATTGTCTGAAGCTATATGCAAAAGACCAATGTGAACTTTCATTCTACACAAAGAATCTGATCTTAGCATATGGATGGTTTAATCGTTCTATACTAATTTTAAGTGTTTTTGTCAAAGTTATTTGTATTAATGAAATTAGTTGAACTTGGTTATTTTGATATGCATCAAAGTGGCAAGCTTAACTAAAGTAGTTTAGCTGAATCTCTTTTTGTTTAATGTGATGTTTGATCACTCCGATAATTCGTTCAAACCAAATTCCTGGTTACATCCCTGGTTATGACTAATGGAAGAATCCATGCATCAGGATAACAAATGCAATAACTGAAGTCATGAATCATCTATTATCTTTTATGAGCATAAACCAAATGCAGCAGGCAATCTTTCCAAACTTACGGGCATTAAATCATATATTTATCATCGTATTGTGTATGGTTTATCAAATTCTTTCTCTTTAATTTATTACATCCTATGTAGCAGAGCATTTATCTCGGTATAATTTCCTTATTTTGTTTTATTCCCATTATCACATTAATAGTACTAAACTATTCTCATATGTTAAAGTTTTGCAAGCTTACAAAACAGTTCATTTTGACATCTTCCTTGTATTAAACCTTTGCATTGATTATGTGTTTTTTCAGAGGCTTTAAAAAGTCATACTTGCACTACTGAACGAATGACCATTGTTATCGAAAAGCTTAAAATCTCACAATTCGAATCTTGTTACAAGTCGAAGTTTTTCCTGTACAATCCAATTTACGTTTCGATTCAACTTGGCTGAAACAACTGATAAAAATCATTTAATATAATGATACATTTAAAATGCTTGGATCCAAAATTCAATTTTTTTTTTTTCCAAACATTATATAGGTGGAACTGGAGAAACTATTGAGTTTTAGGTTTATATGTAAAAGTCTAGCATCAAAATCAATTTCAATTTAAAAAAGTGTATAAAACCTCATGACATGAATCTTTCGGATCCACAAATTAAGATTTATGTTTTGATTTAAAGTTTGAAATCTACAAATACAATTTATGATTTGAATCTCATTTTGAAATCTGGTTGAATACTCACTAAAATAATTTATAGATCATTAGAGAAACCAATTTGAGAATTATTACTTTAATTTGTGGTACTCTTGATTTTTTGTCAAACAAAAATATTTGATTATTCAGCTATATATATACTAAATAGACATTAAATTGTTGATTAAAATGGACACTAATCTTATATAATACACACACACACACACATACTTAAGTCCATTTGATTTTTATAGCAGTACCGGCATTATTAGTCTTTGTTGAGGGTTTGTTTTTTCTCGCTACTTTTTATATGTTTGTTTTCATTGATTTCTAAGTGCTGTAGTAGATTTGGATTCTTTTGAAAGCAAATCATGTATATTAGCTGGTCAGACATTTCTGATGTGAAACTGTTTATGCCCTTATGGTGATGGCAGTGATGACGATAGTAATTAGGAGATGTGCTTAGCGCATGTTGATAATTCAGCTCTTATGCCGTAAAATTTTATTTTATTTTTCCTATTGCAACTTTGTTTTTATTCATTACATTGGTGATTGCTTTGAATTTAATACGTTTCATGTTCATAATGTGAACCGTAAAAAAAATTGCTTAATATAGTTATTTCGTCATACTACACTGTGTTCTAACATACCTTCTATTACAGATTTTCAATTTTAGGTCCTTTTCGCAATCTGATTGATTATTAGCAAGGTCCTGAGTTTTTGTCGAGCAAATATCCGTTACGATCTTCCTAAACAATGTGGAGCAACTTTCCTTTATGCTCACATTGAAATTATAGGTCTGGAAGATAATGGCAAAGCTTGGGGCCATTGGACGCAGGTCATTTAAGTTATAAACCGCTAGTATATACCGTCTCTTCTAGGATGATGTTCTGTATTATTTATATTTTTTGTGTGGATATTTGCAGGCAATCAAATGAAAGTATGAGGCTTGTTGTTACAACAATCATTGGAGTGGTAGTTGGGTTCTTGATAGGAATTTCTTTCCCTGCAGTCAGCATAACCAAGGTTGGCAGCCAACTTGCTTTTCATATGATTATTTCGATATCCAGTTACTTCAAGAACGGTATTGTATTTATTTCATGCTGTGTGACTGGCAGCTTCACTTTCCTTCCAGCATCATTTCTTACATAGAAGATAGCAAGTCTGGCATCGCTACACAAGCTTTATTAAATCGTGCTTGGACATCTGCAAACCAACATAATAACAATTCTTCAAATAGTACCAAAGTATGCATTATTTAGCCAACATATTTCAGATATGAAGTTGATCCCTTGCTTTCATGTTTAATGCTGTATTGTTGTTATCTGTACTATGATTTAGTTATTGTTGTGAATGTCCTAAGGTTAACTTTTTATTTTTAAACAGGCTTGCATGAAGTTGCTAGCATTTTAATACTTCTTCTCTTTGCATGCATAAATCACCAAAATAAAATAAACCTGGACTTCAAAAACTAAGAACTTGCACCTTCAATATTATTTGAAAGGAATCTAAAGCGCCGTTTGGGAGTTTAGTATATGAAAGGATTTGGGAGTATAGGTTTTGACCATCAATGATCGTAGCGGTTTTGACTGGTTTATATAAAGTATTGTTATAGCTGGACAATACATGCTTGAGAATCTTAGTATAATCTGGTTGTAATAATTTTCCACAAAAGCGATATTACATATATACCATTTCATTTGTTCTCTACTTTGGTTTTGAACGTGTTAGATTAATTTTCCAATATGATTACTACTGATATAACTGGAGAAATATATTAGAACACTTAAATGCACATCAATTTGATGGGTTGAGAATTACCATGAAAATCGCAGTATAAGAGTTTTCACCGATTTTACAACCAGTGGGAAGCGACAGCAAAAAAAAAAAAAAAAAAAAAACTTAAAAACAAGGGCTATAACAGCACCTGAAGTACAGATTCATCGAAAACTAGTTAAAACCAGTAGAAAAAAAAAAAGACTTTTAGGCAGAGCCTAAATTTATTCTTAGTTGACCAATGTCATTGTGTGAGTTGAATTCCTTAGATGTTTTCAGCATCCTTTATTATTTGCTATCTTAAACGATAAAGATTGGTCACGTAATGTATTACCATCTTATCCAAAGACCTTCGACATGAAATCCAAAACACTTCCTGCTAGGCTAGTGGGATTTGATGCTGACAACATTTCCTATATATATATATATATATATATATATATATATATATATATATGTGTGTGTGTGTGTGTGTCGATCTTATCCAAAGACCTTGGACATGAAATCCAAAACACTTCCTGCTAGGCTAGTGGGATTTGTTGCTGACAACATTTCCTATATATGTATATGTGTGCATGTGTGTGTGCGTGGGTGTGTGTCTCTCTCTCTCTCTCTCTCTCTCTCTCTCTCTCTCTCTCTATATATATATATATATATATATATATATATATATATATATATATATAATCCAAAGCATTTCCTGCTAGGATAGTGGGATTTAATGCTGACAACATTTCCTATATATATAATATGTATATGTATATAGGTATATCTTTGGAAATCTGTGGACAAATTTTCTCATGACATAAATAAAAGGTTGTCAAAATGAGATTCAAATCGTAAATTACAAAGTTTTCATTTCAAATCGAAACAGGATTCAAATATAAAATAATGGATTTAAAAGATCTATATTTTGGGATTCATATACACTTTGAAACTAACACTTATGTTTGAACTTCAACATCTAATCCTATAGTTCAATCTTTTATTTTATTCCATTTTTATTTTGTTTAGGAAAACATAGAATTAAATTTGTAGACTCAAATATGTATATTGAATGTACCAATATGTATTGAATGAAAGTGGTTTTAATTGATTTGAATCGAAATATAAATCAAATCGTAAAGAGAAAGATTCGATTTGAAACGAGATTTAAATCGTAGGATTTAAAGATTTTTAACGACAATGTAAATCATAATATTCCATAATATTGTTATTTTGAAAACTTGGTCACATAATGTATTAGCGATTTTATCCAATGAATTTGACATTAAATTCAAAACATTTTGTGCTAGGCTAGTGGGATTTGATGCTGACAACATTTCCAGTATACGTTGATATTTTGATTTCCGGAAATTCATGGACAAATTTAACTCCTTGTACCATTTAGAGCATTCCCAATAGTGGCTTGTTGATTGAACAAGCCACCGGAAACAACTCGTGGCTCGTTCAAAAGCCACAGGGGTCAGCCATTAAAATGATATAGCATGGCAAACACTATGCCATTTCAGTGGCCTCTTCTTTACCGATGCTTTTTTTTCTAATATTTTTTTTGGGTTTTTTATTTGTGGCTTCTTGAGTTGCTTCTGGGTGCAGTGTGTTGTGGTTAGTTGAGAAGTTTTCACACCAATTGTTGTGTCTACTCTTACGAAGCCTCATGGTATTCAAGATATTTTTTAGCCTTGGTTAAAATTTGTGACTTAAACTAGTTGAATGTTGTTCTAAATGCAGATTTTTGTCCCTACTAATCCTCGAGGGGCAGAAAGATTAGCTCCAGGAATTATTGTACCAGAATCAGATTTCCACCTTCGGCGGCTCTGGGGTGATCCAAATGAGGTATATGGATTTGGTTGATGTGATATTTGTAGCTGTATTAGTATTACATTCCTTGTTCATTACAATTGTAATGTCAAGTGTAATCAAAGTTCGTTAATTTTTAGTTATTAGATGCTGACCTTTATGAAGCTATCCTATAGTTTGATTTTATCTTAGAGGCTTTTGATCAGTTGGGATAGATTTGTTTCTTTGAATCCTAAGAAGTGTCACAACTTTAAACAAAATGTTTAATAGTGTGTTCTTACAAGTCGTCTGCTTGGTATATTTGACTTTTAGTTTCCCTTAATTCAGATCATCCCTTATTTTTAATTATTTTGATAAGTTTGATGGATGATTATTGTGGTCAGTGTATTCTGCACCACCCACATAAGCAACTATCATACATCTGTCTGTACCTGAACCACTGAACTAAACCTGTTTCAGTTCGTATACCTACACATCAATAAGTCTAATGCTAAACATGTCCTAGGTTGTAGTTGAAGTTTATTCTATAGGCCTTTTAGATTCCTAAGGCGTTGGGTTCTTTGGAACTCTGTTAGTTGCTATAGTTGTTAGTTTCTGTAGATATGTTCTGTTAGTCACGCTGTTGCTATAAATGTGTACTACTTGAACAGTTGGGCACAAATAGGTCCTGTTTGTTAACTGTACTACAAGAAACACTTTGCTAATGTGCTTCTAGTAGCAGTTTTCTTTTACAATTAAAAGTGATTACTGCCTAACCAGAAGACTTACGGAGCACTCATATAAGTATTTCCCATAAATGCCAAGTATTCTGTCTATGTTAGTTGAGTTGATGAACGAGGCCTTAATATATTCAACAATTAATCGAGACATCATGTACATTCTTTGGCTGTTGATGAATAAGTTGACTTGTCCGTTATCTTGTGGACATGAATTTGTAATTTCATATTGTTCGCAGGATGTCCCTGTCAAGCCAAAGTACCTTGTTACATTCACCGTTGGACTGGACCAAAAACGTAATATTGATGCTGCAGTGAAGAAGGTAAATTTATTTGGCTGAATTTTTTTTTACCAACTGAATGCTTGATTGCTATAATTTGCATTAAAAATAGGATTTTATTTTTTATTTTTTATTTTTTTTGGGTATATTTTAGACATTCCTCTGTGGTTGTCGCATGTATTACGTAGTAACTGGCTCACATTTTTCTAAAATAGAATTAAAAGGTTGAAGAGATAGAATGTACATGCTCACATAGGTTTAAGACTTGTGCTTCGGTTATGCGTCTCTGTAAGTGGTTTCTGCTCATATATAGATAGTAAGAAAATACTACGAAGTTGAGTAAAATAGCCTCGCGGTCTTTTGTTTCTAGCATCTTTTAAGCCTCGTTGATTCATATTTTGGATTATTATATGTTTTTTTTACTTCAATCCGTGATTATTATATGGTATTTCCGCAGTTCTCTGATAAATTTACAATACTATTGTTCCATTATGATGGGAGGACTAGTGAATGGGATGATTTGGAGTGGTCAAAGCAAGCTATTCATGTAAGCGTGCGGAAGCAAACAAAATGGTGAGAACTTACCACCCCTTTTAGTCAGTTTAGTTACTAGAAATCAGGTCAATTCTCATGATATATGATAATTGATGAAGGTGGTATGCTAAGAGGTTCCTACATCCAGACATTGTGGCATCTTATGATTACATATTTATCTGGGATGAAGATCTAGGAGTTGAGCATTTTAATGCTGAAAAGTAAGTGAAATATTTCATCAACATAGGCCAGAATTTTCTCCTCACTGTAAAAATTTGTTTATTTTACTTTGTAATTTCTAGGTACATTGATTTAGTGAGGAAACATGGTTTGGAAATTTCACAGCCTGGATTAGAACCAAATAAAGGGTTGACATGGCAAATGACGAAAAGAAGAGGCGATCGAGAAGTTCACAAGTATAGCTCCTTTATATATCTCAACTGCATATGTTTTATCTGCTTTGTGATTGTGTTGGAGTCTCTGAATTTATTTTTAAATTTATTTTATTACATTTCTGACCAATGAAGTAGAAGTAGTCAAGCACATGTATGTGTATGCATATCGAGCTTTGCTTCCACATCGCTCTTCTTAGAAGTTAGAATCAACGTTCATTCTTCTCCATTTTCTGTGTGAAAAGATATACTAAGTGAGTTATTTTTGATAAATATGACCTTCCTACCATGGAGATAAATCTTCACAAAAAATTCTGTCACTTCAGAACTGATTTTTAGCTTACCATTTTTGAAGTGGTCTTGGGATTATTACTTGCTCCAAAATATATACATATAATGTAGTCGTGTTTCTAAGAAGTTTTGGTTATCACAGAGAAACAGAAGAGAGGCCAGGCTGGTGCTCTGATCCTCATTTGCCACCCTGTGCTGCGTAAATTTCTTTTCCATTTATAATCACAGATACAAATTTTGCATTGGTATGCAATTTTTTGACGCCATGGTATTTTATCCAGATTTGTGGAAATAATGGCGCCTGTTTTCTCACGAAATGCATGGCGATGTGTATGGCACATGATTCAGGTAAATTTAGAGTTTGCCTATTACGTACTCAATCTTTGTCAACGTTAAGCATACTATATGCAACTGCAGAACGACTTAGTCCATGGCTGGGGTCTTGATTTTGCTCTTAGAAAGTGTGTCGAGGTTTGTATATCAGTCTATATTTTTTTTTAATACCTTACAGCAACACTTTCTTTTCCTTCTTTTAGTCGATTTATGTAGTGCATTTTTTCCTTTTGCTTTCCTATTTACAGCCTGCTCACGAGAAAATTGGTGTTGTCGATTCCCAGTGGATCATTCACCAGGTGGTTCCTTCGCTAGGAAATCAGGTATATGTTGTCCTCCTCCTTCGCTATTTATATTCCCTTCTGTTTATTAAACGCTAACTTAAAACCATAGTAGTACTTCATAAAACTCACATACCTTCTATTGTATAAGCAGGGTAAAGCTGAGAATGGAAAAGCAGCATGGGAAGGGGTAAGTTAGAATCCAGTTCCTTTTATTTCAGGAAATCGTTCATGTTTTTTAAGTTCTCACTTCAATTGTGTGAACTTCTGTTATAGGTAAGGGAGAGGTGCCGGAAAGAGTGGGGTATGTTTCAAGAGCGGATGTCCGACGCAGAGAAAGCATACTACAAGTCCATGGGGATTAGTCCCCCAAACAGCACGTCTGTTTAGTAGTGTTATTATACTAGTCTTGCTATTTTTCTGTTCATATTATTTTGAACGGTATTTTTTTTTTCCTATACGCTTTGGACTATTATTTTAATCCCGTGTGCCTGCTTACACCGTTTATCCCATATTCACTTCGAGTCAGTTGTGCAGGCTATTTTTCTGCATGGCCTGTTCATTTTTCAAGACTGCAATGTATGTAATATGTAAAAGTACAATATAATTTAGGTTTTGAGAGATTTCTTTGGATCTAGGCGTAGTTTGATTGCACTAAATGGGTTTGTTTTAGTCTTCATATGTTCAAATTTCCTTCTGATTGTCATCAATAATACCCACATCTTCGAAGTGGCAGTGGGCTTGTTTGAATTATGTAAGCTGCTAGATGATCTTGTTGATCCCATGCTCAGATTGATTCACTGTTAATCTATTAACTTTTATGGCTGCTGATTGAATGGAAGGTGTTAATCAGAAGATAGCTTCCAAGGTTGTGTTCATAAAAAGCATTGAAATGAAGCATCATTATGGCTGAGATTTACATCTTGATTAGCATGGGCAATATCTCTTTCAGTTTTCTTACTCCATAAACTTAACTTCTTTCCCTTCTCTTCCTTCACTTCTTCTTATAATCCCTAATAGAATTAGTTGATTGGATCTTGAACAAAGATCATAATCTCATCAATTATAAATTCTCCACAAGTTCCTTATCCTTGGTGGTGTCAGATGGATGAGTTTGTTTCAAACAGTTGTAAACGAGCAATTGACCAGGTTAAGAGTAACATTATAGCTAAGGAACAGACTTTTCGTGGACTTCCCACATCCATAAAACCTAGTGTACCTATGATGGATGGTGATTTACTCGTAATCGACAAAGATACCACAAGGCCACGTACTTATAGTTATTGTGATTAACTACAAAACAACTCATTGCGAGTCTTCTATGGATTGACTATTAGACAAAAATAAAGGATCCCACATGCGTTGTGGATAGATTTTTGATAGAACTAAGGTTATGATCTAGATGTAATTATGTAACTAGATTATATAACTTGACTTTTACAACGAATTTTGTCCAAAATAAAGTAAATTTTCGGTTTTATGTTTTATTATATTTATTGTTAAATACCACTATAATTAATTTTAACTGCATCAAGCATACAGAACTAGAAAATTATTTAGGAATATATTCAGTTGCTTGCAGTTATGAATATGTTTTTAATCATGAGTATTAATGTAACACCCTGTATTCTTAAATAATTATTTAATTGAAATAACTATAAACAGTGAAAATAAATATTTTCTGAATTATGAGAATTTGACCTTGAAAGTAATAAAATTGTGTTCATGACGATTTTCTGATTTGTTTACATATATAATATATTTCGAATGGAATTTATATGGAAAAATTATTGATGTTCAAAGTTCAGTATTGGAAAATAATTACATGTGTAAATGTACGTGAATATATTTATTACATAAATATATGTTCATATTAATTCCAAAAATAACACAAATTTGAATTAAAAAATAAACGTGCGACACAGAGGAATCAAATCAAGAATTGACGGAAGTTAATTAACATTACTACTAAACGTTTAAAATGTAAACGTTAGAATAAAACACAATTCACAACACGTCTGAGAAAACGTGTGAGGATCAACCATAACAACAGCAAGGTCATCCCATAAGCAAGAGGGGGGGGGGGGGGGACCCAAACACGTTGTTTTCATGTTTCGATGTGTGTTATGCGGTGAGATTTTATTCGTTTTAAAACAAATGGATGGCGTTGTTTTAGACTTTATAAATAAACAACCAGGGCTAGCCTCTAAATCCATATTTTTTCTGTATGGATGCGGAAGCTTTGCCATTTTCTTTTCTTTTCCAATTCTTCAAAAAATAAATACTTAGATCTAGGAAGAGATATCTGAATTATGTCGCTGTATGAGGTAAGTTCTACAAATCTGGTTTTCACTTTTTTTTTTTTTTTTTTTTTTTACTTTTTAGATCCAGTTTATAATTCGTGCAACTTCTAGTTTGTGGATCCAAATAGATTTACAAAAGGAAAGACTGCGGATAATAGAACTGGATTTGAATCAGATCTAGAACTAGAGTGCTTTTTCCAAGTGAGTCGATTTAAATTATATATCTTTTTCGTTAATGGTATATAATATCTTCAGATTCCTATTAATTTGTTGGACTTGACATAAGTTATGCTAAAGATAATTGTAAAAATGAATTATGCAAGTTATTTATATTTATAATGTAAATAGTTAAAAATATACTTATATTCAATTGTTATTATTGTGAAATGAAATCCAAATAAATAAATAAATATAAGTAATATTGGAATTAAGAATTGTGGAAAAATGCATAAGCCAAAATGTGAGAAATGTACAATAAAATGTCAAAACTTGGATATTGAAATAAAAAGGGAATTCTGATCTGTAAATTGATCTGGAAGTTAGTATTTGATCAGTTGGTTGTTTGAGAAAAAGGAATATATTTTTTCATAATTTAATATTGTAAGAAAGACGGTAAATGTAATTACAAAAATAAAAGTAAGGAAAGTGAGATTAGTGCAAAATACAAATGTTACCATATTTTGCATTATCCGACAATTAAGAAAGTAATAAAAGAAATATCTTGCAATTACGTGTTATTGTTTATGAGACTGATATTAAAATAAAGAAACAGAATTTAGTGCAGTTTATGTAATCAACCAAGTGGAACAAGACTGAATTTGGATATTTGCAATTAAAATTATAATACGAGGGTTATAATTAAAAAGAAGTAATTGAAAAAAATAAAAGAGACTTATTATATTAAAACTTAGATCTTGGATTAAGTTAATAAGTAAACAAATAAGGCCTAGATTAGGTGAAACTGGGCAGGAAACA
Source organism: Allium sativum (assembly GCA_030737875.1). Classification (NCBI taxonomy): domain Eukaryota; kingdom Viridiplantae; phylum Streptophyta; class Magnoliopsida; order Asparagales; family Amaryllidaceae; genus Allium; species Allium sativum. Next base: position 538,119,417 of record CM060913.1, on the reverse strand, counting down.
TAGACCAATATCATACTAAAAGAAAAGAAAAATAAGCTAAACGTATAATGGAAGATTAGATATAGGGTCAAATAAAATAGATACATGCGATTGGAATAGGCCGAAGGGAGTCTAGATAAAGGAAGCGAATCATCACAGATGCTTTAGCATAGTCAGAGAACGTCCAACACGATTGCTCAGCCTGACTAGAAGGAAGTGGGAAACTTCAACGGGACGTGAGGATGCTCTAGGATGGCTGTAACGATCCGCCTTTTCATACCATTTAAGTCGGTAAGAAAACCAACTCAGATCATTCGAAACAACAGATTGTTATAGTTAAGAGGTGTAATAAAATCAAATCACAGAGCATAAAGAGATACAAAATAACAGAATAACTCGCAGCGAAATAAATAACTTAGTAGTTTATGAAGCTGCTAAATACAAAAATCTCAAAACAAGATACATAATATCAGAGTCATATATTAATATATCAGAAAATCTATGGTACAGAATGCCTAGTACATAGGCAAATGATTGAAACAGAATAACAGAACCACTCAGGTAGTAGATAAGATATAGATAATAAGCTTAATCTCCAATAGATCACCAGCTTCCAAAAGGTGAATCACCAAAAGCTAAATTCCTCATTCTGACCCGAGCATAAAGTCAAAAGAAAAACACTTGAGTCAATATTAACATTCTCAATAGTAAATAGCATAAAGTCGAAAGAATAACACTTGAGTCAAGATTAACATTCTCAATAGTAAATCAATTCAAGTGAAATGCTCAAATGAAATGCACAAGTAATTTAAAAGATGTTTGGGATTCCCATCCTTTAAGGATCTGTTAAATTGGATATCATATAATATAACACATTATTATAATAATGTTTAGGTAAATATACTATTGAAAATAGCATAAACGAGATTACCATTATTAACGTAACAACCCAGAATTCGGCGATAATTAATTTAGTTATCAGATTTTCGAAAATGAAATTTTCGCAAATGATGGAATTCGACCATGGAACTTGCACCGTTGCATTCGTGATGTAATTCTGGTCAACTTACATGTTTGGAACTTAGTGAATGGAATCAGTATGATAAAAAAATCACGGATGAAATACAGAAACGGACGAAAAGTAAACATATAAGAATCTACAATTAATAAATACCATTTATAACCCGCCTTCACTAGACATCCCTGACCTAGGGAGGTCAACTTAGGGGTCGAGCCCTCAAGTCAAAAACAGCCAGTGACGACCAGGTTTTGAGGGGTATTTTTATTATACTATTTTCAATAAACGGACGGATCTTTATATAATTAAATTAAACGGTCTAAGATCATTTCTACACTTATAAATAACGGGCTAGACCCTTGCTCTCTTATTCATATTCGAGAAATAAGAAAATATAAATCAAGAAATCTTCTTTCGAGAGCAATATGAATGGAGCCCCCTTGGGTTTAATATAAGACCCAAAACCCAGATTCGAGTACTAGAATAAAATTCTGTAATTCATCTTCCGAAAACAATGAATATGAAGCCTGCTTCGGCTTAATATAAGATCTAAAACCTAGATTCGAGTAATAATATAAATTCAAAAACCTTTTTCTTGAGAAAATGGATATGAAACCACTTTTGGCTTGATAGCGAAGTCTAGATTTGGGTATTGAATTTTGAAAGTTCAAAAAACCTTTATTTGGAAAGATTAGATACGAAGCCACCTTTGGCTTAATAGAAAATCCAAAACCCAGATTCCGGTATTGAATTTTAGAAGTCTAGAAGTTCTTTATTTGGAAATCTTAGATTCGAAGCCACCTTCGGCTTAACATTAGACCCGAAACCCAGATTCGGATAATATTGGAAATTCAGAAACCTTTTTTTAGAGAAAATGGATACGAAGCCTCCTTTGGCTTAATAGAAAATTTGAAACCTAGATTCGAATATTGAATTTTAGAAGTCTAGAAAACCCTTTTTTTGGAAGTAATTATTCTTCTTGACGCCTCCTTCGGCTCATAAAAATCTCTTATAAACCCTTATCCAAGTAATAACAGAAATCTAGAAATCTTCTTTTGGAGATGATGGATACAAAAGTGCTTTCAGTTTTAACCGACTCTTTGCCAATTTTTAGGTTTTTTTTTAAAGAAGAGGCTTGGCATGCTTTAGATGCCTCTTTTGAGCTTTTGTTCCCTTCTGCAGGATGAGACATTAACAAAGGCAGAGCGTGCTCAATATTAAAGTAGAGGCAGGGAGTGCATATGCCGAAGTAGACGCAGTGGTTGTTCTAAAAAGAACAGAGGTCGAGCATGCTTCATTCAGAACTAGGCTTGTGCATCAGTGATTACCCGTCCTTCCTCTAGAGGGAGCCTTGACTGCATCAAGGGCTGGTCAGAACAGAGCTTGTGTACCAGCGATTACCCGAGGGGGCCTTGACAACGTCATAGGCTTAAGGGCCAGGCACACTTGTCTTGGGCTTCCCTGGGGCCAGGCTTATATGTCCTGGGCTTACCTCCTTCCTCTTTGGGGAAGGATATTTGGTATACTAAGAAATATAATTGGTGCCGGACGTAACCCTCGGGATTACCCCTCCTCCCTTTCGGGAAGCGCCTTGACTAGGTCAATGACTTTTTAAAGTTACCTATATATGAAGGGCGTTTCGCCCCTATCCCAGTAGCATCTCTCTTTTTTGGTTTTATTTTTGTCCATAACTCATGTAAAGGATCTCATTTCAAGATAAAATTCCATTGTATTTGATCCACTTAACATTTTCTTACATATTCCTCAAGTTTTCCATTTTTAATAAAATTGGCAATCATTTTTCCCATTGCCCTGTATTGATTAGCTTCATTACCGTTGGTCATATGGTAAAGACAATAAGTTTTTCTCTTATTCATTTCAGCTTTCGGTGGCTTCTTATTTGTAGGCCAATATTCCAATTCATACTTGGATAATTGATAGATTTCCTTAATAGAAGCATTCACGCAGGATTCTTTTATTGCTTTCGATTTAAAATTTCCTTTAGAAGGCTTAGTTTTGGTTTCTTTGAACTTGACAGAAGCTATTTACTATTGAATGTGACTGCCTTCCTTTTAAGGCTCATAGTGGTTCCAAAGTTGGATACAAGCTTTCTTTACCCCTTTTGGGTGTCCTTTGGGGATTTCGGTAGGGTTTACCATTTTTGAGATTAGATTTCCATTTTAGTGTAGTAGGATTGCAATTTTTTTTACCATTTTTCCTCCAAAATTTGATTTCTTTGAATAATTCTAAATATCATTTCTCATTTTCACGAACAAACTATCATCTTTATCTAAGATCCCTTTCATAGACAAAGATCGATGTCGATCCAACATTAAAATGAGTTTATGCTCCATTTATCTAGGTCATGAGTTTCATCTCATTTTTGATGAGTTATACAGAAGATTTTCATTCTTAAAATTTGTTCCTTATTGAATCGTAAGCTTATATGGATTGTCTCCGTGTTCAAAAGGTTAGAAGCTCCTTGTTCAATTTTAACCAATTTATTACTGATGTTGGGTTGCCAATGTGTCAGAAGGGATATCATATTCCTTTCCTCTGGAGATCGGTTTAATATTCCTTGATTTTTCATTATTATTTCTACGTTGATAATATAAAGGGTTCACAACCCCTTTTTCTTTATTAGACTGTGGAGGTATTCGATTTTTCCTTACAGGCTCATGCTTAGTCTTTGGAAACGTTCACTCGTTTCATAGGGATCCTTTCGCAATTCAGAGTCATTACTTTCCATTTTGTAGTAAATACTTTCGAGGCATAAGAGATCCTTCATGATTCATTCCGAGTTCTTTCATACTTAGAATCCATTTGTTCTTTTCCACAGAAGAAGATCTCACTGAATACGGAGGTTACAGGGTTTCAGAGGCTCACAACCTCTTTTTAGCATAAAAAATGTTAGCCAAAATTATGGTTAACACTCTAAAACCGTGTATTCCTGCAAATTTCTTTATTTGTGAAAGGGTTGGGCCAAGCTTGAATACCATTTTCGTAATATAGTTACTATAGGATTCTTCCGGCAACTTCTGAAAGAAGGTTTGTAACAACCCGGAATTTTGGCGATATAAATTAATTATTAGAATTACAAAAAATAGGAATTTCTAAAAACGATGGAATTTGGCCAGGAAACTTTAACCATTGCGTTCGTCTCGGAATTTTGGTCAACTTTCATGTTTGGAGTTTCTCGAACGGAGTCCATATGAAAAAGTTACGGATGAAATACGAAAACGGACGAAAAATAATTAAACAGAATAATTAATTAATATTATACCATATGTAAACAACCGACTTGGGCATCTGATTGCCCAGGCGGTCGACCATAGCGGTCGACCTACTGGGCGATCAGATGCCCAGTGGCGGCTGGTTCATATAGGGTTTTGTTTATAAAATTATTATAACGGATGGACGAATATAACTTAAACTAATCCAACGATTCTAGGCCATTTCCACCCCTATAAATAAAGGGGTAGAGCCTCACTCTTTTTCCATTCAAATCTATGAAGGCAGCGGGGCTCTGCCATTTTTCTTCCTCTTTTAACCTAAATTCTAAATAAATTATATTCATATATATATACCAAATCAAATCAAATTCATATGGAATTGGAAAGAGAAATAGAATCAATGAAAGAGGGTGCCCAACGATAGATTTCTTCGCTCTTTTCCCTTTTTCTTACATTTCTATAGTTCTAAATTTTCTCCCTTTCTAGGTAAACTGTAGATTTATAAAAATTTGGGGATTGTAAGCCTAAAAAAGTTCATAATTCAGAAATTGGAAGTTATAAGGTGAGTGAGAAATTTGCTAATACAAATATAATGATTTATATATTTCGTTTGAATCCATTCTATGCCTATCACATATGGTATCTGAATAATTGTAAATTATGATAACCATTAGATCTAATTATGAATATGTTGGTAAATGATCAAGTTGTGATTTTGTATAAACATTAATTGTAAGATTTTAATATAAATTCTCACATATTCGTACAAGTTACGTCATGGATTATGAAATATGTTGTATATGCCACATAGCACGGTGGATCTGGGAAACAGTCCCATTAAAAAAAAATGTTGTAGTTATGTTCCAGATCTTTAGTTCAATGCTGAAATATGAAATATGTAAATTTTGGTAAAAAAGTGAAAATGTGTATTATGTGGCTTTAAGGATAAAAGAAATATTCCTTGTTTATATTCGGTATTGTTGGGTTTTTGGCTTAAGCATTATAAATTATGTCGTTTTCCTCATTTTTAGATAAAGAGATATTATTTTAGAATCACAAGTATGACAAAAAGAATTAAAAGAGGAAAAGTGGTGCAAAGGTACATATAAAAATAAATATATGTTTTGTATGAAATTTGCATTAACTATTCCAAAAATAAAGATATATTACATATATTTCTTGTGATATGGAAATATGTCAATATTACAAAATAGGCATGATTTATAATGATTTTGGCTAACGGTCATCGCGAGACTTGAAACATTGTTGGCAAGAATGAATGTAAAAAGGGAATGTTTAATTAACTGATTTGACCAAATCATTAATAAAAAATAATAAATAAATATTAATAACTACGTTAACCGCATGAAAACATAAAAATAAATGTATACATATTATCTGTACAAATCAGCGTAAAACGGTGAAATATAAATTGTATGGAATGTTTGAATGTTTGGATAAGGTTCAAATATGTAATTATGTGTAAATATAATCCATTTTGAATTAATATATTTGTGGTGACCATTTGTAGCAATAAATGTAATTAACCGCTATAAATGAGATAGCAAATAAAGAAATAACCATGGTAACCAATATTGATTTGGGGAAAATAAATATGAATAGGAAAATGGTTAAAATACCTAAAATAAATTAGGATAATTGTTGTGAACCCCAATTAGGAAATTTAAATAAAACCACATTTAGACATGAGGTTAAACTCAACTTGTGGTGTAAGCCTGCCCGGAACCGACCGACAAATCCAGCAAACAAAGGTAGTCAGTTTAATGTGATTGGTCTAATGCATAAATATAATCGTACTAAGGCACGATGTTAAGTTCACTTGTGGTAGAAGCCTGCCCGGAACCGACCGGCATATCCAGCATCCACGGTGGTCAACTTAATGTGAGAAGTCGGGTATGTAAATATATATATATATACAACAGTCAATAAATAAATAAATAAATAAAAATAGAAATTTTCCATTGGGATACAGCAATAGATAACTTGGGATTAATAAATATTTGCCTTAGGAAAACATGACCGTTAGAGTCATAAAGGGTAATAAAAAGGAAAAAAAGAAGAAAAGAAATGGGTGTCAAAAATGGGATTAGTTGATATTGATTGGCGTTTAATACTAAGTCCAAATTAGGGAAGGAATTAAATAAATATCCTAGAGTAAAGAGAATATAATCTTCCTTATTTATGTCAATAAAACTTATAATTAGAAATATAGTTGGACTTAGTAGGTTAATAATATAAGACATTATTAACTACATAAACTAACTGTACAAATAAATGGTGTACATATAGTATTTTCGTGTAAAGGAATTAAACGGGAATGACTTTGTGACGGTCCGCCCCGCACCAGCCGACATTTCCAATGAAAGTGCGTTGTGCCAATGCCCGACTAGCACGGGACGGTCGCCAAAGAAAGGAAAGAAAAGGAATTTGAACTAACAAGGAACCTGTAGAATGTCTCACAGCGCATGGGATAAAATATAATAATAACATATCTTTGACATAAAATAGGCGAGACAGTGCATAAGCTGAAAAATAAACCATCATAGCAGCGGAAACTCAAAATACAACTTATCATCCAAGCCAACATTATTACAACTTTGAAATAATGTCTCTAAAGCAAAAAAGAAAGAGGTACACTACTAATGCCCAAAGTAGTGACCAACAACAACACAAGGAGATTATATATATATATATATATCATACGTGGAAGCCTCCTGCTCATCTCCGGTACAACTACTCCTGCATAATCACCTAACATGTCTCTAGTCCTCCCGTTTAAGAGCACCCAGAGTAATAAGAAGAGACATAAAACTTTTGGTCAGACAAAAGTCTGGTATGAGCGATAAGCAGCAAAACAGAACAATAACAGGTATAACTAACCATACCTGACCTGGACCTGCAACCGAAGAGCTAGCACAACAAGATGTACAATACTCTAAGGTGACACTAACATATGGTGTATAGATACGGGGGAAGGGTGTGCATGTCATAGTGATGTCAATCAATCAAGCATAGCAACCATCCTCACATCTCTTACTCAGTGCGTAAAGCATACGATATCCACCGCTTTGACCACCCAAATCCTTTGCTATGATAACTCTGCCCCATGGAGTCATGATGACTGCACTGCACTGATCCATAGCCACTAGTCCTTTGCTATGTCCACTCTGCCCCATGAAGCCGTGACGACTCCATTGCATTGGCTCATAGCTACGCTACGATCACTCTGCCCCATGGAGTAATGATTAACCCACTGCACTGATCCGTAGACTAACATTCGTCTCGTTGTGGTGAATCAAAGTTATGGACGTCGATAACTCCTTAACACACGTCCCGCAGCAAAATCCAATCATGAAGTTAACTCGTTGGTTCCTGTCTGGATCCTGAGTCACAACTTCTAATTTGGACTACCTTTGCATCTCGGGTTTTGGTCTTCATCCCGCTTCGTGACTCCTCTGTCCGGTTCGTTGTCCATGCTCGAAGACCAGCTCATGGTGCTTCCTCTAACTCACGGTTCATGATGCTTCGCGGTTCTCCGGTTCGCGGTTCGCCATCCTAGAGGTCGCCCCCCCGGGTTCGCCCACTTCCTAGGGGTCGGGTCGTGAGGGTGCTTCACGTTCCTAGGGGTCCGTTCGTGAGGATACTTCGCCATCCTAGGAGTCGGGTCATGAGGATACTTCACCATCCTAGGAGTCGGGTCGTGAGGATGCTGCACGATCCTAGGGGTCGGGGTGTGAGGGTGCTGCACGATCCTAGGGGTCAGGTCGTGAGGGACAGGTGCTTCACGAACGAGACTCTGCATTATTTCCTGCAACTTTTCCAGCGAGTTGTTTACGCCATACGACGGCGTTTTCGACCAATCTAACAATTCTAGGCAATCACAAAACATTCCAAACAGTCATAGCAACATGTAGCATCAACCATGAACACCAAAATAGCAACTTAACATGTCAACTATGGATCAAACATACCCAGAACCCATGTTTTCCCCTTAATCATGCTTAATCAAATCTAACATTAGGATTAGCAAAATATGTCCAAATTAACCCAAATTTCTAACAAAGGCATAAAATAATATTTCAGAATTTCTAAATATTTTTCCAAATTTTTAACATGCATAATTTCGTTAATTAACACTAATCACCCCTAATTGGCCGTATTAGTGCAAAACAATGCAAATCACTCACCTTAGCCACAAATTAATCTTAGATCTGAAAATATCTCTGATTTGGGTCGAATCTCTATGCAACACAGCAGCTCCAACTCTGATTTGATGTTGATATGCCATGATTTGATGTAGATCTTCTTAATTAGTGATTAGAATGTGATTTGTGATGATTTTAGAAGGTGGAGGCCATGGCTAGGGTTAGGGAAATGTTTTAGGCGGCTGAGAAAATGAAATAGAATCGTTTCCTAACTGATTTCAGCCTCCCCATAACCCTAATCCCGAAATGGGTTATGGGCCTAGCTGTTAATCGCCCTAATTAGGCTCTGTTAAGCTGTTTTTCATCTTCCAACCTTAATTCAGCCATATCTCCCAAACGGTAAGTCCGTTTGATTAATGTGACCACTCTACTGAAAGGTAAACCATCATCCGTATTTAATGGAAGTGGTTTTAGGTCAAAACTCCTTACCAATCAAAAGTTATAGGCGAAATAAGATTCGCTACGGGCAAAACGGTCATTTAAAAATCGGTAAAAATCGTGAACATGGAAAATGACCTCAATAGTCATTCCCCAAAGTTACATGACCATACGACCTCATATGAAAAAGAAATAAATATTCTACGATCCTTTGATACGTAGAATGCGGGTCATTACGCTTTCCCCCCTTTAACAAATTTCTCCCCCGAAATTCCTTAACCAAAAACATACAAAGGTGTTTCGCATGCCTATCAGCCATTCATAAACAATCGAACATTCACAATAAGCACAACAAGCCTACCCTAGCATGCGGTCTACTGACAAGGGAAGAAACTAGCACTATTAAAATCTTACCAAGCAAAGAGTTCCGAATGCGATTCTCTTATATTCTCCTCTGTTTCCCAAGTACAGTCACTCTCATTCTCGCTCCACTGAACCTTGACCAGTTTCACCGCCTTCCTTCGAAGTTGCTTTGTATCGATCTCGAAAATATGGATCGGCTTGCGGTTCCCAACCGCCTCGGGTTCTACTTCGATGTCATCTAACTGATCCAGTGAGATAGTCATATCGGAGTCGTGCACGAACTTCCTTAACTAGGAAACATGAAACACGTTATGAACTCCCGCCATCTTGTTAGGTAATTCAACTTTATATGCTAAATTCCCAACTTGTTCAAGAATTGGGAATGGACCAACAAATCTTGGTGCTAACTTGCCTCTCCTACCAAATCGAATCACGCTCTTTAACGGAGAAATCTTGACAAACACCAAGTCGCCAATGGAGAATTTTAAATCTCTTCACCTCTTATCAGCATAACTCTTCTGCCTATCCTGGGTAGCCTTCATTCGCTGTTGGATAACCTTGATCTTATCTGAGGTTTCTCTTATCACATCTGGCCTAAGCACAAATTTCTCACCGGTTTCTAACCAACATGATGGTGAGTTGCATGGTCTTCCGTATAAAGCTTCAAATGGATCCATACCAATACTGGATTGATAACTATTATTATATGCAAACTCAACCAGATGCAAATGGTCATCCCATGATCCACCAAAATCCAATATACAAGCTCTCAAGAGATTTTCTAATATACGATTCACCCTCTCTGTCTGACCATCGGTTTGAGGATGATATGCGGTACAGAGATGTAATTCTGATCCTAACGCTTCTTGTAAGCTCTTCCAAAATCCACTAGTAAACAACAGATCTCGGTCGCTCACAATGTCTTTGGGTATTCCATGAAATCTCAGTACCCACTTCATATACAGTTCCGCTAACTTAGCTGCCGTTCTATTCGACTTGACGGGTATAAACCTTGCACTCTTGGTCAATCGGTCCACAATCACCCAAATTGAAACACCCCACCTCCATTAAGGTCACTCACAAAGGGAATGTCTTAACTTCGGTGGAGGTTTATAAGTAAAAGTCACAGATAAAACACAAGACAGATATAAACATATATATACATAAGCAGCGGAAAACAAACAGACTTTCATTTCATAAATACGTGTTCATACAAAACATTTCCATAATTGTCTCACAATAACTTCCAAAATATTACATCATCATTTATGTATTGATTATTGAATAAAGAAGCATAAAACATAATTAAAACTGCATAAATCCCCATAGAACGTGTCCAAAAGCCATAGTCAAGGAAAGAGAGTCCAAACCATACATCTACTATCTTGAAGCTTGCTAAGTGTCTGACTAAGCTGGGTTGTTTCCTCCCTGTGGACCGGGGGGGGGGGGGGGGGAGGGGGATGGAAGAAAAGAAGACGAAAGAAAAATAGAGTCAAACATAAAGCCTGGTAAGTCTAGTGACTCTTCAGTATGAGAATAAGAAAATGGGGCATGATAGGTATAAACTGGAAACAGGAAAGTATCATAAACTAAGATAAAGCAGTTTTGAACCGAATATACTATCGCACCCCACCCTATATCTCTGCACCTACTTGTATTTGTTCCGATTGGCGCCTTATGATCGGGGTGAAGTGATCCCCTCTTTTAAAGATCGGCTCCTACTCGCAAAATCATATGTGTCATACGACCCTCAATGATTGTAGACACCTATGCTGGTCCCACCATGGGGTGTATCAAGTCCCATGGTGGCGGCCTGACACAATTCTAGAATGCATAGGTTATACTACTGGTGCCCAATGCCCGGTTTGTCTGCTCCGAAGTGTGTGCACGCCCGCACTCCATTAGAACCTACACTGCTGCACCAACCGCCGTCGCTTTTGACCGCTTACAATCAGCCCAGTAATCGTGCCCCACCCTGCCTAGTTTTAGGGTACCATGATACCTAATTGGGTTACTGCTGAAATGGGTCCCCGTTACTAGGGTTTTCTAGTCAAACATGTTAAGTGGTTAAGTGTCTGTATTTACCTAACCCCACCCATCAGTTTAATTAACATGTTGAATTGGTTAAGTGTTTTAGTTAACTTAACCCTACCATCCTGACTTGTCTGTCCTTAACTTTAATTAGTTAAAGCACCGACCACTCACATTAGACATGTATTGTTACGGTTACTGGATGTGCCGGTCGGTTCCGGGCAGGTTTACACTGTAACTCAGTCTAACCTCGGGTCCTTATTGGGCTCAATGCTTAACCTCCCACATTGGATAGGTATTGTTGTGATTACTGGACAGCCGGGCGGTTCCGGGCAGGTTTACATCACAACTCAATCCAACCTCGGGTTAAGTATACTCGTATTTTCTAAATTTACATATTTGTTCTTTTATTCTTATATGCAAATTTGTTAACAATTAATTGTTATGGCCCACTTTCCAAGTTCATCATTTTTGGTATGAGAATTTATACCATTTAAGTGCCACCAATTATTGGCATGTGTCAAACATGCCAATACATATATTTTTCATGTTTAATCCCAACGATATTTCGCCCGTTAGTACGTTCGCAAGATTATAATGAATGTTGGGCTAGATATTTCAGCCCAACTTATAAACATAGAAGGGAAAGCCAAGAACATGAGATATTCTAAATAACATAAAGGGTGTGTAACATATGAACTTGCAACTTTGCGATCTAATTATCATAAATCATGGGTTTCAACTTGTCATGTGAACTTGCATTCAAATAAGAATCTAATTAAATAGGTGTCACATGAAATGGCATAATTTAGACTTGCATAAAACATAAGCCTAAACATATTTTGATATAGGCATAACATCGAACATAACTAGCATATGACAAGAATATGACATGTCCATAAAGTATGTATAATTTTATCACATGTGTGAACTAGATCAAATCATGTATCCCATTATAACATGAAACATGTATTAAAGTGGATCTTGGCATGGATCCAATTATGAACTTGCAAAGAACATAAGAACATATACATGGGATTTTATCATGTAGGCATAATGATCTTAACATAGAACATGTGTATATAAGTCTTAACTTGGACTTAGAAAAATGTATACACCCTATGTTAAACATATAAACATATAGGTGTAAATTCTAACACTAACCATATACTTGTATGTGATGTTGCTTTCATTCTAAATGTACAATAGGATCAACATCAAGTCACTTATACCATAAACATCCCAATACCATCCACAATACAATCATTGCAATACACAGATATGAATTAGCATTGTCGTTATACAATAATAAAATTCCATTTCCATTTTACATCGAATCAAGTCTTAATTTTATTCCCATCGGAAAAATCACTATACTTACAACAAATGACGAACTTGAATTCTGGATTCTGAGTTCTGAATTTGCAATGCTTTCCTTTGGGTAGATAAACGTTGTTGATTCTTGTTTTTACTTTAGTTTTGCTCGTCTCTAAGCTTTCTCCAACTGACGGCTACTCTTAGTTTCCTCCCGGCAGCATGACGGCTCTAGTTCTATTTTATTTGTGTGAATTTAGGTTGAGAGTTGGGTTGTATTTATAGAATTTCAGATTGATTTGAGCCGTCAGATGATCATAGAGTGAATCCAGACCATACACACCAAGAGGAGCCAATCAGAAAGTAACAAATCAGCCCTAGTGACACACCAGAGCTCAGAAATTCGACCAGAAACCGACCAGGCTAGCCAAGACCTGACCAGGTCGACTGGGCAGGTCGACCCCCAGGTCGACCACATGGTCGACCTGGGTCCTGGGAGGGAAAATTCCCGCCCAGCCCAGTTTGGGTCTATTTTCGAATTTTGAACTGGATTTTGAACCGTTTGAATTTTAAATTGAATTCTGAAACTTCCGGAGATCATAACTCCTTCATACGGAGTCTGATTTACGCAAACTCGGACTCTATCTCAAGCAGAATTCCGAGACAAGCGCAATGGCGTAACCCATTTCCCTTAATTCTTTCATTTTGAATTAAGTATACTTTAATTTGTTAGTTTACTGTTAATAGAAAATTCGGGGTGTTACACAAATGCTATCATGGCCCGATCTAGTCCTTGGTAACCCATCAATGAAATCCATTGAGACTTGTTCCCATTTCCATTCTGTAATTTCCAATGGTTGTAGCAAACCACTAGGCTTCTTTTGCTCGGCTTTAACTAGCTGGCAATTCATACATTTGGATATAAACTTCCCAATGTCTCTCTTCATCCCTTCCCGGTAGTAGGTCTGCCTCATGTCTCGATACATTTTGTTACCACCGGGATGTATAGTTAGTTTTGAGTGATGACATTCTCTAAGCACTTCATCTCTCAATCCACTAACATTGGGTACAACTAGTCTCCCATTCTTTCTAAGCCATCCATCTCGATCAAGCCCATACTTGTTCATCTCCTCGTTGATTCCCATTTCTAACTTGGAGATGATTTCCAATAAACTAGGATTGTCCCTATGACTGGAACCAATCCGCTCAATCAAAGTGGGTCTGACCGTCAAACTTGCTAGCATTTCTAGATCCAATTCGCACTTTGGTCTGAAATTATACCCTACGATATATTCCAGTTGCTTCCATTCAAGAAACATAGCCCCTAAACTGGCATGTCTCCTACTCAATGCATCAGCTACTGCATTGCCCTTTCCTGGTGTATATGCGATATCGAAATCATAGGAAACCAAGAATTCTAACCATCTCTGCTGAAGGAGATTTAAATCCTTTTGAGAGAAAAGATACTTTAATGATTTATGATCAGTAAATAACTCGAATCTTTCTCCCAAGAGATTATGTCTCCACATCTTCAATGCGAACACGATCGCTGCCAATTCCAAATCATTGGTAGGATATCTTTTCTCATGCGGTTTCAGTTGTCGACTAGCATAAGCTACAACCCTACCTCCTTGCATCAGTATAGCACCTAGTCCGGTACCACAGGCATCTGTGTATACCGTCATCTCTTCGTTCCCCTTGGGAATAACTAACACTGGTGCACACGTCAACTTTTGCTTTAGACTCTTAAATGCATTCTCACACCTTTCGTCCCAGATGAAAGCTTGATTCTTCTTGGTCAACTGAGTTAGCGGTGCCGTTATCTTGGAGAAGTCTTGGATAAAGTTACGATAATATCCAGCGAATCCCAAGAAACTTCTTACGTCTGTTGCATTCTTGGGCATAGAACAATCTTGTACCGTAGCCACCTTTGCAGGATCTACGACAATACCATTATCTGAAACAACATGGCCCAAGAATCTCACTTCCCTCCTCCAGAAGTGACACTTAGAAAACTTCGCTTTCAATTGGTGTTTCCTCAACACCTCCATCACCATCCTCAAATGTTCCTTGTGTTCTTCCTCTGTCCTCGAGTAAACCAAGATATCGTCTACGAAAACAAGAACAAACTTATTCAATTGATCCCTGAATACCCTATTCATAAGATCCACAAAATATGTTGGTGCATGAGTTAACCTGAATGGCATGACCAACCACTCATAGAATCCGGACGGCGTCCAAAATGCCGTTTTAGGAATACTATCAATTGCTACTCGGAGCTGACGAAATCCTGTCGTGAGGTCCAATTGGGAGAACGCTCTTGCTCCTTCCAGTTGATCAAACAAATCATCTATCCATGGAAGAGGATACTTATTCTTCCTAGTCACCTTATTCAACTCGCGATAGTCCACACATAAACGAAGGGAACCATCTGCCTTGGTAGCAAATACAACTGGTGCTCCCCACTCGGAAACACTTCTTCTGATAAATCCCTTCTTCAAAAGATCGCTTACATGCAGCCCGAGCTCTCGCTGCTCCCTTGGTGCCATACGACGAAGTGGCAACACTATAGTTCTGACATCTTTCACTAAATCAATACGGAAATCAATCTCTCGGTGTGATGGAAGTCCGGTCACTTCCTCGAAGATATCTAGATACTGACCAGCAATGGGAACCCCTGATAACTCATCCTGTGGGATGTCGAGGGAATTTAGAAAACTAGCCATCACCTCATCACTAGGTAGGCCACCAGACACTACCCTCCGCTCATCATCCGCCCTAATAGTCACTGAAAATCCCTCACAGTCTACCACCACCCCATACCTTTGGAGCCAATCGACTCCCAAAATAATGCCAAACCCAGTAAAGCCCAAAACAAAGCAATCACAAGCAAACATACATCCATGACTCGATAAGACCACATTACGACAAATCATACTAAGGCTAGTCGAACCACTAATCGAGTTCGTCACCGCTAAAGGTCTATTGACTATCTCGGGTTCCAATCCCAACCTATCTACCAGGTCACTAGATATGAAGGAACGGGAAGCCCCAATATCAAACAATACTTGAACAAGAACATCATAAATAGAAAGCATACCTTGAATAACGACATTCTTTCCTTTCTCCGCCGTAGTTGGGGCATTCGACGAAGAAGGAACAACATTAATAGCATATGCTTTCACAATCTGCTTTTCTTTAGGGGGTTGCGGACATTTATCCTTGTGATGTCCCACTTGGCCATATTTGAAGCACTTCCTGTCCGCTTGCTTTGCTCGGCATTCTTTAGCATAATGGCCCTTCATGCCACAGCTAAAGCACTCAACATCTTTCTTATTCTTCTTCTGACTATCGTTAGCTTGGTTCTGACTCTGCTTCCTTTTATTCTGAGAATTATTCTTGCCTCCACCAGTTGCCTGCAGCTTTGGCCCCTCTGTAGATGCAACAACGACTTCAGTCCTGGGCTTAGGATAAAGAGTCTCTGACATCAATGCTTTTCCAACAATCGATTCAAAAGTCTCATCAATATGGTTTATAAGCCTTTCCCCAAGTACTGATCTAAGTCTATTATGAACTTCTCATTCTTCTTCTCGGGAGTGTCAATGAGGGATGATCCATACTTCAATAAAGTATCGGACTCAGCAATATATTCCGAGACTTCCCTACCATTCTGTTTAAGCTCTAAGAACTTCCTAAACAACCCTGACTTCTGGGCAGCTAGGATAAACTTATCACTGAATCGGGCCTTAAACTGATCCCAAGTAACTTGATCCTCAGGGGTAGCTGCCTTAATAGCATTCCACCAATTCATAGCATGTCCTTGTAGTTGGCGGGATGCTAGCTTCCTCTTCACCGCGTCTTCGATTCCTAGATCCTTGAAGATACGCTCAAACTATCAAGCCAATCCTGACCTTCTGTAGCCGATTCCGTTCCGTGGAATGGCTTCCCACCAAGACTAGTGTAGTCCTTACAGAGCTTGGCAAAATCGTCCCTAGGCGCCCGCACCGCTGCACTACCACCATTTGCAGCATTAGGAGCTGCCCTATGAACATCCCTAAGCATCTCTCTCATGAAGTCAGTGAACATCGTCCTCATATCAGGAGCATTCCTATTATTGGCCCCTGAACCAGTACCCCTCGTATATCGTCTCATCGTTCAATCTGTAAAGAGAAAACGATTAACCATCTCTTCAGTGGTGCCAGTGCAGTGTGACTCCATCCATAGATATACTAATAGTATATATATAGCTTTTGAAAACCAAAATATCACAAATACGCACTCTCATATACGTACTATCTCCCCCTGGTGTCTTTCGCTAGGTTAACTACGCAACCTAGAGCTCTGATACCAAGTGTGACGGCCCACCCCACACCAGTCAACATTTCTAATGAAAGTGCATTATGCCAATGCCTGACTAGCACGGGTCGGTTGCTAAAGAAAGGAAAGAAAAGGAATTTGAACTAACAAAGAACCTGTAGAATGTCTCACAGCGCATGGGATAAAATATAGTAATTACATATCTTTGACATAAAACAAGCGAGATAGTGCATAAGCTGAAAACTAAACCATCATAGCGGCGTAAATTCAAAATACAGCTTATCATCCAAGCCAACATTATTACAACTTTGAAATACCTTCTCTAAAGAAAAAAGAAAGAGGTACACTACTAATGCCTATAGTAGTGACCAGCAACAACAAAGGGAGATTATATATATATATCATACGTGGAAGCCTCCTGCTCATCTCCGGTATAGCTACTCGTGCATAATCACCTGACCTGTCTCAAGTCTTCCTGTTTAAGAGCACCCAGAGTAATAAGAAGAGACATAAAACTCTGGGTCAGACAAAAGTCTGGTATGAGCGATAAACAGCAAAACAGAACAATAACAGGTATAACTAACCATACCGGAACCTGGACCTGCAACCGAAGAGTTAGCACAACAAGATGTACAATACTCTAAGGTGACACTAACATATGGTGTAAAAATAAGGGGGAAGGGTGTGCATGTCATAGTGATGTCAAACAATCAAGCATAGCAACCATCCTTACATCTCTCACTCAGTGCGTAAAGCATACGATATCCATCGCTTTGACCACCCAAATCCTTTGCTATGATCACTCTGCCCTATGGAGTCATGATGACTGCACTACACTAATCCATAGCCACTAGTCCTTTGCTATGTCCATTCCGCCCCCACGAAGTCGTGACGACTCCACTGCACTGGCTCATAGCCATGCTACGATCACTCTGCCCCATGGAGTAATGACTACCCCACTACACTGATCTGTAGCCTAACATTCGTCTCGTGGTGGTGAATCAAAGCTATGGACATCGATAACTCCTTAGCACACGTCCCACAGCAAAATCTAATCATGAAGTTAACTCGTTGGTTCCCGTTTGGATCCTGAGTCACAACTTCTAATTTGGACTACCTTTGCATCTCGGGTTTTGGTCTTCATCCCGCTTCATGACTCCTCTATCCGGTTCGCTGTCCATGCTCGAAGACCGGCTCGTGGTGCTTCCTCCAACTCATCGGTTCGCGATGGTTCGCGGTTCTCCGATTCGCGGTTCGCCGTCCTATGGGTTGCCTCCCTAGGGTTCGCCCACTTCCCAGGGGTCGGGTTGTGAGGGTGCTTCACGTTCCTAGGGGTCGGTTCATGAGGATATTTCGCCATCCTTGTAGTCGGGTCGTGAGGATACTTCACCATCCTAGGAGTCGGGACATGAGGATACTTCACCATCCTAGGAGTCGGGTCGTGAGGATACTTCACTATCCTAGGAGTCGGGTCGTGAGGATGCTGCACAATCCTAGGGTTAGGGGTGTGAGGGTGCTGCACAATCCTAGGGGTCAGGTCATGAGGGATAGGTGCTTCACAAACAGGACTTTGCATTATTTCCTACAACTTTTCCAACGAGCTGTTTACGCCATACGACGGCGTTTTCGACCAATCTAACAATTCTAGGCAATCACAAAACATTCCAAACAGTCATAGCAACATGTAGCATCAACCATGAACACCAAAACAGCAACTTAACATGTCAACTATGGATCAAACATACCCAGAACCCATGTTTTCCCCTTAATCATGCTTAATCAAATCTAACATTAGGATTAGCAAAATATGTCCAAATTAACCCAAATTTTTAACAGAGGCATAAAATAATATTTCAGAATTTCTAAATATTTTTCTAAATTTTTAACATGCATAATTTCGTTAATTAACACTAATCACCCCTAATTGGCCGTAATTAGTGCAAAACAATGCAAATCACTCACCTTAGCCACAAACTAATCTTAGATCTGAAAATATCTCTGATTTGGGTCGAATCTCTATGCAACACAACAGCACCAACTCTGATTTGATGTTGATTTGCCTTGATTTGATGTAGATCTTCATAATTAGTGATTAGAAGGTGATTTGTGATGATTTTAGAAGGTGGAGGCCATGGCTAGGGTTAGGGAAATGTTTTAGGCGGATGAGAAAATGAAATAGAATCATTTCCTAACTGATTTCAGCCTCCCCATAACCCTAATCCCGAAATGGGTTATGCGCCTAGCTGCTAATCGCCCTAATTAGGCCTGGTTAAGCTGTTTTTCACCTTCCAACCCTTAATTCAGCCATATCTCCAAAACAATAAGTCCGTTTGATTAATGTGACCACTCTACGAAAAGGTAAACCATCATCCGGATCTAACGGAAGTGGTTTTAGGTCAAAACTCCTTACCAATCAAAAGTTATAGGCGGAACAATATTCGCTAGGGGCAAAATGGTCATTTAAAAATCGGCAAAAATCGTGAACATGGAAAATGACCCCAATAGTCGTTCCCCAAAGTTACACGACCATACGACCTCATATGAAAAAGAAATAAATATTCTACGATCCTTCGATATGTAGAATGCGGGTCGTTACAGACTTAATAACGTAGCCTACTTTATCCCAAAAAGAGAAAGGTGTCAAAGGCAAATGGGGGACGAATGAATAACCTTCGCGTCCACTTCCTAGGTCCTAAAAGGCTAAGTAACTTGGGTTAGAGAGTCCACCTGGGCATGGGTTTTTCGAGTATAGGGGTCTTAAATAGCAGGTATGTGTTGGCCTACCCAAACCTGGAAATTAATAGGGTCGGATATGGCAGCCTATCCTACGGGAAGTAGTAAGGGAGTAAGAAGGTTATGTAATAAGGTCAGCTAGAAGGTATAACGAACGATAAAATACCTACTCTCACCTTATGCGGGGTAAGGGATTATGCGCGAATGACGGAAGCCTTAACTAGTAGTTGCTAATGCCCTCTAGTTTTATGTTAACATTCAATATATTATCGAGGGTTAATAAGTGAGCAATAGGTCCGTGTAGAGTCTTAAGTGATCAGGGAGAATCCACCTTATCTATCATTGATAGTGAGGCGTTAAAAAATAAAGAATAGAGAATAAGGATATAGATAGAAACGCCGAAATTAGGGGCACACTTTCGATATAATTAACCAATTGAACTCTAGTATAAAGCCTTCACAAAAATATGTGTAAATGTCCTATCTTAGTAATATAATTTAGGAACACTACTTTGGGCTAAGTAGTAAATTCGTGCATAAACATTTACTAGGTTTGGCTAGAATCACTAACCTGGTTAGGCATACAGCTTGGGTTGAACCAAACGGAATATATCTGTGTTATAGACTGTGTTGTACATTTCTTAGTCACCAGAACTTGTTGTTTTGACCCCCTCCTCATCACAACCTCCCGAGTTTCATAAGGAAGGTCGGGTTCTCCAAGACATTTAAGTTTGGCTTCGGTTCTCATTCTCTCTCATGCTCGGTATTGGCAAAGTAACTTACTTTGAAAAAGGTAGTTACTTGGGTTAATATTAATTTATACTAGTTTGTTTCCACCGTGAGTTATTTATCAAACCCTGATTATGCTCATGCTCATTTATTGCAGGTACCAAATATACGCTCTATGCTTGGATGTGTTCAAGTTTTGATTTTTGACGAAATTTGGGTGTAGAAAAGTGTGGGGTGTTACATTTGGTATCAGAGCTGAGATAAAACGATAAGAGGAATTAGTTAAGTTAGGAATCGCAAGAGCACGTAATTCGATTTTCTTTTCTGTTTTTTTGTCTTTCTTACTCGACTTTAATTTATTTCAACTATAGAATTAGTCGTGGGCCTAATTATATATAATGGGCTTTGAGCGACTAAGAGTTGAAATGGGTTGAGTTCGGGTTTCTAGCCAAATCTGTATTACCCTACAGTACGTTGGCAATCTCGTCGTGAAGAGCATGAGACGACATATGGTGTATTCCGCTGATTCGAGATTTGAAAATTGGAAATATATATATATATATATATTAATATAAAAAGCTAGCTACAACCGAGATAATCGCGATTTCTGGTTTTTGGTTTCGTCAGTAGTTCTAGTTAAGACCATTACTCAATCCTAAACAGGGAAAAAGCCCACGTTAATATGTCATATCCATTTCAGAATTATATTTATGAGGTTTATCCATTTGTTACGTCGTTAAAATTCTAAATCTACCTTTGTTAAAATATTCAATTGAGTTCCTAGCCTTGTATTCGAGGATATTTATTTCTAAAAACTATTTGAAAAAAAAGAAAATGGATTTCAACGGTTTTGAAATACAATTTCGGAAAATAGTTTACAAAGGTATGGTTTTAATTTTTTAAATCTATTCGTGTTTTAGAATTTTGGGGACATTTAGTAATTTTAATAAATATGGTCTGATTGGTAAGAAAGAAGGAACTGAAAATAACAAGGATTATACCACTAAAACTCAAGAATAATAAATATTTACTCCTTGTGATTTTCAGTATCCATCTTCCTATATGTATTGGATAATTTATTAAAGTTAACAAAATTTATCTAAATTGCTTTAAAACTCCAATATTTTAAACACGAAAAGGTTTTTCGGTTTAAAATATAAAACATGAATATAAATGATAATAATAAAATGGACTTATAAATACGAAACCGTTAGTTTATAAATAAATTCCATTTTTGGAAAAGTTTTAATTTTTTTCAAAAGGGCTAAGAAAAATCCTTCAGCTTGATTATTGGGGTATTTGAATTTGAATCGCTTAGTTTATGTCGGCTAGTAAGGGAAAAATCCGTTTTAGTATTTATTTTGGATTTCTAGCTGATTTTCTGTTTTAAGTTCGTTCGTTTCAGTGGTCACAAATCATTTTGGAGGCAGGGAAAAAGCTTTGGAAAAATTGAATTCTCGACCAGACAAGTGGTAGAAGTCGATACGAGAATTTGGTTGGGAGTAGAAGTTGTTTCAACGTAAATAGAAAATTTAAAATTTATATAATTTAAAACCGGTCGTTGGGCCAAGGTTCAGACCGCGCCCTGCATGGGGAAAGCGGTCGACCGCATAGCAATCGACTGGTAGTCGATCGCCCTCTAGGGACCAGGTCGATCGCTACCCCACGCAAAAGCGTGGTCAACCCGACCCACTTCGTGTTGAACGATGTACATAACATCGTTCAATCGATAGTTCTTCCCCAAACCCATTTCCACCGAATTTCCAAAACCCTCCTCCTTCCCAAGCTCCAATCCGAGCAACCCCTGCTCCGTTTCTCCTCTAATTACCACCAAAATCCTCCTCATGCAAATCTCTACCCGATTATACCTCGGATTTGCAATTTGTCTTACCCGTTTCGCCGATCCCTCTATGGAACCTCACAACCAATACCCCAGTCTCATGCCCAAGAAATTGCTTGGCTAGACCGTGATAATGCTAAGATTAAACTATTCATATCCATGGCCAGTTATGAGTACCAAATTGGTCTCCTGGTGAAGTTCGCCGACTTCGCCGCATTTGGTCTGAAGGAGTCGTTTGTCGCCGTAGGCCTAGCACCGATCCTGCGCTTCGATACTTTTGAGCACGATGTGTATCCGCGCTGCATTCGTCTGTTCAATGCCCACATGGAGACTGATATCGATGACGAGTCCTGCGTCATTAGATCTGAGGTCATGGGCACCCGCATCAAGTTCATTAATGCTGACTTGGTCCAAATTTTGGGTATCTCGACAGATGGAGCCGAGCTAGAAGCTGTTGAGATGGAGGACCCTCATATCCTTCAGCGTATCTTTGTTGGAGAGCCCAGAGCTTGGACCACTGTCAGTTTGCGACCAGTCGTCCGTGTAGTTGTGCGTATCATACAACACAACATCATCTCAAAGACGGGAGCTTGGAGCAGATTTATGCTTCGTTCGTCACGCCACCCATGCTATCCTTGGCGGCATAGCCGTCAATTGGGCGTGCGTGCTTACGATCCACCGCAATGATGCTTTCATCGGCACCCCGCGAAACCATTTCCTTATAGCCACCTTCTCACCGTATCTTCCGGTACTTACATGAGAGACTTTCTGGGGAGACACCTTCGAAGAAGGCGCCAACCGCCATTAGTCGTGCCACTCTCTGGTAGATGGGTATCCAACAACCCGATGCTCCTGCACCCGCACCACCTGCTTCAGCTCAGCAGCCTGGACATGAGAGCCTTGAGCTCATTGCCATCTGAGCCATGCAGATCGATCTCCCGAAGGTTCGGGAGGAGCAACACCAATAGACACAAGAGATTGGCTGCATCTTCGCTATACTACGCTCCTAGAGCAGGCGTGGTAATGGACCTGGTTCCAGCCGCGGAGTTAGACCAGCCTATAATTGGTAGTGTTAGTTGTCGTCATCGTCGTTGTTGTTAGAACATGTTTTGTGCATGTCGTATCTTGTATCATGTGTTTTCCTTTCCAGCATTTTTCTTTTCTTTGATGTAGTGTTGTGTTAGAAGTTGCTAGTAACGAAAAATTCGCACGACATTAGTAATGAGATTTTTGTGTTGAAAAAAATAATGTGTTTGTCCTTCACGCACAATTAATTTAATGAAATATCGTTTATTTACTAGCATTTATCCTAGAGCCGGAAAGATTAAAGACCTTTGTTGAATAAATTTTAGTAAAGGAATGGTTTACGTCACGGGTATAAAAATAAATAAACTACCGTTCCTTGTCAAAATTCAAATTTATTTTTGTCTTTTGTGTGATTTCAGTTTTTGTATTTTTGGCGTGACTGACTTCCTTTTTCTCCCACATGTGACTTAAATATTTTAAATTTTCATAAAATACATTTTTAAAAAGTTTATGGAAAATGTCATTTGAAAAAAAACACTTTTCTATCATTTTATAGGGAAATGAAACGGTTTTGAAAGGAAATTTTCAAAATAAACATGACAAGTTTTTAAGAAGAAATTTATTTTTATGGAAAATTTACGATTTTTGGCCACATGAACGGTGTAAGGAAGATGTTTGGATGCTTTGTGTGCGTGTTTAGCGGTGCAATAGGACTGATGATGCGATAAAAACGTTAACGTTAATAAGGAAAAGACTGTTTTGGCCTTGGAAACGCTATTTTCATACCTTGTCAATGATCCGTGCGAGCTATTAATTAACTCGTTTTACGTTTTAGAGCTTGTTTTAAACCTCCTTTACAGTCTACAGTTGGAATTTTTTGGGAAATTTCGGGTAATTGAGGTGAAAATTCCACTGTAGGTTGGGAAATGGAATATTTGAAAGCGAAGGGAATGTTAAATTTCTTCGTCTTAATTTCTTTTTTCGGTTTAGGAGAAATTAAATAGGGAACTATTAGATTGTGTACGTTTTGGATGGTAGGATTTGGATGCAAAATTGATTGTGAAACGACCAGAACTTCCTCGAGAAGGAAAGCTCGGATTGCTTTGAGAACACGACAAATCAGAACACAAACAGAAGAACATTTCATTGCTTATTACAACAATTTACATCAGAATACAAGAATATTCCAGAGTATACATGAATAATATGCAGTAGAAAAATATCAGAGATTTAAATTACATTACATCGCAGCGGAAAATAATACATAACACAACTGGAAGGCATACACGGATATAGAGCTTTCCGAATATAGTTCCAGCTGTAAATCAGGATCCTATGAATATAATATCTGCAAAACCAAAACTACTAGCTGCCCGTGTGGAAAATAGGGGCACCCAGAGTTTAGGTTAAAACAATAAACTCCAGGTCAGTCATGTGACTGGTGTGAGAACTAAAACAGTTATTTAAAACTTTACTTCAAAATCAGATATATCAAGGGACCACGCCGTATAACACGGAACTTGTTTCCTCCCAAGAATACCAGTGCATATAACAAAACCGCGCAATGCTTTTTTGGAAAAATGAAGCTATTATAAGACCCAGGTCCCATCACACAACGCAGCGCAAGCTGAAGGATAGGGTTTTCCCTTATAATAGCCAAACATGCTTGGTACGTTAAAACGGATCATTTGATACTATTATAAGTGCATAGTGTATAAAACAACTTCAAATACAAATGTATTAATCCTAGACGGCATGGGTACCATATATCATGTTGCCAATACTAGGCTCTACAATCAAAACCGTATAATCATGTATTGGAAGTTGGATTTCCGTCTGCGAACCAAGGCAAGGGATCGTCCTTACCGCTTCGAGACAATCTATGCCATGTCTCAGGCAAGTACTCAGTCAAGCCTTTGGATCGTCAGGAACGGTCCACCCGAAGTGCAAAGGGTGAATTAAAATGTCTGAACATGCGTTTCCCCGCCCTATAGGGCGTAAGTCTGGTCTGTATAAAGACCATATCATCCATCGGCCCCGCAGTGCCGATATATCCGAGGCGCCTCGCTATCCATCATCCACATAAGTAAAATATCTGGGCGTGCAAAACCCAGACACCACTCCTAGCTAGAAGGAAACGCATGCCCTCCCTGATGTCCTCTCCCGTTTTTGGTTCACACCGGGGTGTGAGGCTTGCGAGTTAATGCTACACAAAGCTATGCTATATTAAAGCCATGCTTTGATCATCAACCACAAGGCTCTGCTTTTCAACAGAAGCCTTGATCATTTGCATCTCAACATGTCACACAGGCAATTAATGCTATGCAACCGATGTCTATCAATAACACAGAATGAAATCCGATGTCAAACACGCATCCATTTACAAGTTCGTTCTGGGTCTGAACGAAACCAGAGGCACCTTATTCCTCGTCCCATACGTCCAATACAGGAAAGAGGTCCTCGCATATCCAATCGATTTCCAAGTACGTCTGGACGATCACCACTTATTACCTTGTCTTGGGTGTACAGCCCAATCAAGGCATCAGTAATCATCCAAACGATGCGAAGACCTCCGGTCTTCAACCACCGTCTTCATCCTCGACATATCGTCGAATCAGTTATTCAGAATGGGATAAACCCGGTCTTTCTGAATAACTCGCGTATATAATAAACAAGTGCTATAAAAACACAACATACGCCTCATTCCAATCCAGAATATTCCTTTATTCGAATATTCTTTTACTTTGGGAAAGGTTCTCATTAATTTTATCAAAGATAAATTCTTTATATTTATTCTTTATTCTTCCTTTGGATATCAATTCAACCCATTTTAAGGTTTTCCAAACTAGTCGGGTTTAACAAACCTTATCGAAGTAATCGTTTGTTTAATTTCCCAATCCCAACCTATTCATCCCATGAAGTAAAACTGGTAATACTTCATATCTAACACCACAGTGTTATCGGTAAATTCAATTACTATTTCACGTTCAAATCTAATTACAGATTTAACTATCGCCTGGAGTAAAACTGGTGGTACTCCATTCTCGATCATTTCTCGAATTTGATAATTTTAGTTATCAAATTCACCTTTCAATCTATTTAAAGATTCATTAAAAGTCTAATTCAGTTTTAATTTCCAGAAATCATTAGTTAATGATTTTTTTCAAAGTTAAGAAATTAATCTTATCTTTAACTGGGTTAAAGAACTAATGTCATTTAAAACACAGTTCACGATAAACCCAAAATCACATTCCATTAATTATGGAATTTTCATGGAAAAACAAACCAATATATATAATCGATATCAATTTCCATATCCGAGTAAAATTATAAATGGAATAACGGCAAAGCCTTTTAAATTCCATATATATTATCAGTCTTCCTCCACAGAAGTTCATCTCGATTATTATAAAATCGAATCCCATTCCATTCCAATTTATTCTATTAAACTGGAAAACTTTACTTTGGAAATTCCATTAAATCTTAGAATAAAGATTTATAAATTCCAAATCACATTTCACTGCAAATCGGGTTAAAGAACGTATATCGTTAAAACGCAGTTCACAATAAACCCGGTTTACATTCCATTTCAATTCCAGTTAAATGTTCATTAATTGGTAATTCTTCTTTGAATCTTGGTTAAAAGATTTATTCTTTTCACACGGGGTTTCAGAACAGTGTTAATGAAGACACCATTCCATCAGTCTGTAACCGTAAATTAGTAAGAGAACAATTCCCTAAGTATTAATCCTGAAGACAGAAACCAACATCAGATCAATACCCAGGAAACCATTCAACTTAGCTAACCTCCAGTTAGTTTCTAATTTCCTTAACTCCATTGGGTTTAAGAACAGTGTTAGTGAAGACACCGTTCACGACAAACCCAAAATCCCATTTGATATTAAATATAAGGCTCTGAATAGAAAATATATCGGCTTACATTCAATATCAAATTCTGAACTCAACAAACATCGTATTGGAATAACGATGTATATATCTTCCAAATTCCTCCACAATGTCCGTACAATCACGGAAGCCAATATCGAAATATATATATATCTTCCAAATTCCTTCACAAGGCCCGTACAGTCGATTTCCATAAACGGCCATCGAACTACACTTACAGTGACCTTTTCCAAATTTTATTTGGACATAATTCCAAATCCAACCGTTAGATTTAAAATCTCTAATATTCGTTAGAAAGCTCTTTTCGATACGAACCCAATGGTTCCGGTTTTAGGAGAATCCGACGGTCGGATCTCCTGTAATGTCCATTCGAATTCAATGGTCGAAATTCACGAACTACTACAGTGCGGCGCGTTCTATTCATGCTATTATATTATATATATAATCTTTATTAATAATCCTCTTGGAAGTGCAACGTTTTGGTCCGACCATGAACTTTCCAAAATGCCCTTATGTATGAATTTTAAAATATACTAAATTGTTATTTAACCTAATCTTCCCAATAAATTAGACATTTAATGTCATTTAAATTAGGATGTAATAAATTTTTTCAACAAATTCAAATTACCCTGCTAATATAGCTCAAAAAGAGGATCTGTAAATAGGATTTCATTACAAATTTTAACCGCTTCCCTATCTGTATTTTCAAAACTTAATAGTAGATAGAATATTTAAAAAAAATTAAAATCCTAAAAGTTTGTTCGTTTGAAATTTTCAACCATAAATTGTAGTCGTAAAACAATTGATTATTTGATTGAATAATCAATTAATATGAAATTAGTAACTTAAATTAATTATAATTAAAATTGAAAGTAAAGTTTATTGGAAACAAAGTGTATGTCTGTACATATAATATGTATTTATATCTTTATCTTTGTTAATAATTCTCTTGGAAGCGCAAAGTTTTTGTCCGACCATGAGCTTCCCAAAATGCCCTTATGTATGAATTTTAAAATATGCTATATTGTTATTTAACCTAATCTCCCCAATAAATTAGACATTTAATGTCATTTAAATTAGGATGTAATAAACTTTATCCACAAATTCAAATTACCCCCGCTAATATCGCTCATCTATAAATAGGATTTCATTACAAATTTTAACCGCTTCCCTATATGTATTATCAAAACTTAATTGTAGATAGAATATTTAAATAAATTAAAATCCTAAAAGTTTGTTCATTTGAAATTTTCAACCATAAATTGTAGTCGCAAAACAATTGATTATTTGATTGATTAATTAATTAATATGAAAGTAGTAACTTAAATTAATTATAATTAAAATTGAAAATAAAGTTTATTGGAAACAAAATGTATGTCTATACATATAATATGTAATTATATCATTATTTTTATTAATAATTCTCTTTGAAGCGCAAAGTTTTGGTCCGACTATGAACTTCCCAAAATCCCTCATATATGAATTTTAAAATATACTAAATTGTTATTTAACATAATCTCCCTAATAAATTAGACATTCAATGTCATTTAAATTAGGATATAATAAACTTTTTCAACAAATTCAAACTACCCCGCTAATATCGAAAATAAAGTTGATTGGAAACAAAGTGTGTGTCTATACATATAATATATATTTATATATACGAGCGCATACATAGAAGAGGAGAAAAATAATGAAATATTTAATAACAATTAATGTACGTTCCAATTTTAATTAATGTTTGTTAACAAAGAAATTAATGCACGTTAATTAGTAAATATTGTATTTACAAACATAGAAAAGAAGGAAATATTGTATTTACAAACTAATAGGAATATAGTCAATTCCCTAAAATTTCGCTGAAACCAAAAAATTAGCATTCGTCTAACCATGTTTTATTCAAAGCAAAAAAATAACATCTTCCGTATTTGACTGGTTCTGGAATACTCTCAGCCTCTACCTACAAATGCGACATTTCTAGAATAAACCATACACCTCTTTAAATATCGTTCAAAATCTCCATTCATATTCACATTTCTCTCCTCATTCTCACCGCTCTTTGTTCATCACTAATGTTTTCTCTTCATTCACCCTTCCCTTCCTATTTTTAGGAAACACTTAAAAAGGGAACGATCGCTATACAATCAATTCGTATTATTTTTTTTGTATTTTTTTAAATTTGATGTGAAAATTACCTCCAGAGCCGCTTCAATGTCGGTCTCAAAGGAACTGAAGATTCTGGTAGAGCCGTCATCACTTGAGACATTAGGATTGGCGCGATGCTTTTCAACATCGTATTTTAGTATTTGTGGCAGATCGCTAAAATCCCTAAGTTAGTCATTTATTTTTAGTTCTTTCTTATTGTTTAGTTGTTAAACTTTGGGAATATTTCAAAGCTTCAAGCTTCTCAGTTTTAATTTTCTCGATAGTTTGTAATTTGCGAGTTTCGATGATGCCTAGGGTTTGTAAATAGGAATAGGAAGCATTATGATTTGAAGATCTTCTCCACTTCGACCTTTCCAGGCATATTTACCAGTTTATACAATTTTACATATGAACCACCTCTACCACATCTATAAATTGTAAGTTTATTCTTTATTCTCTACAATGTTGTTTTTTAGCATATCGTTATTCTAAAAAATTGTTTTTTTAGCATACTAGAAAGAACGTATCGTGCCATAGTCACGCGCATTAATTTCTAGAAAATTTGCGAGTTTCGATGATGCCTAGGGTTTGTAAATAGGAATAGGAAGCATTATGATTTGAAGATCTTCTCCACTTCGACCTTTCCAGGCATATTTACCAGTTTATACAATTTTACATATGAACCACCTCTACCACATCTATAAATTGTAAGTTTATTCTTTATTCTCTACAATGTTGTTTTTTTTAGCATATCGTTACTCTAAAAAATTGTTTTTTTAGCATACTAGAAAGAACGTATCATGCCATAGTCACGCGTAAAGCGCGTGCCATGACCACGTGCAAAGCGTGTGCCAAGACCACGCGCGAAGCGCGTGCCTATACGTCTCGTATATATTTCGTCGATTTCCATTTAAAACGTATTTTATAAATCGTTTTAAATTCGTTTTCAAAACGAATTCAACTTCATATTCAATTTCAAATCAAAATTGAATATTCCATATCATTAAAATATAAGTGATAATATTTTCAAAACATTAAATTTTGAAATCAATTCCTTTTCAATATTCATTATAAAAATTAATAAAATCGATATAAATATCGTTCGCGTCAAAATGGCGTAAATCTAAACAACACGGCTTTATATATTTAAATATATTCGTGTCCATCCCAAATCGGACATCAAAGTCAAATTTTGATCTTTTACGGAATATTATTTTAAAATATTCATTATTTTAAAATATTCGTTATTTTAAAATATTCATTCTTTCTGAACTGGAATCAGACACATTCAATTACCATATAATATTATTTATATGGATTTCATACAACACATGTATAGAACAACAATGATAAACAATCAACCATCATCCAGAGTGCATTCTACACTGCATAAGCATTAAATATAAATATTTATCGCTTAAAACAGTGTGTCAACCTATCGATTGACATACAAGTAAACATTCGGGATTAGTGTACGTCAAATATCATCCCAACACCCGTGTGGGGTTTCAAACAACAAACACAAATTTTATTTGTGCAGTTGAGCGATGTGTAAAATTTATCGTCCCAATCCATACCAGTCAAATGGGTGTACATAAACAAGTCGTTCGATTTGTAAATGAATATTTATTTTATTTATATACGTGTTAAAAATTATATTTTCAATGATAAAATATTTATTTCAACACATGAATATTTTATACAGTCCATTTATACAATAAAATTGATACTTTTATTATTCTAATATTTTTAGAAAATTTCGGTAGCATAACAACGTGATACTAGAACCGGTATAAGGTCTAGCCTTATCCCTCGCCTAATAATGGCTCGCGCCACGTACATACCAATTCTAATCAATTCATTCAACCAACCGAATCCAAACAAATAATCCCCTCAACCAAACAACCAAACAAACATGGTTTCAAACAAATGTGTCGGGTACTACTAAGCACCGTCTGCATCCTAGTATATTTTTTTAACTAGAAAATAAATTAAAGTGAGAAGATCTCACCTTTGGGATCCACTCCTCCAGTTTTATTTCTGAATTGCCGAACTGTTTGGCTTTGCCCGAAATTCCAACGCAATCTTTTCACGTTGTTCAAATAAAAATCACATTTTTATATATCGCTACTTATACAAAAATTAATTTTTATACAACTAAAGATCGAATTTTTATCTAACTGAAAATCTTATCTTTTCAGTACAAGAATTATAATCTCTTCATTATAAAAATTATTTTCTTATACATTGTTATTTCTTTTTATTTCTAAAAATCTAGTCTTTTTCATAAAAACATCTCATCTTTCTATGCTAATCATATGAATAAAAATCATTTCTTTTATATGCTAATCATATAAATAAAAATCACTTCTTTTATATGCTAATCATATGAATAAAAATCACTTCTTTTATATTCTAATCATATAAATAAAAATCACTTCTTTTTTTCCTATGTTATATAATATAAAAATTAGTTTTTTTTCCTATGTTATATAATATAAAAATCAGTTTTTTTTCCTATGTTATATAATATAAAAATTAGTTTTTTTTCCTATGTTATATAATATAAAAAAATTAGTTTTTTTCCCTATGTTATATAATAAAAAAAATCAGTTTTTTCCCTATGTTATATAATATATAAATCAGTTCTTTTCCTATGTTATATAATATAAAAAATCTGTTTTTTTTCTATTTTAATTACCAAAATAAATCAAAGTAAATAAAAAAACTCACTGTTCTTTATTGTGGTGGTTGGAGGAGGCTCAGGAGGAGGGCGCTGAAGTCGGGGAGGCGGTGGGAGCCGTCTAGGGGAAGGCGGAGGTGGTTCAGGGGTGGCAGCAGGTCCCACTATGACAGATTGGGGTTGTTTGAGGGTAGGGGCCGCGAGATAGAGAGAGGAGAGGGGAGATCGGAGGAGGAGGTGAGTGGGGGAACGACGTCGTTGGTGAGGCGAGGAGGCGGGGTTCCGATGGGGTCTGGAGCAGCATCGTGTTTCTTATTTATTTATTTATTTTGATCTGAACTAACGTGGAGAGGGAGAGATAAAAGTGGGGTTTGACTTTTATTTTTAATTATATATTTAATTAATTTAATCTCCAAAAAGTTATCTTTCCATTCGAACTCTAATTCATATCCAACGACTGTCGTCCCTAGCTAATTACCCCCATTCCAAATACAATGGGATATGTCCCATAAGCCAATTCGACTGTTTCGATCCATTTTCCTCAAAATTAAAATATAAATCAATATATATTTAATTTGAACGCACATTTTAATTTACCTGGGCCACATACTGACTCCAAAAATTCCAGAAAAAGACATCTGGCTATGTTTTGACGATACAGTCCTAACAAAACTAATTTCGACGAATTTGGAGACCGTTTGAAAAATGGTCAATTTCCAAGTCGATAAAATTCAAACTGATATTACCAAACACGTTTAAATCCGCCACGCTCACATATTGATTCCAAAAATTATGAAAATTGGAATCCAGTAATAATTTGATATTCCGGATCCAACAAAAGTGGTCTCGTCGAAAACGAAGGTCATTTGCAAAATCGCTATTTTTAAGGGCTATATTTCCATAGCGACTATCCTGAATTTTCAACTGGACATAACTTTTTATTATCGCTATGAAATTTCAATTTTTTGGATTCATTAGAAAGATATTTTCAAATAGATTCTAATATTTTTGGTTTCACTAAAATCCGGTTTATTTTGAATCCTGCACATTCTTTTGAAATTTGAAATTTGAAATCGAATTTTCAAACTACCACGCCATTTCCAATTCCTTTAATTAAAATAAATATTTATATTCTAATTTCGATTTATATACATATATACATTCTAATTCTATTCAGAATAAATTTCTCATCGTTATTATTTAAAATAATTCATTTTAAATATTCAAAATTCATTAAAATTGCCAATATAAAAATTTTAAATTAGTTCTGATTTTCCGGGTTGTTACAGATTGCTTCACACTTTTATTCGTAATTGTATGGAGGTTATGGATGAAAAAGAATTTTCAAAATTTGCATTCATAAAGAACTACCAATATATTAAGGATGTTCAACATCATGCTTTCAAAATAAAAATAAAAAAGTTTAATGTAAGCATATAGGAGGATCCGATTAGAATCATCTTGCATGCATGTTTTTGGTTGAAATTGCATTATATACGCCATGCACAAGTACACATGGTTGCAAAGTGTATGTACACATATTGATTGTGTAGCATAGGATTATAGGCATCATAATTTCAGGACGAAATTCCTTTTAAGGAGGGAAGAATGTAACAACCCAGAATTTTGGCGATATAAATTAATAATTAGAATTACAAAATTAGGAATTTCTACAAACGATGAAGTTTGGCCATGAAACTTTAACTGTTGCGTTCATCTCGGAATTCTGGTCAACTTTCATGTTTGGAATTTCGCGAACGGAGTCTGTATGAAAAAGTAACGTACGAAATACGAAAACGGACGGAAAATAATTAAATAGAATAATTAATTAATATTATACCATATATGAACAGCCGACCTGGGCATCTGATTGCCCAGGCAGTCGACCAATGCGGTCAACCTACTGGGCGATCAGATGCCCAGTGGTGGCTGGTTCATATAGGGTTTTGTTTATAAAATTATTATAATAGATGGATGGATATAACTTAAAACTAATCCGACGGTTCTAGGCCATTTCCACCCCTATAAACAAAGGGGTAGAACCTCACTCTTTTTCCATTCAAATCTATGCAGGCAGCGGAGCTTTGTCATTTTTTCCCCTTCTAACCTAAATTCTAAATAAAATATATTCATACATATACCAAATAAAATCAAATTCATATGGAATTGGGAAGAGAAATAGATTCAATGGAAGAGGGTGCTCAACGATATATTTCTTCGCTCTTTTCCCTTTTTCTTACATTTGTACAGTTCTAGAATTTTCCCCTTTCTAGATAAACTGTAGATTTGTAAGAATTTGGGGAATGTAGGCCTGAAAAGATTCATAATTCAGAAATTGGAAGCTATAAGGTGAGTGGGAAATTTACTAATACAGATGCAATGATTTATCTATTTCGTTTGAATCCAATCTATGTTTTATGTCTATCATGTCTGTTATTTAAATAATTGTAAATTGTAATAACCATCAGATCTGGTTATCGATATGTTGGTAAATGATAAACTTGTGATTTTGTATAAACATAAATTATAGGATTTTTATATAAATTCTCACATATTCCTACAAGTTATGTCATGAATTATGAAATATGTTGTATATGCCATATAGCACTGTGGATCTGGGAATTAGTCCCATTAAACATAACATTGTTGTAGTTATGTTCTAGATCTTTAGTTTAGTGCTGAAATATGAAATATGTAAATTTGGGTAAAAAGGTGAAATTGTGAATTATGTGACTTTAAGAATAAAAGAAATATTCACTACACCATATTTCCAGTTTTGCTACACCCAAATGCGGAAGAATTTCCATGACCTAGAGCCATGACAATTTTCGAACAGCTTTGGGCCCTGGTAAAATGAATTAGCACGGTTCCTGACCGTGGCAGTTTTGGAATGGGTTTTGCCCGTTCCAATTATATGGGAAAAAAAAATCATGGCCACCGATGTACATTGTGTCCTAATTATTTATGCCCCTACCAAAACAAACAAAAACCCGTCCCCAAAATAAACCCTTCTCAGATCCATGATTTCGTTCAAAACAATTCACCTCCAATTTCACCGATCTATCCGTATTCCTCTCCTTCCAACATTCTCACGCTAGTAAATTTTTAGATATTACTCTGTTGTAATTAAAATCGAAAACCTAAAATCGTTTTCCTCTCCTTTAATTGATTTTGATTTCTTTCTTTCATCGATTTTGTTTTGGACCAATTTATTTTTATTTACCGTTAGAAATTGACTTAGATTTCGAAATCTATTTCGGCTTGGATTTTGAAATCGATTCTGCTTTGGAAATCGTTTTTGACTCAGAATTTCAATTTCAATTTCTGTTTGATTTTTTAGTCAAGTTATCCATATATGCTCAATTTGTTTTTCTTGGGTTATTTTTTCTTCAGGTGAGTTGCCAGTTCATAATTAGGAATTTATTCTGCCAAAGCCATCATTATCTATTGTAAAATCACCAATAACACAAGGGGATTCTCCAATGAACGAACATATTGTTTCTGAGAACGAGAAGTGTGGGTTTGATAAATCGGATGTCTCCCCTGTTGCCAATGTGCATGCAATATCCTACATTTATAGTTGTAAAGTGTGAGCTACAGGGCTTAAGAGGCTTAGGAGCTATGCAGTCAAAGAATGAACTAAATGGACACATGAGAGACATGAATACTGACCGGTTGTGACTGTTATAGGTATAGAACTTCTTGCAAAAGAGTAATTGATCCAAACCAATGAATGTACAAAGGCTGGTTGTTGAGTGCGTACGAAAGGAAATTTGCAACAACAAATGGAAGCTCTGTAAAACAGTGGGAAGCATGTTTATCCTAAGTTAATGTTGAGAACGACATAACATGAAGCAGCATCACAACGGTTAGGTAGTTGAAGCATCTGAAAAGCTACAACAAAGCATCGAAGATAAGGTAGAAAAAAGCAAATGGGATTGCAAGGCAGAGAGTTAAATTTGGTGGAGCACGGTTAAACTAAATTTAACTGGGAGATATTCCATCAGCACCTTCATTGTCCGCTGTTAAACCATCAATCACACTGGGAGATTCTTCAATGTTTGAAGAACAAGATATCTGTGACAAAGATTAATGTAAGGCTAAAAAATAAGATTACATACTAGTTTCTACTGATAGTTCTAATAGAAATATTTTTACCTCTAATATTCTACTTCAAATGAACCGCCTAGTCAGCGTAAGGAAATTGTTAAATTTAATGAATCAGATACCTCTCTCATGCCAACATGCAAATAGTGTTCTGTTTTTTTGGTTATAATGATGAATTTACTTTTGGATCATGTACAGGTGCATTTTAGTTTCTATTGAATTTTGTTGATTTTACTTTGATCTATGAAATATTTCAATTGTCTTTGGGGATTAATTTTTCTACTTATGGTGATTTGCCAATCCATATCGAGGAAAATATTCTATCAGCAGTCAACACCTTCACTATCAGCAGTGAAACCACTAGTAACATGCTTCACTAACTGAAGACAATTTATAGTATTTCCATTCGCGGTGATTTTATATTTTAATCTTTAATAGTTACATTTTGGTTTCTTGATATAAGACATATTTCAGTTATTATTTTTATATTCCATTTCAGACTAGTTGCCTAGAGATAACAAGGAGTATGTCTACAAAAGTGATTTTTGGTATACATGTAATTACCTAATATTGAACATGGAGGCACTGTTAGTTCTGTTCGAAAACCAATTTGTCTTAATGAATATCACAAATGCGTGTAAACGAGTTACCACTAGTGCCAGTGGAGGTTGATGAAAACATATTATTAGGTATAGATAGATATTATTAATTGTTATTTTATTCCATACAATTTCAGAATGTTAATCTTTTTTACCGTGTCTTACTTGTGTGTTACCACTACCATATCATTGTTTTTTATTTTATTGGCACTGGTCGATAATATTTTTTTTAATCTTTTACCGATTGCATTGCATCATCGAGCACGGGGATAGTACTCAACAATGAAATTGGTGATTTCTCTATTCCTTCAAACTCTTATAGGAGTAACAATCTGCCACAACCTGCCACAACCTGCTCCTACTAATTGGAGAGACCACTATCTTCAATGCCCCCCTCGGTTGTTCAAAAGGTACGACCATTTTTTTAGTCAATACAGTCCAAAAATTTATTTTTTACATGAAATATATTCTATATTTTTAAGGAAAATAAACTAGTAGCTTCTCTAGGCGAAAGTGGAAGAGGAATGATAATTCCAAGTTGCAGTGTATGACCTAAATACTCTTTGATGCATGCATGCTAGATTAAATAGGACGTGGTTTAAACAGTATTTCAGTGTATTCGATAGTTTTCATGACCTTGATTTACATGCTTACAACATCTCAACAAAACCATGAATACTGTATGCTTAAACACTTTTCTAAATGGTACAGACAACTCTATTTGTAGATAGAAATTTGAGCAATTAAAGCAGTGGATATTAAATATGCTGGCTACTAATCACATGCAGAGAATCAAATTAGTTCTTATTTGTCAATGATTTAATTAATCTGAATTTCCATTTTTTTAACGTATATTAAACAACCAAGACTGGAGAAAAGCAGTAATCTTGTAAATATGTGAGGGTATAGCTGCATTAGAAAAAAATTAAAGTTGCACGAATAAGGCATTGAGACAATACAAGAGATTGATGAAAATTTAGAAGCATGTTACTCTTTTTCTTCAATTGCAAATCATAAACAAGCATCGGTGTTGTTTATTTGGATTTATTTTTGAAAAGGCTGCACATAGATGTAAGAAAACAAAATGTCTTCCTCTTTTTTCCACTATGAATTCTTCCTTAGCTTTTGCTTAAACAGATGTGTATTCATTACTACAACATGACCAAATTCTGTTTGTATTTTACTAAACAAGTCAAGGAATATTTTACATACAGGTCAAACGAGGTAATCTAGTTCAATAGGCAGTAACTTTCAACACATCTTCAGCGACTAAGCACAACATCCAAAAATATCAAAATATAGATATTAAATCTCTTTGACATTTAACTAGTCACATATAGGAATTACCATCTTATTTTATATAAATTTCAGTTTTGAATATTTCTTATGATAATTAGTTACTAGAGACAGGGCAGATTTAAATTATTGTTGTTATTGAGCGGGGTGATGTTCAAAAATCAAATATGATTGGAAAAATCTATTATAAATATAGATATCCATCCCTATGCTATTTAGACGTATTTTAAAAAAAAAACGAAGTTGTGTTGAAACCTGAAGGACAGGATTGCTAGTATTATCAAACATAAAAACAACTAATTTAACTTCATCTAATGTTATAAGTAGAAGGAGTTTGTCTATAGATTTACTTGAGAAATTTTTCTTGCATCTTATCTCAGGCCATTGCATGCTAATTTCTGGACCACTGAACAAATGCTGCAAGTAATTGATAGCTTTATTGCCTAGCCAAGACTCTAACTGTATCATCTCACCCTTGTCATTTAACAATTGATTAATTTTGTTTCGTCATAATTTAGTACTTCTGACCTTGGAATCAAAGTTATTAGTAGGCCAGTCATTAATCTGCAATTTATTTTGGTAGTGGTTGAAGATATTGAGAAACTCGAAGAGGAAAAACCAATTGAGGATGTTGCTGCTGCTATTGTTTCTCCCGACTCTTCCATAAGCGTAAGTGCATCAGGTCCAACTGAATTGTTCGTATAAAGTTCAAGGATCCTACTATAGATATTCCTTAGACTATGGGGGAAACTCCATAGCCATCCTAACCATTAATGCATCCACAACAGTCAGCTCCATTGAAGCTTGTATTCCTCTCATGATCGATTCTCCTCTCCAGCATTCACTAAAGGAAGGTAAGGTTTCTCAATCTCCCACTTTGCTGTCAACTCCATGCAAAAAAGTATATTGCTGTTTCTCTAGTTCTTTGGCTGTCATGCAAATCCATCATTAACATTTTCCATTATGTTTTCTAACATGTAGGTCATTCGTGTCTTCTGCCTCAGCCTCCATCTCTCAAATATCAGGCGCTATGACTATGTTTACCTGGCCAACCACCATTTTTGTAACACTTCCTACTCCATTCCTGCCTTCTACTTCTGGGCCTAGCATTGATACTCTAGTGATTATGGTACTAAACTCCATATACGCAAGTGTAATAGCATTTTTTCGTATTTAATGTTTTATGACTAGCAAACTCCATAGAAAACATAAACTGGATATAAGAACATTTAGTCATTGTAGTAATCTATCAGTTATAAGTAGTAGCAAACTTTTAGTTAACATGATATAATATATGGGAACAAATTAGTTTATAAAGGTGTAAGCAAAGACAAGAAGAATGCAGTACTTATCAACAATACTATGTAGCATTTAGAAGCGTAATTGAGATTATGATGATGCTTAGGACTAAATCAAATTAAAATACGGAGACTCAAGTTTCATATGATTTTTTTTAAAATATATTTATATAATATCATACCCTACTCTATTCAGTTTTCATTTTTTTCTAGAGTGGCATTTTGGCCCACATGAGCAAGCATTTAATATTAACTGTTAATATGTGTTAACTCTGTAGTTAATATTAATAGTAAATACATGATGCATTTAATATGTGACTGCACAGTTAATACTAACTGCTAATATTGAATAAGTTTGTTTTATTTTGGAAGCTTTTGCTTCCAGTCACTGTTTTACAAGTTGATAACATCATTATGTTAGAGTTAAATACTAAATCGTTTGATCAAACTGTTTGTGGCATAACTTACTAGTTTCTTATGTAAAATTATTGTTGTTTGAAATAATATTTGTTTAATGAAGAATTATCATGAACGATGTTATTTACATGTTATTTAAGCCATGTTTATATCTACTAGCCTAACACAAACTTGGCTTTGCAGGTTCGTCACTTGAAGTAAGGATCTGCTGTGGATGAGTTGTGGTCTATTTGTTGAATGCTGAAGTTATATGTAATATGTACGAACATTGAAGTATGCCTATATATTCAGTTTGTATTATGTATTATATGTACTAAGGTTTGAAGTATGTCTATATATTTTAGTTATGAAGTCGGACGTGTTAAACTTTGAAGTAAGGGTTTGTAATTTGAATTGTTGATGCCTACCGACATTGTGAGTTAAAGTTGAACTTTGTAGTTTTTAGTTTGGATATATCGTATTTGTGCTAATTAAGTATGAGTTGTTTGTTTGAACCTTGTAAATTTGTAGCTATGAAGCTTACAATTTGTATTGATGGGCATGACCTGCTCATAAAATTTGTATTGGTGGGCATAACTTGCTCATGTTTTGTTCAAACCAGAGCATTATGCTTTAGGTAGAAGTACTTAATTAAAAAGTAGTTTTTCTAACTGAATTTAGCCACGACTTAAAGCCGTGGCTAAATAATTACAATGAAAAATTGTCATGGTCCAAAGCCGTGGCAAAGTGACAATTTGCCATGGACCATAGCCGTGGCAAAACGTGAATCTGCCATAGCATAATTTATTTTTGCCACGGCCATGGACCGTAGCCAAATTTTGCCATGCCGCATTTTGCCACGGCCTTAGGTTGTGGCCAAACTCATTAGCCATGACCCAAAGCCGTGGCAAAATTGCTTTTCTGGTGTAGTGATTCCTTGTTTATATTCAGTATTGTTGGGTTTTTGGCTTAAGTATTGTAAATTATGCCGTTTTCCTCATTTTTAAATAAAGAGGCATTATTTTAAAATCACAAGAAGTTTGACAAGAAGAACTAAAAGAGGAAAAGTGGTGTAAAGGTACATATAAAAATAAATATATGTTTTGTATGAAATTTGCATCGACTATTCCAAAAATATAGATATATTACATATATTTCTTATGATTTGGAAATATGTCAATATTACAAAATAGGCATGATTTACAATGATTTTGGCTAACGGTCCTCGTGAGACTTGAAACCTTTTTGACAAGGTTGAACGTAAAAAGGGAATGTTTGGTTAGTTAATTTGACCAAATCATTAATAAAATAATAATAAATAAATATTAATAACTACGTTGAACGCATGAAAACATAAAAATAAATGTATACATATTATTCATCCAAATCAGCGTAAAAAGTTGAAATATAAATTGTCTGAAATGTTTGAATGTTTGGATAAGGTTCAAATATGGTATTAAGCGTAAATATAATCCATTTTGAATTAATATATTTATAGTGACCATTTGTAGCAATAAATGTAATCAACTGCTATAAATGAGACCACAAATAAAGAAATAACCATTGTAACCAATATTGATTTAGGGAAAATAAACGTGAATAGGAAAATTGTTACAATTCCTAAAGTAAATTAAGATAATTGTTGTGAACCCCAATTAGGAAATTTAAATAAAACCGCATTTAGACACGAGGTTAAATTCAACTTGTGGTGTAAGCCTGCCCGGAACCGACCGACAAATCCAGCAACCAGAGGTCATCAGTTTAATGTGAGTGGTCTAATGCATAAATATAATCGTACTAAGGCACGCAATTAAGTTCACTTGTGGTAGAAGTCTGTTGGGAACCGATCGGCATATCCAGCATCCACAGGTAGTCATCTTAATGTGAGAGGCTGGATATATATATATACACACACACACAATAGTCAATAAATAAATAAATAAATGAATAAAAATAGAAATTTTCCATTGGGGTACAACAATAGATAACTTAGGACTGATAAATAGTTGCCTTAGAAAATTAGACCGTTAGAGTCATAAAGGGCAATAAAAAGAAAATAAAATGAAATGGGTGTCAAAAAGGGGATTAATGGATATTGATTGTTATTTAATACTAAGTCCAGATTAGGGAAGGATTTAAATAAATATCCTATAGTAAAGAGAATATATTCTTCCTTATTTATGTCAATAAAACTTACAATTAAAATTATAACTGGACTTAGTAGGTTAATAATATAAGATATTATTAACCATATAAACCCGTGATACAAATAAATGATGTATGTATAGTATTTCCGTGTAAAGGAATTAAACGAGAATGACTTAATAACGTACTCTAATTTATCCCAAAAAAGGAAAGGTGTTAAATGCAAATGGGGGATGAACGAATAACCTTCGCGTGTAGTCCGCTTCCTGGGTCCTAAAAGGCTAAGTGACTAGGGTCAGAGAGTCTACCTGGGCATAGGTTTTTCGGTATAGGGTTTTTAAATGGCAGGTGTGTGTTGGCCTACCTAAACCTGGAAATTAAAAGGGTCAGATATGGCCACCTATCCTACGGGAAGTAGTAAATGACTAAGGAGGTTATGTAATAAGGTCAGCTAGAAGGTATAACGAACGATAAAATACCAACTCTCACCTTATGCGGGGTAAGGGTTTATGCGTGAATGACGGAAGCCTTAACTAGTAGGGCCCGTGGCTAATACCCTCTAGTTTTATGTTAACATTCAATATATTATCGAGGGTTAATAAGTGACTAATAGGTCCACCTAGGGTTTTAAGTGATCAAGGAGAATCCACCCTATTTATCATTGATAGCGAGGCGTTAAATAATAACGAATAGAGAATGAGGATATAGATAGAATCCCCGAAATTAGGGGCACACTATCGATATAATTAACCAGTTAAACTTTGGTATAAAGGTTTCACAAAAATGTGTGTAAATGTCCTATCTCGGTAATATAATTTGGGAACACTGCTTTGGGCTGAATAGTAAGTCATGCGTATATATTTACTAGGTTGGACTAGAATCACTAACCTGGTTAGGAATACAGCTTGAGTTGAACTAAACAGAATATATATATGTTATAGACTGTGTTGTACATTTCTTAGTCACCAAAACTTGTTGTTCTGACCCTCCTCCTCATTACAACCTCCAGGTTTCATAGAGAAGGTTGGGTTCTCAGAGACATTTAAGTTTGGCTTCGGTTCTCTTTCTGTTTCATGCTCGGTATTAGCAAAGTGACTTACTTTGGAAAAGGTAGTAACTTGAGTTAATATTATACTAGTTTGTTTCCGCTGTGAGTTATTTTATCACACTCTGATTATGTTCATGCTGATTTATTGCAAGTACCATATATACGCTCCATGCTGGGATGTTTTCAAGCTTTGATTTTTGTTAAAATTTGGGTGTAGAAAAGCGTGAGGTGTT
Source organism: Allium sativum (assembly GCA_030737875.1). NCBI lineage: Eukaryota > Viridiplantae > Streptophyta > Magnoliopsida > Asparagales > Amaryllidaceae > Allium > Allium sativum. The sequence continues at coordinate 538,076,375 of CM060913.1, read as the reverse complement.
ACAAGGTTCCTGTAGAAAACATGCTACAATGATATGATATCAATGGAATATGAGATATAAGACCATTTGGAAATAGCTTTAGCTCTTATTCAATTGATTTCAGTTGACGTCTTTCTACTGATTTCAATGTGTGTAACAACCCATATTTTGAATAACAAGATATAACATAAATCAAGGCAGAATTCAATGATAAAATCTGAATCAAGGGAAACGGGCTGTGCCATTGCGTTCGTCTCGGAAAAATACGCGAAATAGAGTCCGAGTTTTCGAAAATCGGAGTCCGTATAACCCAGTTAAGGCCCATAGAAGTTTTCAGAAAATTCAAATTTAAAAACAGATTTCAAATTCAGCTGGGCAGGGTAGGCTGGAAAAGATCCTGCCACTCCCCAAGTCGACTTGGGAGTCGACACACCCCAGGCTGTGTCGACTGCCCAGTCGACACCCCTGTCGACTTGGGTGGTCGGCCAGTCTGGCCTGGGTGCACCTGACTTGTTTCTCAAGACATGTTTGGAGGCTAGTGACATGAATTGATGACCCAGATCTGAATGCGGGTTAATCCTATGGCCTAAACTAACCTAATCTTCTATAAAAGGACCCTAATACCTAGCCTAAATCATCATAAATCAATCCTACAACTAAACTATGCCAAAATGTTTAATCATGGCCTCCACCCTCTTGTCATAGCCTCCATCTCCATTCATATGAGAGTTCCTAAGCTTGTTTGAGAGTTTCTAAGGCCAAAGTTCAATCTTTCTTCATCAAAGCAAGGATCTTCTTCTTATTTCTCAAGGGTTTTCATTGAAGCTTATCATTTGGGAGTTTTAGAGTTGCTAGTGGTTTCGTCTCAATCTTATTTTTATTTTACAAGTCTTCATAGCATTGTAAGCCCTATACTACTCTTAGATTCTAACTATGAAGTTAAATATGACATGTTGCAAGTTTGAGTTTGGGCCTAAGTATGATATGTGCTTTGATTCTATCATGTTATGCATAGATTTATTCTATGCATGTTTGTAAAGCTATCACCTTGACCTTATGCATAGAAAGCTATGAGCTTTGATTAGGAATGTTGCATAAAGCAACATAGAAACTCTCATAAACCTTATGTTATCTTGCATATGATGTTATATGCGAATCACTAGCTATCATCCTATGTCATTTATGATCATGTTTCACCTATTTGCTAAAGTTGATATCATGCATGTTTTGAGGCTTATAATGTAACATGCAAGTTTATGATCTCTCATAAACCTTATGTTATCTTGCATATGATGTTATATGCGAATCACTTGCTATCATCCTATGTCATTTATGACCATGTTTCATCTATTTTGCTAAAGTTGATATCATGCATGTTTTGAGGCCTAAATGTAATATGCAAGTTTATGAACACATTTGCCTCATATGCCACCATGTTTAACTTGTGGCCCAAACCTTATTAATTGTGTCATGCTTCTAAGTTTCCCCTTTGAGACCTATTTGCGTTTATGCGAACTTACATGCGATGGGTTAACGTTATGGGTAAACTAAAATGACATAAAAACATGACTTGAAAAGATGACATGAAATATGACATGTGATTATGCTTGAAACATGAACTTGGACATGACTTCTAGAAAACATGGGAATGGCCAACTCGAGGTTGGGTTGTGTTTGTAGCATAAATCTACCCGGAACCGACCGGCTTAACTAGTGGCTACAAGCAATAGGACCCAATGTGAGTAGTTGGTCATGTCGCACTTGAAACCCGAGGTTAGACCAAGTTGTGGTGTAAAGCTACCCGGACCCGCCCGGCTTAACTAGTAACCACAACAAGGTCTAATGTGAGAGGTTAGGTGCATTAAATTAATTAATGCCACATGATAGGGTTAAGTCATGAACCTTGGGTACACTTAACCAACTTGATTGGGTAGGGTTAACCACACTTAACCCGTTAGAAACCCTAGTTACGTGGTCCTTTTCACCAGTAACCCTCTTGATTGTATCATGATACCCTAGGGACTAGGCTAGGGTGGGGCACGATTACTGGGCTGACATGTAAGCGACCAAAACGACGGCTGAGTAGGTGCGCCGGTGTAGGTTCAGGCGGACTATGGTCGTGCACATAGTCCGGAGTTGAAAAAGCAGACACGGGCACCCGTAGGTTTAGACTGTGCGTGCTTGATTTGTGTCCGTGGTTGGCACCCTAGGGCTTGATACACCCCAGGGTGGACCTAGCACAGTTTGACTACACTTCGTGATTGGGCCGTATGACACCGACACTTGACGAGTTAGGCTTTTAGGGAGCTGATCGACTAGACCGTGTTGTTGGACCTTGAACTAGGTCATCTCGGGATATTGGGCCAAGGGATCTTCTCTTGTTGATACTTGACATAGATTACTAGTACACACTTGGTGCAACCTAACCTTGTATATGCGATGCCACACTTGATCTATCTTTTCACCATGCCAGTTGTCACCCTATGTTTCATCTCTGCTTTACATGTCCAGTTAACTTTATTAGTTTTTATACTAATAGTAGATAGGACTTACCAGTCTTTTTGACTGACCCGTTTTCTTTCGCCTCTTTTCTTTCGTTTCCCCCCCAGGTTTGCAGGGTGGGAACACTGGTACCTAGCTGGATCTTTAGCTGCTTTTCTGGATAGCTCATGTACGGTTTGGACTTGAGCATGCTATGGCTTTATTCTACTTTAGGGATAGTTACTTTATGTTTTTTTTCCAGTTTTCAGTTTATGTTCTAGACTTTGTTTTGTGGGAAAATAATGACCAAGTACTTTGATGTAACTTGACTATGGTTTTGAAATGTTAGTTTTATCCGCTGCTTTACTACTCTGTTTTGCTTATATGTCCTGTCTTGTGATATCTGCATGCATGTTTACCTCGTTTAACGCCCCCCCGAAGCCAGTGCCCTTGCAAGAGTGGCATTGGGGGAGGTGGGGTGTTACATTTGGTATCAGAGCATAAGGTTTACAAGATTTGAGCAAAAGTGTTTTTAAAACTTACCTTTTTGGAAAACTATTTTCAAAACCAATTAAGTATTTTCCAAGAAAAGTCTAGTTTATTTTAAAAGGCTATTCCCCAAAAGCCATTAGCACTATCCTTTGTTTCCTCGTTCTTAATCTATCTTTTCCTTTTTCAGCATGGCCGATCTTAACCTTCCCGAGGGAGTAACCATTCCCGGATGGTTCCGGAGGTACTTGGAAGCTAGGGCCAACGATGCAGGCCCAACAAATACCCCCACCGTAACTGAGGTTCCTCCTCCTCCTCAGCATCCACAGGCAGATTTCGCAAAGGTTTGCAAAGACTTTAAGGCGATGGGTGGAAAGAATTTTATTGGGACGGAGACTTTTGTGGAGGCACGAAATTGGTTGAAAGAAACTGAAGATCTCTTTGCTATCTTTGATGTGGAAGACCATAGAAAGGTTTTATTGGCAGCATGGCTATTAAAAGAAGAAGCTGCTTATTGGTGGGAGGTCACCAGTGCTACTAGGCCTATAGAGACTTGGGCCAACTTTAGGACGAGGTTTGGGCTTAAGTTTCTATCATCTACTGAGGCAAATATGCAATTGGAGAAGTTTATATCTTTGAAGCAAGGGGACATGACAGTGAGGGAGTATGTGAACAAGTTTAACCAGCTTGCTCGATTCGGTTTGGACATGGTTAATACTCCACAGAAGAAGGCTTTACGCTTTGCACGGGGATTGAATGAGCCATTACAAGGTTTAGCCCTATCTCATATACCCATGGGGGCCACTTTTGAAGGCCTAGTGGACATGGCATTGCTTCAAGGAGACGATAAGAATGGCAAGAAAGAAGTCAAGACTAATGAGACTCAAACCAAGAAGACGGACTCCAAGTGGGGAGGAAATCAGAGCAATCAGAACAACAAGAACAACAAGGGCAATAAGGCCAACAACAACAAGGCAAAGGACCCAAGAAAATGCAACTTCTGTGGGATTGTTGGGCACATAGCCAAAGATTGCAGAAAGAAGAAGAGGAAGATGGGCGAATGCTTTCACTGTGGAGAGCCTGGACACCTTAGCAAGGATTGCCCCAAGAAGCAAAGACAAGGGCAAGGGCAGACTCAGCGTGCAGGACCTTCTGGAGGGCAAGTGCATGCTCTCAACACTGCTCCAGTTCAGGACCGAGGTAGTATTTCTGTAGAAATCCTTGTTTATATTTCTGATTATCCTGTTCGCACCTTATTTGATTCTGGCGCATCGCATAGTATTATTTCTTTTGATCTTGTTGAAAGTTTGCACCTAAGTACTAGTCTAGTTAAGGATCCCGTTAGTGTTTCAAATCCAATTGGGGGTTCCGTCCATTTATCTATGATTTGTGTGGATTTGAGGATTTCTATCTTGACCGTGGAATTCACGTGTAATGCTTATGTTCTCGGGTTCACGGGATACGGGTTGATCTTGGGCATGGATTGGTTGTCCAGTTATGGAGCCATTCTCGATTGTGAGCATAGGGTGGTGAGGCTCATGACTCGCCTCGGTAATACCCTAGAAATTTCTTGTAACCCTAGAGATCCCGTCATGTTATGTTATCTTGAATCTCTTGACTCGTCCATCAATGATCTGCAATCTGTAAGGGTGGTCCAAGAATATCCTGATGTCTTTGAAGAGGTTAATGGGTTACCCCCTAAACGAGAGATAGATTTTCGCATTTATCTTGTTGATAATGCCAAGCCAGTTTCATTGCCCGTTAGGCACATGGCCCCACGAGAAAGAAGAGAGCTCAGTAAGAAAATCAAGGAGTTGCTTGAGAAGAATTTTATTAGGCGAAGCATTTCTGAATGGGGTGCTCCTGTGGTATTCGCTACTAAGGCGGATGGTTCGCTTCGTCTATGTGTTGATTATCGAGAGTTGAACAAGCTGACAAAGAAGAATAGGCACCCATTACCAAGGATTGATGATCTCTTTGACCAGCTTGTTGGTGCTTCTGTTTTCTCTCAACTCGATCTAGCCACCGGATTCCATCGGCTTAGAGTGGCTGAGGATAGTATTGATAAGACTGCGTTTAGGACTCCAGATGGATTCTTTGAATGGCTTGTCATGCCATTCGTTTGACTAATGCACCCGCCTACTTCGTAGATTTGATGAGTAGGGTGTTCAGGGAGTTCCTTAACAAGTTCGTGGTTGTCTTCGTGGATGATATTCTGATCTTCTCAAAGGATGAGGAAGAACATGCCAGACATCTCAAGGAAGTGATGGATACGCTTAGAGCTCATCAGTTGAAAGCCAAGTTCTCCAAATGCCATTTCTGGAGAAGGGAAGTTCGGTTTCTTGGACATATAGTTTCTAAGCAAGGCATAGCGGTGGATCCCGCGAAAGTGGTTGCAGTTCAAGACTGGAAGACTCCTAGGAATGCAACCGAAGTAAGAAGCTTTCTCGGTCTGGCAGGCTACTATAGGAAGTTCATCAGGGACTTCGCTAAGATTTCAGCCCCTCTTACTAAGTTGACGAAGAAGAACTTAGTCTTTGCATGGGACTTAGAGTGTGAGCTTGCTTTTCAAAGGCTCAAGAGAGCCCTTACTACAGCTCCAGTTTTGGCATTACCCGATGGCGGTAAGATGTTTACCGTGTACACCGAGGCATGTGGCACGGGGTTAGGTGTTGTTCTGATGCAGGAAGGAAGAGTGATATGTTATGGGGGTAGGAAACTTAAAGTTCATGAGAAGAACTATCCCACTCATGATTTGGAGTTGGCGGCGATCGTCTTTGCACTCAAATCCTAGCGCCACTATCTTCTAGGCGAAAGGTTTGAGTTATATATTGATCATAAGTCGCTCAAGTACCTCTTCTCGCAGAAAGATCTGAATCTAAGACAGCAAAGGTGGATGGAATTCTTGGCATCTTATGACTTCGAGATAGCTTATACCCCTGGCACGGGTAATGTTGTGGCAGATGCATTAAGCAGAAGTAGGTTGACTTTGAGTCCCTTGTTTGTTGAGATGAGTAGCCTAGAGTTCTTAGCAACCTTTGATTTCACAACAGCTGTTGAGTCGATGACGGGTTCGTTAGCATCCCTTGAGCTTAGACCTATACTCCTTGATCAAGTTGGGGCTTCGCAGAAAGGAGACCCGCAGATTGTCGAGGTCATGGACAAGTTGATTCGTGGTGAGACGTCTAGTCACCTTGCTAGATATACTATTGATGACAAGGGTTGGCTAAGGCGTGATGGAAGACTATGCGTTCCACAAGTAGGAGACTTGGTGCATAAAGTTCTCGAAGAATCGCATCACTCGAAGATGACTATACATCCTGGAGGAGATAAGATGTATAGGGACATGAAGCGCATTTTCTTTTGGGTTGGAATGAAGAAAGATGTGACAGAGTATGTTTCAAAGTGCATGGTGTGCCAACAAGTGAAAACCGAGTCAAAGAAACCCGGAGGGCTATTACATTCATTGGAGGTCCCGCAATGGAAGTGGGAAAGTATTTCTATGGATTTTGTGGATGGATTGCCTAGGTCAAGGAAAGGGAATACGAGCATATGGGTCATAGTTGACAGACTTACGAAGAGTGCTCATTTCATTCCAGTGAAGAGCAAGAGGACCGCATCATGGCTAGCATCTATTTATCTTCGAGAGATAGTGCGGTTGCATGAAGTCCCTTCTAGCATAGTAAGCGATCGAGACCCAATTTTCACTAGCCAGTTCTGGAATAATTTGCAAGAAGCGATGGGTACGCGATTAAATTAAGTACAGCCTATCACCCCAGAAAAATGGCCAAACCGAAAGGGTGAATAGAGTGCTAGAAGATCTCTTGAGGCTTTGTGTTCTTGACTTCGGTGGTACTTGGGAAGACCACCTCCCTCTTGTAGAGTTTGCTTATAATAATAGCTATCAAGCTAGCATAGGGATGGCACCATTTAAAGCTCTGTATGGGAGGCCGTGTAGGTCACCATCTTGTTGGTGGGAGACAACGGATAGGCTTATACTTGGGCCCGATATGATACGGGACACATCCGAGAAAGTTGAATTGGTGAGAAGACGGATGAAAGCGGCCCAAGACAGACAGAAATCCTATGCTGACAAGCGAAGAACAGATTTGGAATTCGAAATTGGGGATATGGTTTTCGTGGAGGTTTCTCCTTTGCGTAATGTGGTACATTTTGGAGCAGTTGGGAAGCTGGCACCAAGGTTCGTAGGACCCTTCCCTATCATAGAGAGAATTGGAAAGATGGCTTATAAGGTGGAATTGCCCGAGAAGCTGGCCTGAGTGCATAATGTCTTTCATGTCTCGCATCTCCGAAAGTGCCTACATGAGTCCGCTGAGGTGGTCGAACCAAGCATTCTTGAAGACGTGGAGGTAGAGAAAGAGGCAACCCTGAGGAGAGCTCCGATTCGTAACTTGGGAACGGAGATCAAGAAGCTAAGAAATCGAGAAGTCAAATTGGTGAAAGTTCAGTGGAGTGAAGCCGAAGAGCATGCAACTTGGGAAACCGAGGAGAAGATGCGTGGGCTTTATCCATTCCTTTTTTAGGGTACATTCTCGACCTCTTTTCCTTTTTAACATATCTTCCTTTTTGCTATCCATGTTTATCATGTTTATCTTGTTATCTCGTTAACCTTGTCATGAGAACCTTAGGTAGAAACCCTTTGGATGAAACATGTATTTGAAACATGTTATGCTTGATGTTCGCAAGTGGTTGCAAGTGTTTGCAAGTGGATACTCGTGGATGCATGATACACATTAGGCACAAAGATCGGCTCACACACTTTCATATTACATATGCATGAGCGCTTATACTTATTCATAGATGAAACTTGTTATGCTATCACGTGCATGTTGCATATGGATGAATGTTATGTGCACTCATGTAGAAATTATAAGTTATGTTAGGATTTTGCATACATATGGACTCATTTCACTAACATACTTTGCACTAAGGGGGTTTACTGAATCAGTAACCGCCTGATTTTCGCATTAGATAAGTACATATACACACTCCTTTGCATATAATCATACAACATTTAGAATTTGTTAAGAACATTGACTGCACGTGGATGATGTTTTGAGTAGATGGATGATGGATGGTAGGATACGTTCTCCCTAACTTAGAGATTTCGGGGACGAAATCCTTTAAGGTGGGGAGGATGTAACAACCCATATTTTGAATAACAAGATATAACATAAATCAAGGCAGAATTCAATGATAAAATCTGAATCAAGGGAAACGGGCTGTGCCATTGCGTTCGTCTCGGAAAAATACGCGAAATAGAGTCCGAGTTTTCGAAAATCGGAGTCCGTATGACCCAGTTAAGGCCCATAGAAGTTTTCAAAAAATTCAAATTTAAAAACAGATTTCAAATTCAGCTGGGCAGGGTAGGCGGGAAAAGATCCCGCCACTCCCCAAGTCGACTGGGGAGTCGACTTGGGAGTCGACACACCCCAGGCTGTGTTCACTGCCCAGTCGACACCCCTGTCGACTTGGGTGGTCGGCCAGTCTGGCCTGGGTGCACCTGACTTGTTTCTCAAGACATGTTTGGAGGCTAGTGACGTGAATTGATGGCCCAGATCTGAATTAGGGTTAATCCTATGGCCTAAACTAACCTAATCTTCTATAAAAGGACCCTAATACCTAGCCTAAATCATCATAAATCAATCCTACAACTAAACTATGCCAAAATGTTTAATCATGGCCTCCACCCTCTTGTCATAGCCTCCATCTCCATTCATATGAGAGTTCCTAAGCTTGTTTGAGAGTTTCTAAGGCCAAAGTTCAATCTTTCTTCATCAAAGCAAGGATCTTCTTCTTATTTCTCAAGGGTTTTCATTGAAGCTTATCATTTGGGAGTTTTAGAGTTGCTAGTGGCTTCGTCTCAATCTTATTTTTATTTTACAAGTCTTCATAGCATTGTAAGCCCTATACTACTCTTAGATTCTAACTATGAAGTTAAATATGACATGTTGCAAGTTTGAGTTTGGGCCTAAGTATGATATGTGCTTTGATTCTATCATGTTATGCATAGATTTATTCTATGCATGTTTGTAAAGCTATCACCTTGATCTTATGCATAGAAAGCTATGAGCTTTGATTAGGAATGTTGCATAAAGCAACATAGAAACTCTCATAAATCTTATGTTATCTTACATATGATGTTATATGCGAATCACTAGCTATCATCCTATGTCATTTATGATCATGTTTCACCTATTTGCTAAAGTTGATATCATGCATGTTTTGAGGCTTATAATGTAACATGCAAGTTTATGATCTCTCATAAACCTTATGTTATCTTGCATATGATGTTATATGCGAATCACTTGCTATCATCCTATGTCATTTATGACCATGTTTCATCTATTTTGCTAAAGTTGATATCATGCATGTTTTGAGGCCTAAATGTAATATGCAAGTTTATGAACACTTATGCCTCATATGCCACCATGTTTAACTTGTGGCCCAAACCTTATTAATTATGTCATGCTTCTAAGTTTCCCCTTTGAGACCTATTTGCGTTTATGCGAACTTACATGCGATGGGGTTACGTTATGGGTAAACTAAAATGACATAAAAACATGACTTGAAAAGATGACATGAAATATGACATGTGATTATGCTTGAAACATGAACTTGGACATGACTTATAGAAAACATGGGAATGACCAACTCGAGGTTGGGTTGAGTTTGTAGCATAAATCTACCCGGAACCGACCGGCTTAACTAGTGGCTACAAGCAATAGGACCCAATGTGAGTAGTTGGTCATGTCGCACTTGAAATCCGAGGTTAGACCAAGTTGTGGTGTAAAGCTACCCGGACCCGCCCGGCTTAACTAGTAACCACAACAAGGTCTAATGTGAGAGGTTAGGTGCATTAAATTAATTAATGCCACATGATAGGGTTAAGTCATGAACCTTGGGTACACTTAACCAACTTGATTGGGTAGGTTAACCACACTTAACCCGTTAGAAACCCTAGTTACGTGGTCCTTTTCACCAGTAACCCTCTTAATTGTATCATGATACCCTAGGGAATAGGCTAGGGTGGGGCACGATTACTGGGCTGACATGTAAGCGACCAAAACGACGGCTGAGTAGGTGCACCGGTGTAGGTTCAGGCGGACTATGGTCGTGCACATAGTCCGGAGTTGAAAAAGCAGACACGGGCACCCGTAGGTTTAGACTGTGCGTGCTTGATTTGTGTCCGTTGTTGGCACCCTAGGGCTTGATACACCCCAGGGTGGACCTAGCACGGTTTGACTACACTTCGTGATTGGGCCGTATGACACCGACACTTGACGAGTTAGGCTTTTAGGGAGCCGATCGACTAGACCGTGTTGTTGGACCTTGAACTAGGTCATCTCGGGATATTGGGCCAAGATTGGGCCAAGGGATCTTCTCTTGTTGATACTTGACATAGATTACTAGTACACACTTGGTGCAACCTAACCTTGTATATGCGATGCCACACTTGATCTATCTTTTCACCATGCCAGTTGTCACCCTATGTTTCATCTCTGCTTTACATGTCCAGTTAACTTTATTAGTTTTTATACTAATAGTAGATAGGACTTACCAGTTTTTTGACTGACCTGTTTTCTTTCGCCTCTTTTCTTCCGTTCCCCCCCCCCAAGGTTTGCAGGGTGGGAACACTGGTACCTAGCTGGATCTTTAGCTGCTTTTCTGGATAGCTCATGTACGGTTTGGACTTGAGCATGCTATGGCTTTATTCTACTTTGGGGATAGTTACTTTATGTTTTTTTTTCCAGTTTTCAGTTTATGTTCTAGACTTTGTTTTGTGGGAAAATAATGACCAAGTACTTTGATGTAACTTGACTATGGTTTTGAAATGTTAGTTTTATCCGCTGCTTTACTACTCTGTTTTGCTTATATGTCCTGTCTTGTGATATCTGCATGCATGTTTACCTCGTTTAACGCCCCCCGAAGCCAGTGCCCTTGCAAGAGTGGCATTGGGGGAGGTGGGGTGTTACAATGTGAAACTTTCGATCAAATCACTGGCCCTCAATGTGGTGACTTGGGATTCTTAACATTCCTTTGAGGATAACCTTGTAGGTCTTTTAGATGCTATTTCGGCTAGATAGGCGAAGGGCCTTTCAATTTGACGAAGGGCCACATTTAACTCTTACTAATTTAGGTCAACTTAGGAAACCATCAGTTAGTTTTAAGTTTATGTGGTTTCAACAAGGTTACCAAAAGACCTATCGGGTAGTTGGAGTAAGATCTTGAATCTTAACTAGACTTGGTTATCTTTGGTAACCATCGATAGGCTACAAACTGTAGGGTTTTAGATATACAAATCTCAAAGTATATACAGTCAGCTTATTCAGATATTTAAGACCTTTCGTAGACTCCTAGAAGATTTTTCGATGAAACTGTTAATTTTTTGATGTATTGAACATGAAACCTTCTAGGTTACGATATAGTAACAAAATAATAGGAAATAAATTACGATTCCACATCCTCTGATGCTTGGCAAAATCTCTTTATTAATGACTCTTATGGTCACAGATTTTATCCTCAAATTGATTTAGAAACTAGGGTTTACAACTCCAACTTATAGATATAAGATTGAGAATGAGAATTTGAATCGTGATTCTGGATCCATAGGGTCGTATTTATAGGTGCAGATTGGTCTTCCCTTCATTATAAGGGCTCCCTCCCGGCTTCTCAGTGGAAGTGAATATATAGGCTTAGTAAAGACACCTTCCGTAATTCTTTGGAAGAATAGTTATAGTGTCGCTATAGCGCTCTCTGAAGTTTTCCGGAACTGAAAGCTTTGTCTGTTTGACGGAGGAGTAAGTCTGTAGGAGATCTAGGTCTTTGACACCGCTTATGGCTTCGTCTTGCTGTATACTTTGAGGACTGCTTGTAATGATCAATTGGTGGAGGCTTGGACTTTCTAGTACTATTCCTTTTGGAAGTCCGAAAGGTATACTAAGTTTCTGGTGACTATGCCCCTCGGTTATGTCGACAGGGGATTTCTTAGAAGGACAGAGCTCTTTACTTTCTTCCTCATGCGTTGAGGTAACTGTTTTGGAGATTATGCCCTTTGGGTTTCACCGATAGGAGCTTTTTATTGTATAAGGGAATCCTTTGCTTCTTTATTTCTGGCTTCGAAAGAAAGCATTGATGATAAAGTTTCATCTTTATCAGAGGCTTGTAGGCTTTATCACTACTTCACCTTAGCTGCGGGAATTAGCTTCTCCTTGGTTATTTTGGTACTAAAAATGGGTCTAGAGGTAGTAGCTTTTCAAGTTAATATAAAAATCTAAAGGCTCCTTTCAGCTCCATTGAAAGGTTGCAAAGCGTTATGTTTTATCCTTTTATAATCCATGGTCTAAAGGAATAAGCATAATTCAACACCGTCGAAAGATGCCGAAAAATAAACCTTTTTCATTATTAAAAATAGTAAGGGAAGTAACGTGTTTCGACCACGTTGAAAGACATTGGGTCATAACCCTTTATTCCCTTATCTAAATAAGTCTAGAAATAAGCTCCTTTCGGTAGTCGAAAGGTGCGAAGGCTACATGCCTTTAATTTTTACGAAATCACAATATTAAGGAAAATTACCATTTGATCATGACAAGAAGTGTATTAGGTTTCTTACCTTAGATTCATTCTATAAATCATTTCTCTTAGGAAAATTGTCTCATCGACTCAACACAACGACCAAAGCCCATGTGCGAAGGCGATAGACCCTTCTAGTGTTAACACTTTAAAAACTTAAAGCCAATGACCAATGATGCAAGGCGAAAGACAAAGGACAAAGACTTTTATAAGAAAGTGGAAGTCTGAATGCTTCGGATGCCAGCCTATAACATTATAAGCATACGAAGGAAACAAAAGGTGCTCCCGACTGCTTCGAAAGGCAAGAAGATGCTTTCTTCTTTCAAAACAATGGCACTAATTGTAAATAAAGGGAAAACTGGTCAATCCCTTTACATTTGTTGAATTGTCATTAGTTAATATAAGAAACATTATGACCACAATACAATACTTTATGTAGTTTCCGCAATTCATAAAAATTTATAACAAATAGAGAAAGCATAAGAAAAATCCCAAAATTTGAAAGAATAAGGAATATATTCTCTTCTATCATTCATAAAAATTTCTGGTTCGAAATAATTAACTAACCCCTTTAATTAATTAATTCGTTTATTATCAACTAATCTTTCTTAGAAAATTCACAGAATATTCCTAAGTGCTCAGAAAATTATGAAATCAGAGCCTTATTCGAAATCATGTAATATACAACATATCAAAATTTCATAACATTTGGAGAACTCTAACAATAGGTTTTACCCTAAATTCTATTAGCTTTCATACAAAACAAACATATAATCCGAAACGAAAACATGAGCATTGCTAAACAACAAGTAGTAACTATTAAACATGAAAAAAATTCATAAATAAGCATAAACAATTCGGGTACAAGCAATTAGCCGAGTCAAAACATGAGTAGAGATTATTATTTACTTAATTTGGATTGAAGGCCTTATATTTGTCGATGTTGATTTTATAAGCAAATAAAATTTACAATAATTGTTTTTATTGCATTTGTAACATATAACACTGATAACTGTATAGTGTTATAGCCATTTTTACTTGTTTAAAAGATTGATGAAGAAAAAAAATTAATACCAACCTAACCAGTTGAGATGCACATCAATTCTTCTGTCCTCGTTTTGTATGTGCCATGTCTTCAGCCAATCACAACCCTCTGATTTCCGCTTTTTGCAGTTAAATCTCTCAATTGTCTGGAGACTTAAATGCAAAAAAAAAAAAAATTGGGAGATTTGATTGGTGGGCATATGAATGGATGGAGGGTTGGCTCAAAAGAATTGCCCTTGAGATGTGAAAGATAAATTATTTTATAATACTGAATCATACCAGCTCTCCCTTCTTCCATACCAACCACGTGTCCATTGCTTTTCTCACACCCGCTGGGCCGCTGTAACGATCCAATAGATCTTCAAATTTATTTTAAAAGTAATAATTAAATAAAGGAAAACAAATCTACGCTTTAACTGCAACAGAAACGAAAAACAAAGAAAAACAAACTATGCATCAGTCAAAAAAAAAAAAAAAAAAAAAAAAAAAAAAAAAAAAAAAATAACAAAAAAGGAGCTAAAGCACGAAATAAATACTGAAGCGGTGGTGCAGCTGTGTCTTCATGTGCAACCTGGCACAATTTCCCTTCGTTATCATTTCCTCCTCTTTCTTCTTCCTCCTCCGACATCATGTTCATCTCTTGATTCCTCCTTTTTACCCAATTATTTTAATTTAATATTTAAAAAAAAAAAAATGAAATCTGTACAGAAAAATTCATTCGGAGACGGCAAGCAATGGATTTCCCACGGTAAGCCATCTTCTCCTCCTTCCTACTCGCCTACTCTCAGAATCTTAATTTTCTTCATTGTTTCGATTTCTTTCATTTATTCCCTTTACATTCTATCCCTCTTCATCTCTCCTTCCTCATGCGACACTACCTCCAACACAATCTCAAACGAAATCAAAACCGAGAACTTCGTTACCAATTCATCTTCTTCTTCACTCCACTCACCTACTCCTCCTCCTCCTCCAGCTCCTCTCTCCGGTTCGAATCCGAATTCAAACGCCACGAATATCTCCCACATTGTGTTCGGAATCGCTGCATCTTCCAATCTGTGGCAGAAAAGGAAAGAGTACATCAAAATCTGGTACAACCCCAAAAAAATGCGAGGGTTCGTCTGGCTTGACAAACCGGTACGGACCTACAGATCCGAGCCGCTTCCGCCGACGAAAATATCGGCCGACACGAAGCAGTTCAAATACACGCACGGCACTGGGGACAGATCCGCCATCCGGTTAACCCGTATCGTTTCTGAGACCGTTCGTTTGAATCTCACCAATGTCAGGTGGTTCGTCATGGGAGATGACGACACCGTCTTCATTCCAGACAACCTCGTCAGGGTCCTTTCGAAGTACGACCACAATCAGCCGTATTACATTGGATCACCCTCGGAAAGTCACATACAAAACATAATCTTCTCGTACAACATGGCTTACGGTGGTGGTGGTTTTGCAATAAGCAGAGCTTTAGCTGTCTCGCTCGCCAAAATTCAAGACAGGTGCCTTAACAGGTACCCTGCATTGTATGGCAGTGATGACAGGATACACGCATGCATGGCGGAATTAGGAATCCCATTAACTAGGCATCCAGGATTTCATCAGTGCGACGTATATGGAGATTTGCTTGGCTTGTTAGCTTCTCATCCTATAGCTCCTCTGATAACCTTGCATCATTTAGACGTAGTGCATCCTATTTTTCCGGGTATGACACGCACAAATGCTATCAAGAAATTGTTCGACGGACCCATTAAGTTAGATTCAGCGGGTATAATACAACAATCGATATGTTATGAGTCGGAGAAGAAATGGACAATATCAGTTTCGTGGGGTTTTGTTGTGCAAATAGTGAGAGGAATCATGTCGCCAAGAGAAATGGAAATGCCGACTAGGACTTTCTTGAATTGGTTCAAACGAGCGGATTATTTCGGGTATTCGTTCAATACCCGACCCGTTGCGAGAAGTCCATGTCAAAAGCCTTTTGTTTATTACCTCTCAGATTCCAGATACGATGCTAGGTTGAAGACCACGATTACGGAGTACACAAGGCGTAAGGAGAAGCACCCTTATTGTAAGTGGAAGTGGGCAGATCCTTCCGAGTATGTCAATCGGGTTGTTGTGTATAAGAAACCCGACCCGGACATATGGGATAGGGTAAGTAATGGTTCTCAGTTGTCATTGTCATGTTCGATCGATCATTGATATTATTGTTATGATATATATGTTCTTGTTTATGCTGCGTGCAGGCTCCAAGGCGAAAGTGTTGCAAGGTACTGAAGATGTCATCAAACACGATGTCGATTTCAGTTGGGCCATGTAAAGAGGATGAAATCATCGAGGCCTAGCTAGGTTGGCTTTCTTTTCCCTCTTATTGCTTCCAGATTTGTGATTACAATCTCCTGAAGAAACAATCTTTTGTACGTAAATGAAATGTTATTGTAGTTTCCATACTAGAGAAAGTGAAGTAGGTAACGGTTTTGTTAAGCTGTCACAAAACTTGCATATCAGTTTCAACACGTTATATTGCGGATTCGAAGGGGTTAACGTATGTATGGTCATCTTGATGGTAATGTTAAGATCACCTGGTAAATGCACAATATATAGTTATTTTTCTATATTTTAAGACGCTGTTTCAGTAATATTGAGATCTTATGACACCGACACCTTAAAAATGTTTAAGAATAGTGCAGCCATGAAGAAATGAAATATAGACCCAGCATTGATATCTCCTGCTTTAAATTGGCAATCAATGGGTTACCAACCATATCATTAATTCAGTCGGACTCAAATCTCAAATGTAGCAGGAACATTTAACATTTACAGCTTCAGTGGTGTATACTCCATTCCTTTTTCTTGTTCTGTGTGTTTCTAAGCTTGTACACACAAGCTTCTGAAGTAAAATAGGATTGATGTAACTTAATATAGCAATAATGGGAAGAACAGGTTTGCCTTTAGATACTGCTATAATTTGTGGAATCTTCCATTTCAAGGGATGTAGCTTTGGTGAAGAAGCTTGCTTATCTTGAGTGTTGATAAGCCAGGAGCGTGTATCTCATATTTCTTGTACGCTGATCCCCACCGTTCATTTGTAATGTTAGAATATAGGTTAAAATAAATGAATGGTGGAGAATAAGTTGTTATGGAATAGAGGATTTCAGTCCAAGTAGTTTGTACATGTCGTTTTCCGATACACTGAACGTCAACAACTTGAGAACGTTGGATTCTAAAGTGGTACTCTTGTTTGCAATGCAAGTAGGTAAAACTATCCAGTCTCGAATCAGTGTTGATTGAGAGCTGTTGTTTACATGTGTTGTGAAACATGTGATGGAGTCTACAATTCTAGCTGCCGACTTAGCACGTTGTATCTCCCTTTTAATCAGTGAGCCAGTCTTGCCTTCATATAAACCTCAACTATCAAAAATATCCCTATATATTATAAATTTTAAATGTTACGAAAATATAGAATCTTACAAATGAAATTCATTTACCAATTCAACAGGTCAATCTACAAATATTATTAGATCATAATATTACTTAAAAATAGCATCATGCACATTAACTTTATTTAAAAACTCAAAACGATCATTTGTTGATACTAACGAGTCTTAATATCGCTTAAAATCATAATATAACAATTTATCTTTATATACAAATTCATTTTTCATTAATTAATAATAGAAATAAAAATTCACACTTAAAAATTATAAGATATTGCGACATTAAAATAGGAAAAAACATGATATTTTGACTTTAAAACATACACGTAAATCATTTTATATTGGATGAGTTAACCGTATAAGATTTGTAAACAAATAACTCAAGTGTGAAGCGCGTATCGTAACGCTCGTTTATGTAACTAGTTTATAAAGATGTTCATAAACAAACAAGATTTTTTGAATTATTTAGAAAAAATAAACTCTATTGAATTTGAAATAATTTCCAATGATTTTACGAAATAAATGATGTTAAAACTTATGAAGTACTTATAAATGTTTACAACTTCGAGTTGGAACTTACTTTGTATGTTACCAAGATACGTTTAACGCATGGTTGAGAAATGAGTTTAGATTCGAGGGTTCATTTAGAACTAAGTATAATGCACCGTGGATGTACTTCAGTTACTTTTCTGATAAGCTATGACTTGTTGGGCTTGTTATTGGGAGAATTCTTCCAACTCATTTTCATATCGTTTGATATGATTGTTCATAATATTTTGAAATCTGAATTAACCATATTTTTAAAAGGATTTACTTGAATTCTGAATATAAAAATATGATATTAAACTGAATGTATTATTATTCTAAGGATTTGAAATTAAGTGAAATTTAATTAGAAAAGATTACCTTCGAAATGACTATTGTCGGAGATAATTAATTAATTGAGCTTACTCTATAATGACTTGTAAGTATTGTACCTTTATTTTCTAATTTGATTTGACCGACACAAGAATATATAGTCCTAGCTCGAGTGTTTTGTTTTTCATCATGCTTGGGTCAGCCTAAGTTGTTTTCAAATATCGAAGGTCTTAATACTTGAAGGCCAAGATAAAGTTTTGAGGATTGTACTTGTTACTACTATATTCTGCAATGTTATTGGTATGTTTTGGTAATGTATAACTCTAATATTGTAGTAATTGAAATCAAATGTATATTATTTAACAATCTCTTGAAATGTTTATATTATAATTATATTTTATCGTTCCACTGTAAGATTATGTGTGCTGTTTAGTTCATTCTTTTCTTATTTTCTCATCCTGTTTGAAACCCCAGTAATAATTAGTCATTTTGGAAGGGTTTGAGTTGGATATGTGTGGTTTATTATCGCCTTGAATCATCCTAAAATGGTTGGTTGTTACATAAATTGATTATAAAATCGCCACGAATGCAATGGTATAAGCCTTATTGTGACGACCGCCTATAATTTTGTACTTAACAAGAGGAATAATACACTATAAGACGTGTCAGGTAGCTATGGATGATCATTAGGGTATATCAACACAAGTGGAACTTGTCGTATAACTCACGGCGCAAGGATAAAATACAATAGAACATATACAACAAGCAGTAATAGTGAAGTAATAGTAAAGCAGAATTGAGCATAATCTTAAACTTTTCATATCAGCATGAGTTATCCATACAACACTGGTATATACCATAAGAATTTGTACAAAATGCCTCACTACAAGTCACTCGGAGAATACATCAAACAACGAAAAACAATAATAGATAATAGGAAATAATACGTCAACTTCCTGCTCATCGTCGCTCAGTAGCATCGTCCTCATCATGATCTGCATCTGTCATCTCCTACTCAGTCTGCTCATTTATCACATGAATGAATAATCCAAGGTAATAAGTGGAAGACACAAAACCTTGAGTCAGACAACAGTCTTAATGAGCGATAAAACAACTATCTGACATCATCAATAAAGTATATGATAAATAGGTAGATCAGTTAACTAATTTACCAACATATCAGAGAAGAATCCAACCCAACCCGTCTCCTCCACCCCCGATAGTGATAGCCTTTACAACAACCAGAAAGAACAAATAGTAGCAGACATAGCAATTAATTGTCCTGCATAGATTATCCTAATCGAGATCAACATCCCCTAAGCACAAGCCCCGAAGGCCTGAACCAACATCAGACAAGCACCCAAGAGATGTCTCCTTCAACATCGAACTATCTACGCAAGATGATACAAGCAAAACAATCAACATCCATGACTCTGGCTATCACCGCTTATCCTACCCACTGTTTCAAATCTCGCAAATATCGCCCGAGATCTCCTCCGAGATCTCGTCTTGGGCTCCTTCCGAAACGAAATAGCAAATGTTACTCTAAACCTCCTTTCAAATATATCGTTCGAGATATTGCAATATCGAACGATATATCGACCGAGGCGAAATACTGGAATATTGTCCGAGATCTTAGTTTTTTTGGTTAAAATTTAAATTTGTGCCTGAACTAGAACTACAATAAAAAAAAATTCAAATCTAGCCATATCAATCTTTTGTTATTTTACATTTTGCATGTTAAATGACTATATTGAATGTTCGTATATGTTTTACAATGCTTATGATTTTCATATTCGTCTTTTTACATACATGTTACTTATGAAATTATGTATTTTATGGTCTATTTATACTGAATTTTTTTAATGTTTTGGATCCTTTTAATGTTTCCTATCTAAAAGTATTTCTGTTTTAAGCATATTACGATTTAGAGTATGAATGATCTTTCGCAAAACAAAGGATAATAAAATTATTTTGCATTTTAAGTTTAAGTTACTATGTTTTTAATAGCATTCATAAAAATCGTTTTGTTAAAATATCATTTTTAACATATCATGTACCCCGAGATTGTTCCGATATGAACTTTCAGACCCGAGATGAAAATCCGAGACGAACTCTCGAGTTAGACTCAACTCGTCCGAGATCTCCCTCGATAAGAGACCAAGTCTATAAAATCCCCGATACGAAACGCGATCGACATCCGAGATTTAAAATCTTGATCCTACCTAGAAACTATCGTTAATCGTATGACTGGCCCAGCAAACACTCGAACGTGAGAGTAAGGGATCACCCAACGAATGAACGAGCTCCAAGGAGGCCTAAGTATACTGGGGCGAACCATGCTTTCAAAGAAGTGGCGGCTTACATAACTAAACTCTGAACTGCGACTGATTAAGCCGTGCCTTCAGGGGGGCGGGGCCAAGCCCAGAATGTATGGGTGACAGATCGGCCATAGGAGTACTCCAGGATATACACCAGGGCAAAGTCGAGCATACGACGATGCCGCCCGTTTTCATTTCGTGGAAGTCCCCGGCTGACGTGCCATCCGTCAAGATACTCGTATAAATGGCCCTGACATGCTATATACTAAGGGTTAATGGTAACCCCAGTTCTACTCAGACTATTGCACGTACCACATACATTTGCCTCCTCGAGACAACTAGGCCCGTCCCATGTGCCCAGGGTACTCGACTGGTCTCACTAGTCTTTTAGGCGTCCCTATTATACCCCTGCTTTGAGCTCGCTATGTAATGACCCTCCTTCTCGGTTGATCAAAATCGATCGTTAAACTGACTTAAATAGAACCAAAAAGGCGGATACGCTAACTTTGGGCGCACAACACATCAGAACAAACAATAGAAGACTTTTATAAACATCATGATAATGTTACATCAGAGTACAAAATATCAGAGTATCGAAAATAATATACAGCGGAAAATAAATTTACCATAAATGTAATACAATGTAGTGAAAACAAATAAACTAACACAACAGAAGACTATCAATGCTCTAGACACAGCTTTAAGTTTCAATGTGGAATCCTGCTAAATGAAATAATCTGCAAAACCAAAACTACTGACTGCCTGTGTGGAAAATATGGGCACCCAGAGTTTAGGTAGAAACAATAAACTCCGAGTCAGTCATGGGACTGGTGTGAGAACTCAAAACAGTTATTAAACTTTACTTTAAAATAAGGTAAATCACGGGACCACGCCGTATGTCACGGAACGGGTTTACCCCCATAAATACCAATGCATAAACAATAACCAATATTAGACATATGGATCTACAATGCATCATACAACATGCAATTTTCCAATCTGCCCATTTAGGCTTAATCCTAAATAAAGTTTTTTTTGAAATTCAATTCACTTTAAAGAAATTATTCTTTTGGACTTTATTTCCCGATTTCTTTTTTCAAATCATTTGAAATACATATCTAGCTTTATATCAAAGTAGATTTCACTTCGGGATCTCAAACCAAAATCTTTAGAAATATGAATTCCGAAACATAACAATGCATACAAACAAGTATGCAACCAAATATCGGGATCCCCTTAGACATGGCAAAGGATACTCACCTAAGCAACTCGATATATATATATATATATATATATATATATATATATATATATATATATATATATATGCACCTCCCATTATGGAGTAGGCTACACTGACCACTCACCAATTAAGGCCTTGGGTCTCTCTCACCCATACTTTTAGTCGTCCAGGTTACTTGAATCTTTAGCCACATACCAAATAATTTCATATCCTGATGTAGAAAAAATTATTTCACAACATAACAATCACAAGTACTTTCCAAAATATGGTACTTTACATTAGCAATTCACACATATGACCAGTCACTATTAATCACATAACCTTTGAGCTCGTACGTCTCAAAGAAGGGTGTTAAGCAAGAGAATAAATAAATTCTCCGCCACCAAACAGATACATCATCAATAGCAACTAATCGGTTACGTGATGAACTATAATGTCAAACACATAATACATTTCGAAATCATTTCGACAACATTGGGTTTAGCCCTCGAAATCCTTTCTGCTTTATAAAACATTCCCTGTCCAAAATTGGGAATACATTTCTTTTCACTTAAGAAAATATCATTTCAAAATCATTCAT
Organism: Allium sativum; assembly: GCA_030737875.1. Taxonomy (NCBI): domain Eukaryota; kingdom Viridiplantae; phylum Streptophyta; class Magnoliopsida; order Asparagales; family Amaryllidaceae; genus Allium; species Allium sativum. The sequence continues at coordinate 538,054,352 of CM060913.1, read as the reverse complement.
TAAATTTGTAATGGACTCAACAACATCGCTAAACATCTCATAGTCAGATCGTGAAGTGTTTCACAAGATGTTAGCATACAAATAATTCCACCCAACTTAATGCTAAATGTAAAAGCATATTTGCTCATAAACTGGTCGAGCACAATGCAGACAATCAATCAATCAATATCAACAACCAAGTATATTTGGTTTATACCACGTCTCGTGTTTTGGAAAATTTAATTACCATTCATTCATTCCAATCTACTTAAAGATTTATTAAAACTCCAGTTCAGTTTTAATCTCAAAAATCATTACTTGATGATTATTCAACTTTTAGGAAAATTCATCCTGCCTTTAACTGGGTTAAAGAATCAATGTCGTTTAAAACATTATTCACGGTAAAACCAAAATCATCTTCCATTCAAATGGAACTTTCACGAAATCATAACAGTATATAATCGATATAAATTTCTGTATCAAACTAATACTATAAGTGGAATAGCGGCAAGGCCTTTTAAATTCCATAAATAGTAGCGGTCTTCTTTCACAGAAACTCATCTCGATTATTATTAAATCGAACTTCATTCAATTCCAATTTAATATTTTAAATTGGAAAACTTCATTATGGAAAATTTCCATTAAATCTTAATAAAAAGATTTATCATATCTTCACTGTTAATTAGGTTTAAAGAACAAATGTTTTTTAAAACACCGTTCACGATAAATCCAAAAATCCAATTCCAATTAAATATTAATTAATTGGTAAAACTTCTCTGAATTTTAATTAACAGATTTATTTTATTCTCAACTTGGTTTAAGAACAGTGTTAATGAAGACAACATTCACGACAAACCCAAAATCCAATTTGATATTAAATACAAGGCTCCGAATAGAAATTGTATCGATTTATATTCAATATAAAATTTTGAAACTAACACATATCATATTGGGAGACTCGGAATTTTTCATCCAAAGTCTTTTCGAATCATTTATTATGATTTTACATAATTTTTCCATATTTTTAATAATTTTATTAAGGCCCTTACAATCGGTTTTCAATAACGGCCACTGAATTGCATCCACAGTAACCTTTTCTGAAATTGATTTGGACATATTTAGAAATACAACCGTTCAAATTAAGTCTCTTATATTCGTTGGAAAGATCTTTTCGATACGAACCCAATGGTTCCAGTTTTAGGAGAATTCGACGGTCGGGTCTTCCGTTACATCAATTTGAAGTTAATGGTTGAAATTCGCGAATGGTCGTTGCGCGGCGCGTTCTATTCGAGCCATTTAAATATATATATCGTCGATTTCTATTTAAAATCCGTTTTCAACTTCCATTTCAATTTTAAATCAAAATTGAATATTCTATTACATGACAATTTTATACAGTGCATATATATGTTAAAAATTGTACTTTTAACGATCCAATAATTATTTCATAACATGACAATTTTATACATCGCATATATATGTTAAACATTATACTTTTAACGATCCAATAATTATTTCATATCATGACAATTTTATACATCGCATATATATGTTAAAAATTATATTTTTAATGAACAAATAATTATTTCAATCCATGACAATTTCATATATTCCATATACATATTAAAAATTATATTTTTAGCCAACCGATATTTATTTCAATACACGACCATTTGATATATCTGATATATATGTTAAAACTAATATTTTTAGCCAACCGATATTTATTTCAATACACGACTATTTTATATATCTCATATATACTTTATACAATGTATATATGTATATATATATATATAATTTCACAATGCATATATATAATTTCACAACGCATATATATAATTTTATACAACGCATGCATCTAATTTCACAACGCATATATATATAATTTTGCAACGCATATATATTTTAATACAATGCATATGTATATTTTATTTCACAACGCATATATATATATATATATATATATATATATATATATAATTTCACAACGCATATATATAATTTCACAACGCATATATATATATATATATGTGTTTCACAACGCATATATATATATATATATATATATATTTTTATTATACAACGCATATTTTTTTTTTACTCCATTTCACATCACAATTACAACACAATCAATTTAATCGTCTATGGTTTGTGGACGACAGTGAGGTGAGCTAACATGCACCGTATACAATTTATAATGATTAAAACTGATAAAAATCAATACTGGCAATCGATATATGCAGCTATAAAATAAATGACTGTACAAAAATTTTAGTGAGAGAATTCTCATATTGGTCGGTTTCGAAATCGTTAAATAACGATTGTTTTTAACTAAATTAAACTGCTCATTTAATTTAGTCAAAATTCCTAGCTTGCTAAATTGATTCCACAATGTAGAGTTTGTCCTCACGATTCCAAAGAGTTCGGATTTGTCGAATTCTGATCTAATTTGGCCAAGTTATGATCTTTTCAATGTTAATTACAAAAATATATTAACTAATTATAATTACTTAAATTAATAAATTAATTACACTAAGAGAAAAATCGGCCTCTTTCTTCTGCCATCGAACGAACCCATTCACGACTCCAGAATTTCCATCGTGCCTCCCATCCAACACGCCGGACGTTGATCCAAGGTCGCCAATCGAGGCGCTATCGCCTCTCCTCCCCAAGCCTCGAAAATTGTGCACTTCGAGCTCCCCATTCGCCCTAGAAAACCCTAAAACCGCCGGCCACCTCGAGACAATTTCCGGCTGCTACAGTTAAAAGTACCCCATCACGACCGTTGAATTTCATAAGTTCACTGAGATGAGGAGAATTTCACTTGGAGATTCCTTGTATAGGTGCAAGAATCGATTTGAAAATGAGAAGGGAAATCTCGAGTTCCCGGTCGTTCAAAACTTGAGGAGGCCGAGAGTTATTTCTACGTTGACTACGTGTGGGGAATGGTTAGCGTTTGACCCCCTTTATAAAGGATCCTATTTAATTTAAATATTATTATATAATTCATTTATTATCTTGATATTATTTCGAACTCCAAATCAAACCCAACGACCGCCGCCCCTGACTAAATACCCCCATTTCGAACACACTGAGATATGTTTCGTAATCCAATTCGACATTTTCGATCAGTTTTTGTCAAAATTAAAATACAAGTCAATATATATTGAATTTAAACATACATTTTAATTTACCGGGGCCACATACTAACTCCAAAAATTCCAGAAAAATAAATCTTGCTATGTGTCGACGATACGGTCCTAACAAAATTAATTTCTTTGAATTTGGAGACGGTTTGAAAAATGGCTAATTTCCAGTCGATTAAATTCAAACTGAAATTACCAAACACATTTAAATTCACTACGCTCATAGATTAATTCCAAAAATTATGAATTTTTAAACCTGACTATGATTTGACATTCTGCATCCAACAAAAGTGATTTCGTCGAAAACGGAGGTCATTTGCAAAATTTCTATTTTTAAGAGCTATATATTAAAATTATATATAAATTCCATAGCGACTATTTTGAATTTTAAACTAGGCATAACTTTCAACTTATATTATGAAATCTGAATTTTTCACATTCCTTAGAAAGATATAATTAAACAGATTCTAACATTTCTGGTTTCACTGAAATCCGATTTATTTTGAATCATATACATTCAATTGAAATTTGAAATCGAATTTTCAAACTATCGCGCCATTTCAGGCTCGTTTTATAATTAAAATAAATTTATATGTTCTAACTTCGATCTAAATAAATTTTAATTGTTATTATTTAAAATAGATCATTTTAAATATTCAAAACCCATTAAAATAGCTAAAAATAAAAATTTTAAATTGGTTCAGAAATTCCGGGTTGTTGCAATCTCCCCCACTTAAAATCTTTTCGTCCTAAAAAGGAACAGAGCTGAAAGTTGTTTAACTAACCAACTCAACTTTCATTCTAGCTTTCATTCTTCAATTTTACAGTTTCTAAGAATTTTCTAATTTCTCAAAAATTTAGATAAGTCGCTTAATTTTTGAAAAATTTCACCATAACCTCCTTTGTACGGGTTGATCTGCAAAACCGCAACATGCCTCACAGGGCCCTCATCAATCAAAAAGAAAAAGAAAAAGCCAAGCGGCTTGCCAATCGGCTCATAAAATCATCAAACCCAATGAATATAACAAACGTGTACCTATTTGTCGGGCATACAATTTTATTCCTCTTCTTAGCTTCCATGTTATGACCTGTTCAATATATATACATGTATATGTATGCAATTCCAATCAAATTTTAATTCAGTTCAATATTTTGACTCAATTTGGCTAAATTCACCTTTCGTTTTCTTATTGGTTTTATCATTCCAATATTTTAATTAGTTGGATTAATAATCACATAACACAACCAGCAATCAATAAGTTGGTTAACTTTTCAAATATATATAAATCTTATATATTCAAAAATCATATTTTCTAAGATCGGATTATATATATAATCATAAATACATTAATTATAAACTTGCCACTCTCAACTCATTCTAGGGCATTTCTAACCCCATCTTTAACGAGCTTCTCATTCTAGGATACTACTGATCCTAAATTTAATGAGTTTTCTTTCATAGGATATTACTAATCCAATCTCTGATGAGTCTTTTATTCTGTTCGAACGAGTTGCACCCCAAAGATTTAAGTTAACCAAAGCTCCGATACCATATGTAACGACCCTCCTTCTCGGTTGATCCAAATCGATCGTTAAACTGACTCAAATCGAACCAAAAAGGCGGATACGCTAACTTTGGGCGCACAACACATCGGAACAAACAACAGAAGACTTTTATAAACATCGTAATAATGTTACATCAGAGTACAGAATATCAGAGTATCGAAAATAATATACAGCGGAAAATAAATTTACAATAAATGTAATACAATGCAGCGGAAACAAATAAACTAACACAACGAAAGACTATCAATGCTCTGGACACAGATTTAACCTTCGATCCAGAATCCTGGTAAATGAATAATCTGCAAAACCAAAACTACTAACTGCCCATTTGGAAAATATGGGCATTCATAGTTTAGGTAGAAACAATAAACTCCGAGTCAGTCATGGGACTTGTGAGAGAACTTAGAATAGTTATTAAACTTTACTTTAAAATAAGGTAAATCACGGGACCACGCCGTATGTCACAGAACGGGTTTACCCCCATGAATACCAGTGCATAAACAATAACCAATATTAGACATATGGATCTACAATGCATCATACAACATGCAGTTTTCCTATCTGCCCATTTAGACTTAATCCTAAACATAGATTTTTTTCGAAATCCAATTCACTCTACAGAAATTATTCCCTTGGATTTTATTTCCCGATTTCTTATTTCAAATCATTTGAAATACATATCTAGCTTTATATCAAAGTAGATTTCACTTCGGGATCTCAAACCAAAATCTTTGGAAATATGAATTCCAAAACATAACAATGCATACAAATAAGTATGCAACCAAATACCGGCTCCCCTTAGAAAGGCAAAGGGTACTCACCTAAGCAACTCGATATATATATGTGCACCTCCCACTATGGAGCAGGCTACACTGACCACTCACCAATTAAGGCCCTGTGTCTCTCTCACCCATACTTTTAGTCGTCTGGGTTACTCGAATCTTTAGCCACATACCAAATCATTTCATATCACGAAGTAGGGAAAATCATTTCACAACATAATAATCGCAAGTACTTTCCAAAATATAGTACTTTACATTAGCAATTCACACATATGATCAGTCACTATTAATCACATAACCTTTGAGTTCGTACGTCTCTGTAACGACCCGCATTCTACGCATCGGAGGATCGTAGAATATTTATTTCATTTTCATATGAAGTCATATGGTCGTGTAACTTTGGGGAACGACTATTGGGGTCATTCCCCTGTTCATGATTTTTGCTGAATTTTAAATGACCGTTTTACCCCTGACAAATCTTGTTTCGTCAATAACTTTTGATTAGTAAAGAGCTTTGACCTGAAACCACTTCCGTTGGACTCGGATGATGGTTTATCTTTTCTATAGTGCTCACATTAATCAAACGGACTTACCGTTTGGGAGATATTGTTGAAATAAGGTTTGGAAGGTAAAAACAACATAATTGGGCTTAGTCGGGTGATTAACAGTTAAGTCCATAACCCATTTCGGGATTAGGGTTATGGGATGGCTGATAGAGTTTGGAAAATCAGTTTTTATTCAATTTTCTAGCCGTCATTTACCTTCCTCTAACCCTAGCAATGGCCTCCACCTTCTAAACTACCTCCTAATCACATTTTAGTCCAATATTAAGCTAATCAACATCAAATCAAGGCAAATTAACATCAAATTGGAGGTAGGGCTGCTGAGTTGCATTGGGATTTGAACCAAATCAGAGATATTTTCCTATCTAAGATTTATTTGTGGCAATGGTGAGTGATTAACATGTTTTTACACTAATTACGACTAATTAGGGGTGATTAGTGATAATTACCAAAATTATGCATCATAAAAATATGTAAGAATATGTAAAAATTCCTAAATATTATTTTATGCCTCTGTTAGAAATTTGGGTTAATTTAGACATATTTTGCTATTCCTATAGTTAAATCATGCTTAATGGGATTAAGGGAAAAAACATGGGTTTTGGTATGTTTGATCTATATTAACATATTATAATTGTTGTTTTGGTGATTATGGTTGATTATACATGTTGCTATTACTGTTTGGTATGGTTGTTGTTTGCATAGAAAAGCTAGAATGGTCGAAAACGCCGTCGTATGGCATAAACAGTTGCGGGAAATAAGTGCAGGAAATCGGATCAGGTCATGAACCCCGAACCGAATCGATTCGTGACCTAGATGCCACGATCTGACTCGAACAAGGCCTCACGAGGCGACCCACTCATATGAAGGAGGCACCACGACTGATCCGAATGGAGAAGCCACAAATCAGACCTAGACGCTCATCACGAACCGACCCAGGCTCACGAACCTAAGTGGAGCACGACCCGATCTGAAGGAGGCACCACGACTGATCCAAACCAGTTGCTCCATCATGACCTGAGTAAGACCCATGAACCGGTTACCCCCGAACAGAAGTATGAGCATGAACGGAAGTTTGGAGTCACGAATCGAACCGGGGACAAGACCGAACCGAACCAGAAGAAGACTAAAAACCCGAGATGCAAAGGAAGTCCAAGTGAGAAGTTATTACTGAGGATCCAGATGGGAACCAACGAGTTAACTTCATGGGTTGGGCTTTGTTGCGGGACGTGTGCAAAGGGGTCATCGATATCTATAGCTTTAGTTCACCACTGAATGACGGATTAGTGGCTATGGATCAGCGCAATGAGATCATTAAGACTCCCAAGGGTAAGTGATCGTAGCATGGCTATGGATCAGTGCAACGGGGCCATTAGGACTCCCAAGGAAAAGGTGATCGTAGCAAGGGATTAGTGGCTATGGACCAGCGCAATGAGATCTTTAAGAGCCCAAGGGCAAAGTGGTCATAGCAAAGGATTTGGTGATCAAAGTGGTGGATATCATATACTTTACGCACTGAGTGAGAGATATGAGGTTGATTGCTATGTTTGATTTTTGCTATCTTATTGTGCTAAATCTTTGGTTGCAGGTCTAGACTCAGGTATGATTATTTATACCTGTTATTGTTTTGTTTTGCTGCTATCGCTCATACCAGACTTTTGTCTGACTCAGAGTTTTATGTCTCTTCTTATTACTCTGGGTGCTCCTAAACGAGCAGACCAGAGACAGGTAGGTGGTATGCAAGAGTAGCTGTCCGGAGAGGAGCAGGAAGCTTCCACGTACTATTTACATATATTGTAACAACCCGAGTTCTGACAGACCGAATTTTTTCAAAAACCCAATCCATCGAAACCCGACTTGGGCGCTCTGGTATCATGTAGAAAAAGACAGAGATAAAGAAAACATGTCATAATTCGTAAGCATCTTACAGAGGAAGGAATTCAAAGTATAATATACTTTAAATATAGTTTTACCTTATAAAACATACTGCCTAACCAGTATCTAAAGCTTATACCATCTCTGTCATGAACCTAACCTGGAAGTATGTAATGAGAAGGGGGTCAGAACATAAGTTCTGTGGGAGTGGGCTTAGAATAAACTTCTGTATAATTCTACATATACCGTTCAGTTATATTTTCTTGCTTATTAGGTTATTCGTGATATTAGCCCTCTAGGCTATACTCATGTCCCACTAGTAGATTAACCTAATATAACGTATATGTAGATACACCTAACTCGTATAATCCTTTCCATGTATATATACAGTCCCTTTCCGTATGTCGTATGGGCTTCATCATGTAAATCTATACTACTTTAGTGTAGTGCCACTATTCTCGAAGTCGTTTGGACTATCACTCTTGATCTTGCTAGATTCCGTTTATTACCTAGATCTAATCTAGGGTTTTCTATCCAACGCTTTCTAGATTCAACCAGGGTTTACGCTACCCAGGGCCACTGGGGTTTATGCTACCTATTGAACGCTTTCTAGATCCGACCAGCGTTTATGCTACCTAGGGCCACTAGGGTTTATGCTATCTATCGAACAATACTCCCTAGTCTAGGACACACTACCCAGAGCAATATATGTTCCTAGACTTTACGTTCCAATCGTGTCGTTAAACGTGTTAGATATCTAGTTGCACATGTCTTCTATATGTGCGGTCCGAGTCCCGTAGCATGGCTAATCAAGAAACACGGAACTCGGTCGGGAGCTTTAAGTTATATGCCGATGCAGATGCTAAGGTCTGTTTTATCTATATGTGGCTATGGTCCCACTTGACCACTCCCTCAACTAATGAAAGACACCCAAGAAAATCAAGAATGAGAACTGTACGCAAGCCCTCTATGCCCCAACAAACCTATTGGTCACCCTCACCCATAACTAGATAGCAAAGTATATGGTCTTTTGGAGTTCTCCGCCTTTCCGCTTGCGTGTCACGATTGACTCAAGATGGTAGGTAGACGACGACGTGCTATCACAGGGTTAAACAAGATATCGTCGCCTCACGCTGACCCATCCTAGTCTTTAGGTTGCTTATATTGCAACCAAGGCATACCCTTGGCTTTTCTAACGCAGACCTTAACCTCTGTGAGAGCAGGAGGATCATCTGCAATCTCACAGAGGGATACCAAGAGTACCCTCACGTCCCCTCGAAGCCGCGTGCTTCGTAATCCAGTTCGTTGGAGCCTTCTTAATGATCAGATGGACGTTCTCTTCTCCTCGTGTTCTACTTGGCTTTCTTGACTAAGGTTTACTACTTAGTTCTCTTAACTAAGGTTTACTACTTAGTTTCCTGAATCGCTAGCTTTCTTAACTAAGGTTCACTACATAGTTTCCTGAATCGTTAGCTTTCTTAACTAAGGTTCACTACTTAGTTTCCTGAACCATTAGCTTTCTTATCTAAGGTTTACTACTTAGTCCTCTTAACTAAGGTTTACTACTTGGTTCTCTTAACCAAGGTTTGATACTTAGTTTCTGTTACTTAGTCCTCTTTAACTAAGATTTGTTACTTATTTCCTTTTAACTAAGGTTTACCAATGAATTCAAGCATGACTTAAGTTCTCTTTATCAAATGATAGCATATGGGTGTTTTTCCACATTTTCAGCTTAGATTAACTTATTTCATGGTATAAGTTGTCCCACCCTTCGAGTCTTGTATTACATCTTAAGTCATATTCATTTCTTATCCCTAGGATCAGTTTATCTATTATTTAATCTTATCATTCCTCACTTTTCCTTACTTTGATACTGTTATATTGGTTAAGTTTGCCCATGTGTTCAAGTTGACTTAACCCCCAATCACGTATTTAATTCAACCCACACGTACCATGCTAAATTGGTTAAGTGTTCTCTATCAGTTCATGTTGACTTAACCCACCCATATATCATAACAAATTCTAGGTGTCATAGGCCAATTATAAATTTACAAGCATGTTCGTGTTCATTCTAGATATCAAATGTCAATTACCAATTCACAAGCATGTTCATATTCAAGTTATGCCACTATTGTCAATTTCATGTCATGTGTTGAGTTCCATAATCACATAAAAACATGGTTTGTCTAATATATTCCATTTTTAATTATGTTTCTAGGATCTTAACAGCATATCGAATTTTCAAGTCTCAAATTCAAGCTTTACACAAAAACCCCAATTTATGTTCATGCTTATAATCCCGTTAATAGGCTATACCTATTATTCCAGTTTCCCATACATGTGTTCCTAACAGGTTGCTATCATTCCTCATATGTTGGGTAAGCTTATTCACATGTTAAGTGCTACTTAACCCATTTCTAATTTGCTTACACAACCATTCATGTAATAATCTTTTTACCCAAATTGCCTAATTCATTGATTAAATCTCAAGCTCTTCCCAAATAACTATAATTTACACGCAGTTGACCTTGGCTTGAAGGTAGCCAAAGTTTCAAAAATAAAAAGGAAGAATAGGGAAGAGGAATAGATTAAGCATATAAAGATTATTTTAAATTGCAACATGAATTTTAACTGAGGAATGACGAACGATAATAATACTATTATGCATGAAGTGTATTGTAATCTCACTCACTGATTTAAGAATGGATCTTGAATTCTTGGATCTGATTTCTGAAATTGAAAAGCTATCCCTTGACGTAGATTATCGATCCTCTAATTTAGATTTGATTCTTAGAAAAGAGTTGTTGAAGTCGTTGAATTAGCCTTTGATTCTCTACTTGAATTCTAACGAAGAACTTGAGCAGCATAACTCCGTCTTTGATTTATTTTGATATGAATTAGGGAAGAGTATAGGCATAATGAAGATGTGTAGAGAAAACTGTAGCCTTAGGGGTGTTTGTATAGGTGCTCAAGACCTTATCGTGCAAGCAGCGCTGAGTTAGCACTGAACCCAGTTAAGAAAATAGTCTAGGTTCACAGATGAATCTAGCCAAATTTTATCGTACACGCAGCGCTGAGTCAGCATTGGGTCCCGCAAGCTGTTTTGGCGCAGAAATTCGAATTTCGAATGTTTGAATTGTTTTGGCATAGAAATTTGATTTTTTAACTTTTGAATTTCTGGAATTTATTTAACTGTTTCATTCACATGAAATATTCTTATATGTATACAATTACTCTACCGACCATTTTATGCGTATATATATATATACACAATTTTCGTTTTATTTTCAAAATTCAAACGATGTTGTACCATTATTTGATTCTCGCAATATTTCATTGACTGTAGCCTTATCTTGAATTTTATCTTTTGTTTACATATGTTTATGCATATATATATATATATATATATATATATATATATATATATTCATATATATACATATGTTTTCTTTATTTTCTTATATGTACGTTCTTATCCTTTCAAATTTTGAATTTTTATACGTACATATATTTGCATGTTCAGTTGGCCCTTTCTAAAACAAAGATAAAAATTATGCCGCCGCCGGGGTTCGAAACCCCAACCTCCATGTTACAAATCCAATGTCTTAACCAACTGAACTATGAAGTCTTTTGTTAATAAGTCTTAGAACAATGATAATTATTGTTCTCTCCTTACTTCTCTTTTTCATGTTAGTTACAATACTTAAATTAAACCATTGCATGAATCTTTTTCTTTTAATGTTAATGCATTGTGTTTGCAAATCAGTGCATGCAACATATTTACATTGCATGCAACCAATCCTTTCTTTCTTTTAATGCATGCATTACATTTTTTTCTTCAATGCATGTATTTATTACATGCAATCCTTATTTTATTCTTTGTTTTATATTTTAATTTGTTTGTTTGTATATATATATATATATATATATATATATATATTTCTCTTGTGCGTATACGAACTTCTAGGCTTAATAACTTCTTCATATGATGTCCGTTTTACGCAAATCAGGTGTCTATCTTGACTAGAATTCCGATACGGACGCAATGCTAATGTCTGTTTTACTTAATTCCTGATATTTAAATTAAGTAATTTTATTTTCTCATCTCTTCGATTACACACATTGTTATCGCATTAATTTCCTTACTCTTCAATGTATGAATTAATTTTTCATTATACATCACCATTATTTACCTATCTATGCATATATACATATTTGTACATTTTTAATTATATTAAAAATGTGGGATGTTACATTCTCCCACCCTTAAAGAATTTCGTCCCCGAAATTTGATAAGAGTAAAATAGATAATCCCTCGCAATATCCATCCATCCAGTGTGCATCCAATTGTTGCAAATATTGTGCAAAGTGAGATACATCATAGTAAAGTGTGTATGCCTAGTTTGGATCCACCTATATGTATGCAAATTTTAAAACCCTTTCAAAACATGATGCTCACATCCTAAATATACTTGCAGTTCTATATGAATGCAATATTCTTGAAAAATCAAAATATTTTTCATCCAAGTTTTCCCATACTCTTATAGAATAAGAGCATGGTTCACCCAATTGTCGCATCCAAAACCCTACCAACGATCATTAAATTCGAAATTTAGAAAAATCTAATTTTCTAAATTCGATTTCTTATGTTACAAAAAGATATAAAACGAAAGAATTTACATTTTCCGCTGTATCTTTTATAATTGCACTCGGATTTTTATATAACTATTCTATAAAACTTCCTACTTTCCTATCCAAGCACAACCACATAAGAAAACTTTCCTTTCTCTTTCATCTTATCTTGGAATAATTTCATATTTATTCATCTTTTTCTTAAGATTTCCATTTTCTTTTCCCGTCACATTTGTTGCCTTACTGAATTTATTGTCTCTTGTTAGCTTAGGCTTTTCTCTTTCGTAGCTTATTTGACTTAATCCAATTAATTAAGTTTATTATTTCAAATATGTTTTTTCTGTTTTCAACTCAAACAACATCCTACACAGCTACTACTATGGGCCAAGAATCTTAGGACTTGTCATCTCAGACAATTGCGAGTCCACACAACAGGATCTACCCACTTACTTGCCCTTTACTACTTTGTAGTCACTACTAGTCCTTGCTGTGCATTACTAGCCTATACTTTTTCTCTCTTTCTCAAGCAACAAACCTAGATTTCTCAATGCTTATGCATTCTACGGGAATTTTCCATTAGTTTAATATTAGCTAATCCCTGACTGTAAATTGGCAAGAGAGTAACTCCCTAAATGTCAACCCCGAAGACCGAAATCAACATCAGATTGACACCCAGAGAATCATTCAACTCAATCAATATCTAGTTGGTTCCAATTGTTTAATTCATAGCTTTAACTTTCTCTCGTCATTTTCTAGGCACTAATCCTTACCTATTCCATTCTTTTTAAAACATGGTTTGACCTCCTTTCTTTTCATTACATTTTTCTTTAAAAAATTAAAAGTGTTAAATCTTTGTTTTCTTCTCCAAAACTTGTTTTCGCCAAACCATAAAAACATGTTACAGAGTAAAATGCAAAACATTTTTTTTTTCAAATCAAAAACTGGAGTAGACAAGGACAACTATCGGGCTTACATTGTTTCTAATTATAATGTTAATTTAACTACTCGCTATAAGGTGCGGACATCTATTCTATTCCTACAACTTATTTTGTCCACCCAACAAAATTTCTTCGTAAATCAATAATCAAAATTTATTGTTAACATAATAGAATTTTCTTTTACAAAAAGCAACCTTTTCTTTTCAATCCTTTCATATATTATAATATGAAAACTAGCGACCTATATATGCTCTATATTATGCACTTTTTAATGAGAGAGTTCTTTTAAAACAAGAAATCATTGTTTTACCAAAGTATACACCACATTACTTTAAAAACCCAACATGCACTGAATATGTCCTTTACGTATTTTTCTTAAACATCAAAAATACTTTTAAGATTAAAACTTGAAAAAAACCACAAACTCTTTTACAAATTCAAGTTCTTAAAAGTTTATTATTGGGTTAGACTCAAAGTGGGTCTTTCAACTCAACTAGACTTTCCTAGACACTTTCCAAACCAATTCTCTCAACTATATATATTCCTAATCCATTTTCCACATTTTAACCTTTTTCTAACTTATAAGGTTTCACTTCTAAACCCACTACTCTGAAACAACAACATTTCAGTTTTAATTCTTATGGGATACTTTCTTTCTCCAATACCAAATCATATTGTACACTTTCCAACCAAATCACCTAAGGGTCTTAAAATTTCTAGGTTCATTCCTTTAGTGTACAAAATAGTTATCCCAACTCTTTCCATTTCTAGTGGGCTACTTTATGGATTTAGGTTTATATATATAATATTTATATTTTAGAAAATAAAATACGTTTACTCATTATCTCCCTAAGATCACTAAACCGATGCTCTGATACCAGATGTAACAACCCGGATTCCGACAGACGATTTTTTTTCAAAAACCCAATCTATCGAAATCCGACTTGGACGCTCTGGTATCCTGCAGAAAAAGATAGAGGTAAAGAAAACATGTCAGAATTCGTAAGCATCTTACAGCGTAAGGAATTCAAAGTATAATATACTTTAAATATAGCTTTACCTTATAAAACATACTGGCTAACCAGTATCCAAAGCTTATACCATCTCTATCATGAACCTAACCTGGAAGTATGTAATGAGGAGGGGGTCAAAACATAAGTTCTGTGTGAGTGGACTTGGAATAAACTTTTGTATAAACCTACATATACCGTTCAGTTATATTTTCTTGCTTATTAGGTTATTCGCGATATTAGCCCTCTAGGCTATACTCATGTCCCACTAGTAGATTAACCTAATACAACGTATATGTAAATACCCCCAACTCGTATAATCCTTTCCATGTATATATATAGTCCCTTGTTGTATGTCGTACGGGCTTCATCGTGTAAATCTATACTACTTTAGTGTAGTGCCACCATTCTCGAAATCGTTTGGACTACCACTCTTGATCTTGCTAGATTCCGTTTATTGCCTAGATCTAATCTAGGGTTTTCTATCCAGCGCTTCTTAGATTCAACCAGGGTTTACGCTACCCAGGGCCACTGGGGTTTATGCTACCTATTGAACGCTTTCTAGATCCAACCAGGGTTTATGCTACCTAGGGCCACTAGATTTTATGCAACCTATCGAACAATGCCCCCTAGTCTAGTACACACTACCCAGAGCAATATATGTTCCTAGACTTTACGTCCCAATCGTGTCGTTAAACGTGTTAGATATCTAGTTGCACATGTCCTTTACATGTATGGCCCGAGTCTCGTGGCAAGGCTAATCAAGAAACACAGAACTCGGTCGGGAGCTTTAAGTTATCTGCCGATGCAGATTCTAAGGTATGTTTTATCTGTATGTGGCTATGGTCCCACTTGACCACTCCCTCAACTAATGAAAGGCACCCAATAAAATCAAGAATGAGAACTGTACGCAGGCCCTCAATGCCCCCACAAACCTATTGGCCACCCTCACTCATAACTAGATAGCAAAGTATATAGTCTTTTGGAATTCTCCGCCTTTCCGCTTGCGTGTCACGATTGACTCAAGATGGTAGGCAGATGACAACGTGCTATGTAATAACCCCAAACTTCCGTGGTGCGAAAGTAAGGATAATCATTTGGAGTACAACATATTTGCAACAACAACAGATCTCAAAGATTATCATAACACATAATTATTGCAGTGGAAAGATAAAAGTCATAAACATCACACCAACTGAACCACAGAGTACGCAGTTTATAAGATACAACTTAGCAAAATACAAGTCTGAATCAAAGGAAATAAGTTCCAACTCCAAACGTACATCAAGATACAAGATGAAATAAAGTCTCTAAAGCAGAAAATAAAGAAAAAGGAGTTCTTCGTCTTCTTCTTCCAAGCAGTCTTCAATCCAGAAAATGTCCCCCTAGAAACCTGTTACTGGGCTGCCCGTGTGGAAAGAGGGCACCCGAGTTTGCAAAGTGAAACAAACATCGAGTCATTCGTGGGACTGGTATGAGAAATCTTTCTACACTGACTATCAATATGGCGAAATCACAGGACCACGCCGCTAACGCGGAATGGGTTTACTCCATTGGATTGCCAGTGCGTAATTAAATAGTTTTAATATAAAATAACGCAATGACTTTTGAAAAAAAATGAAATCATTATAAGGCTCAAGTCCCATCACACAATGCAACGCAAACCGGAGGATAGAATTTTACCTTATAATGATCAAATATGCTTAACACATGTAAAATAATGTTTTTAGTATTATTATTAGTGTCTAAGCATTTTAATATACTTCAAAATAAATGTATCAATCCTAGACGGCATAGCTACCATATACTATGTCGCCATATATAGTTTACAATCAAATCGCAGTGTCGTATTGGGAATTGGGTTTCTATCATGAAATCGAGGCTAGAGATCATCCTCTCCGATTCGAGACACTCTAGCAAATGCCTCAGGGCCCGGACTCTGGTGAACCCTTGGATCTTCAGGGCCGGTCCCTACCTAACGGTAGCGGATTAGTTATGCCTGAACACACGCTTCCCGGTTCCTTTGAACCTCCATATGGTCACTAACAACCTATAAGTCTAAGGTACCTCAATCCATCATCAACATAAGTAAAATGTCATCCAGTTTAAGCACTGTCACCACTCCTAGCTAGAAAGAAACGTGTGCACTCCCTGCAGTCCTTATCCCGTTTTTGACTCATACCGGGGTGTGAGGCTTGCGAAGTTACGCTATACACAAAGCTATGCCTAAATAGGCTATGTTTTGATCATCAACCACAAGGCCTGCTTTCCAACAAAAGCCTTATTATTTGCATCTTGGCATGCCACATTGACCATTCACGCCATGCTACCGACAACTATTGATATATACCAGGGTGTTAAGTAGAGAATAAATTCTCCACCACCAAACAGACATACATTAATAGAAATCGATTTAATTACATGAAATGAATTCCAACGTCAGACACGCATCCATTTACAAGTCCATTCTGGGTCTGAACGAAACCAGAAATACCCGAGAGATTCTCGCTTATCCGTACAATCAACACACACGTCCGGACAACTACTGCTTCAACCCCGTCCTGGGAGCAAGTCAGTCCAAAGCATCAGTAGTCGTCGTCCATTTGATGTGAAGATCGCCGGTCTTCAACCATCGTCTTCTTATATCTTTCATTTAATCGTCGTGCAATTATTTGAAATGAGTTAAACTCGGTCTTTTCAAATAATTATCATTTAAATCATTTCATATCTCTAATATTTATTTAAAATGATTTATCGCTATCTCTGTTTATTTAAAAAAAATAGCTCAAAATAATAAAACGACGCTTCGGGTCAGTGGGCTGCCATGGCGCTGTTCTTACCAAATTTTGATTTACACATATTTTGAAATCTAACCGTCGGATTTTGACAAATTTTATATCGTGGAAAGCTCTTCTCAAAGCGGTCCTAATGGTTCCAGTTTTGGGAAAATCCAACGGTCGGATCTTTCGGTATAATCGTTTAAAGTTACGATTGCCGATACGCGAACTACCACACGCATTTCGTTTAATTTTATATTTATATTTATATGTATGCAAATATAAATCATTTGGAGATTTAAACTATAAAAAGTCATTCTTTTAGTCGTATCTAAAATGACGATAAAATATTACTTTTATTTCTCTGCTTTTTATTTATATCTAAAATATAAATAAAATGTATTTTTCTCATTTCTGTGTCTTTATTTACATCTAGAATGTAAATAAAGATTTACCTTTCTAATTCATATTTTTATTTGTAACTAAATTACAAATAAAAATATACTTTATATAATCATATTTTAATTTGCAACAAATTTGCCAATAAAAATTCACTTTTGCTAATCTTGTTCTTATTCTCATCTAAAATATGAATAAAATAACCTTTTTAATTTCACGTTTTCATTCACATCTAAAATGTGGATAAAATATACCTTTTTAAATTCAAAATTTTCATTTGTTACTAATTTGCAATTAAAAAGGTGTAATTCTTTACTATGTTTTGTTTACATCTAAAAATGCAAACAAAATATGTAATTCTTTTTCTATGTCATATTTTATTTACTCTAAATATAAATAAAATGTGCCTATTCCTAATTTATGTTTTATTTACTCTAAATGTAAATAAAATGTTTCTTTTTTTCTCCCTTATTCTTATTTATTTACACTGCATGTAAATAAATATTTCCCTTTACTTCTCTTTCATGTTTATTTACCTAAGTGTAAATAAATGTGTCATCTTAAATTACATATCCTTTTTACATAAGAATGTAAATAAATGTGTTCTCTAATTTTATTCTTCTATTCTTTTTACATAAGAAAATATGAATAAAGGTCATCGCCAAGTTTATTCTTTTTTGCATAAGAAGATGCAAATAAAGTCGTTCTCATATTTTGTTCTTCTTATTTACATAAAAAAATGTAGATAAAGTTGATCGCAAAAATGTTCATTTTATTTACATAGCAAATGTAAATAAAGTTTTCACTACAACTATGTTCATTTTATTTACATAGGGAATGTAAATAAAGTTACATCGCAAAATTTGTTCTTTTATTTACATAGAAAAATGTAAATAAAGTTGCATCGCAAAATTTGTTCTTTTATTTACATAGAAAAATGTTCTTTTTCAATGTGACGACATAACGCTTAAAATATGTGTTCAATTTCATATTTCTACACAACGCTAAAAATATGTTTATTTTACATATATTAACACGACGCTAAAAATATGGTTCACTTTTCATATTCTAACGTAACGTTAAACATGATTCACTTTTCATATCTCTACTACATGTAAAATCCCATATTTCAATATTTGGAATAATAGAAGTTTTGGGTGTCGACTAACATGACCAATTCAATATAACAATATATGAAATCTACATGTAATTTGGTGTGAAGTTCTCATGTCAACACAAACGATAGCAACATAAGATTTGGTGTCAAGCTTCATGCCACACATACAACGAACATATGATTTGGTGTATAATTTTCATTAATCAAAATAAAGGTCTCATCTTTATTTTATTTTGTGAATCAAAATAAAAGATCTAAACTTTCTTTTATCTTATAAATCAAATAAAAGATCTAAACTTTCTTTTATCTTATAAATCAAATAAAAGATCTAAACTTTCTTTTATTTTATAAATCAAATAAAAGATCTAAACTTAAAGAAAGAAATAGAAAAAAGAAAAGAAATAAAGATGAGAACTTGTATGAAGATTACATCAAAATTTATGGATCTAGACGAACCTGGCTATCTCAAGACATCACAAAGCATTACAAATCACACAAAATAATAAATAAATTCTAAATTACCACATCGCAGATCTATATTATTTACGTACAGACAATGATTCAAACAATCGAGAGAAATAATTAAATTATTTAATTATTTAAAAATTAGAAATCTCACCTTAAATCAAATTCAGCTCAAAAATTTCAAAGGTCCAGAATCAGTCCTAGTTAGTCCTGACGCGTAGATCTTGTTTCTGTGATTCCAACGGTTCGAAAATCGCTGAATTCTGACCACGTTTGAATAAAATACGAATTATTTTACGTTGTTATATCTTAAATAAAATTATAAATTAATTAAAAGGGTTTTACCCTTCTTTCCTCCTCTGTTTAATCAAAGCCGTCGAGTTCAACTGTTGTTCAGAACCTAGGGTTCACTTTTGCTCGTCGTACGACGCACTGGAGGCCGATCAGAGACTGGGACTTCGAAGAGGAGGGTGTGGCACCGGTTTGCTGGAGGTGGGGGCCCACTCGATGGCGAGTTCGGGTGACGGCGGCGGTCCAAAGTCGGGGTGTTTGGGTGGTCGGTTCTCGGTCTACAGGTGATGGTGGTGGGTGATGGCCGTATGGATTGAAAGAGGGTGGAAAGGGCTTCGAAGTGGTATAAGTGCTGAGGTCTGATTCGTGGAGATGGAAGAGATTTTAGAGGGAGAGGGTTAGAGCGTCGATGGCTATAGATAAGAAAGAGGGCGGCGGCTGTGAAGACAATAAACAGTAGTTTAGGGTTTTAAATTCCTATTTTCAATGTATTTTTACAATTAAATCCATATCTTTTTAACTGGTCCAATTCTAGTCCAGCAGAAGGTGACCCTAGCCAATAGCCCATCCAACGGGACAGGTCCCGTCAGCCCAAACGGCTGTCTGAGGCCTATTTTATTTAATTTAATAATTAAATCCATTATTAACTTAATTCGTTCGCATAAATAAATTCACCGAGGTCACATACGGACTCAGAAAAATCCTGAAAAAATATATTTGGCTTCGTTATGCCGATACGGTCCTAACAAAACTAACCTTGTCGAATTCTGAGACCGTTTGAAAAAATGACTATTTTTTAGTTGATTAAATTTGACTGAATTGAACAAAACACAGTTTCTTTTGCCACGCTCACATATTAATTCAGAAAATTCTATAAATTGAAACATAGCAATAATTTGACATTCCGGTTCCAACAAAAGTGGTTTCGTCGAAAACAGAGGTCGTTTGAAAATTGGCTATTTTCACTTGCTTTAATATTATTTAAAAAATGAAAACTTAAATTTTTGGCACATTTTCCAACCAAATTATTTAAAATAATTTTTTAAATTGGTTCGGATTTTCCGGGTCGTTCAATCTCCCCCACTTAAGAGCTTTTCGTCCTCGAAAAGGAAACAAAGTAAAGTAGGAAACGAGACGGAAAATGTAAATTATTGTGAATGTACCTTAACACAAGAGTTACTTGGAGATGTCCACTCTGCACTTGAGGTAAGCCTTTGTGATGCTTTCCTCTGTCTCCCAAGTACAGTCTCTAGGATCCCCACTCCACTGCACCTTGACTAGGTGGATCCTCTTGTTCCTCTGCACTCGGGTTTCTTTTCCAACGATTTTCACTGGCTCTCTCCTTACTTCTAAGTTCGGAGTAATCTCCAATTCTTTTTGTGCTTCTTCCTCCACAACTAAGTCTGGGTCATGAACATGTTTGCGGAGTTGAGACACATGAAATACATCATGCACCCCAGGCAACCAGTCAGGCAGCTGCACTCTATAAGCTAGAGTACCGATCCTTTCGAGAATAGGAAATGGACCAATGAATCTCGGTGCCAACTTTCCAGTCTTCCCAAAATGAACCACGCCTCTCAATGGAGAAACCCTCAAGTAAACATAGTCGCCAACAGAGAATTATAAATCTCTTCTTCGCTGGTCTGCATAGCTCTTATGTCGGCTCTGAGCAGTCAGTTGGCACTTCTTAATCAAATCAACCTTATCCGATGCCTCACGAACCATGTCGGGACCCAAGACTAATCGATTGCCTGTCTCTACCTAACATGCCGGAGATCGGCATGGTCTGCCATATAATAGTTCAAACGGTGACATCTTCAAGCTTGCTTGGTAGCTGTTATTATTAGAGAATTCAACCAAGTGTAAGTGATCCTCCTATGAACCGCCATAATCAAGAATGCAAGCTCGCAACAAGTCTTCTAAAATACGGTTCACCCTCTCAGTCTGGCCATCTGTCTGAGGGTGATAAGCAACGCTCAGGTTCAACATGGTCCTAAGCTCTTCTTGAAAAGCTTCCCAGAATTTGCTAGTAAATATTGGATCCCGATCACTAACAATGCTTTTGGGAACCCCATGCAGTCTGACAATCTCTTTAAAATAAAGCTGTGCCAAACTTCGAGCTGTTCTATTTCACCTGACAGGGATGAAATGGGCAGTTTTTGTTAAGCGATCTACAATCACCCATATACTGTCATTGCCTTTTCTGGTTCGAGGCAAGCCATCAATGAAGTCCATAGAGATTTCCTCCCACTTCCAACCTGGAACTCCTAGCGGTTGCAACAAACCTGCCAGCTTCTGTTGATCACTTTTAACTTGCTGACAAGTGGGACATCTAGCAACATAAATAGAAATATCCCTCTTCATGGACCTCCACCAAAATGTGCGCTTGAGGTCGTGATACATCTTGCTCACCCCAGGATGAATGCTAAGCTTAGATTTATGACAGTCATCCATGATCTCCCTCCTGAGCTCAGAAATGTTTGGGACACAAATTCGGCCTAATAGCCTCAAAACTCCTTTGTCGTCAATTTGGAAACTCGAGGTTTCTCCATCCCGAATTCTTTGGCTAATTCTCTAGATAAACTCATCATCCTTCTGTAGAGCAGAAATTTTATCAATCAGAGTAGGAGTGATAATGAGATTGGCGAGGATGAGATTGATGCCGACCGCATTCTTTCTACTGAGCGCATCGGTACAACGTTGGCTTTCCCTGGAGTATATAGGATATCCAGGTCATAGGCTGCAAGAAATTCAACCCAGCATTGCTGCCTCATATTCAAATCTCTTTGGGTAAATAGATGCTTCAGTGATTTGTGATATGTGTATATTTCGAACTTCTCACCCAAGAGATAATGACTTCATATCTTTAGAGAAAATACAATGGCCATTAGCTCAAGATCATGAGCGACGTAATTCTTCTTATGTGGTTTCAATTGGCGGCTAGCATATGCGACTATTTGTCTCCTTGCATCAGCACTGCACTAATACCTTAAATAGATAAGGAATAACATGTTAAAACGAGATTTGACATTTTAAAAGAATATGTTATTTCTGACATGTTGATTTTTTTTATTTTTTTTAAAAAAACCTTGTTTAGAAGCGTCAGTCCAGACATTCAAATCCTGATTACCGTCTATAATGGTTAACACAGGAGCATTGGTCAACCTCCATTTTAGATCTTGGAAAGCGGCCTCACATTTGGGTGTCCAAACGAAATTTGTGTGCTGCTTGGTTAGGTTTGTCAATGGACAAGCTATCCTCGAAAAATCTTTGACAAATTTCCGATAACAGTCAGCCAGTCCTAAGAAACTTCTGACCTCTATGAGAGTTCTAGGCTACTTCCAATCTTGGATGGTTGAGATCTTTCCTGGATCTACTGAGATGCCTTCCTTTGATACAACATGGCCGAGGAATTTCACCTCTTCTTGCCAGAATATGCATTTGGAGAATTTGGCTTTCAGCATATTTCTCCGCAAAATCTCCAAGACTTCTCTCAGATGTTGTTCGTGCTCAGCAGTGGATTTAGAAAAGATGAGGATGTCGTTGATGAACACCAGCACGAATTTATTTAAAACATCTCTGAACACTCTATTCATCAAATCAACAAAGTATGCTGGAGCATTACATAGACCGAAAGGCATTACTAGCCATTCATAAAATATATCCGGTCCTCTGAAAGCAGTTAAAGGCACACACTCCTCTGCGATGCGAAGTTGATGGAATCCTGTGGCCAGGTACATCCTAGAAAATACTCGTGCTCCATGCAATCGGTCTAACAGATCATCAATTCGTGGCAGTGGATATTTGTTTTTCAGTGTTTTCTTATTGAGGTCGCGGTAGTCCACACATAGCCTGAGGGTACCGTCTGACTTTGGGACAAATACCACTGCTGCGCCTCATTATGAGAAGCTAGGCCTGATCAGACCCTTCCACAAAAGCTGCTTGATTTGATTTCTCGGCTCCTCTTTTTCTTGTGGCGACATTCTCCGAATAGGATGTACGACAGGCCTTGCATTCAGAGCTAAGTCAATTTTGAAGTTGATTTCTCTACGCGGAGGTAAGCCATCAACTTCCTTAAATACATCAGCGTAATCTTTGACGATAGGGATATCCTCAATAGAAGTAGGGGTGACCTCTAGAGAAGACCAGAATTCTTTTCAATCAGTGGCTGAGCTGTGGCATGGTATAGTAATATTTCCAAGCTTATTTTTAACTTTGACGATTCTCTCCGCACATATTAACTCAACCTTATACTTTGTTAGCCAATCGGTCCCCAGTATGATATCATAACCAGAGAAATTCATGAGGATCAAATTAAAGGGAAACTGGTAACATGAATAAGAAATAGGCACTCTACAAAATTGGTCAAGAATAAGAGAAACTCCTACTGGACTATGGGCTCTAACCAACTCCTTAAGTTTCTTTGGTTTTAGCTTTAACTTTTTAATTGCATCATTAGAGATAAAACTTCGTGCAGCGCAAGTGTCAAACAAAGCAGTAATAGGAATGTTTTTAATATTAAGAGTACCTCCCAAGACATCGGGTTTACCTGGCCCCTCGGTAGAAGCCGGTGCAGTCGCTCCCTCGTAAACATGTGCCACTTCAGACTTCTTCAATAAAGGACAATTCTTGCTAATATGCCCCATCTGGTGGCAATTGAAGCATTCTCTGGTGTCGCGCGAACCTTGGCCCCGATTCTGAGAACTATGGCTATGATTCTGGCTAGGTCCTGATTCGTTCCTCTTGACTCTTTTAGGAGCTTTACACTCGGACTCAAAATGCCCAGTCTTGCCGCAATTAAAGCATGTCAACTTGCTCATGTCCCTCTTCTTCCCTTGGGGCTTAGCAGCAGAAGAATTGCCTGCCTCCGGTTTCTTGTCCGCCTGCTCCTTCTTGTTGTTGCTTTGACTTTTCACTCTATCCTGCTGTCTAGACTCATTATTCTCCTCGTAGCGGCAAGCCATCTCTATCACTTCATTGAATGGGAGCCTGATATGAGCGGTGACTGTGTTCAAATATTTCTTTGAAAGGCCCTTGATGAATCTTTTATTCTTCTCGACTGGATCTTGAATCAATCTAGGAGCATAACGTGAAAGCTCATCAAACTTCCTCACATACTCAAAAACAGACATACTCCCTTGCTGTAGGTTGACGAACTGCTCGCGAAGGTGCTCTCTTGCTTGTGGAGGAACATACTTGTCATTGGAAAGTTCTTTAAATTTGGCCCAAGACATATTGGCCACATCATTGCAAATCTTGACTGTGTCCCACCAATGTCCAGCTTCATCTTTTAAATGCCATACTGCCAGGAAACGCTTTCGCTGATCCTCTAATTCTAAGCCCTCTAAGATCTTTTCACAGTCCTTAAGCCATGACTCTGCCTGAATCCCAGACTCTCGCCCAGTGAAAGGTACACCTCCTAGATTTCTGAATTTCTTTGACATTCTCTCCAAGTCGAAGGGCTGTGGGGGTGGTTGTGCTATGACCTCAGAAGTAGGTTGTTCCTAAGTAATGGGGGTCTCGTCTCTGGTTGGCCCTCTAGCTCCCCCTCGAGCTCCACCTCGGGCCCTGCCTCGAGCTCCACCTCGGGCTCCACCTCGGGCTGTTCTTGCTCTGGTATCCATTTAAATCAGTCTGTACCATCAAGGAAAAAGTCAGACCAACAGAATTGAATGATTTTAAGGAAAGATAAGATAAGGACAAAGTTAAAAGATGACGATGTAATGACTGATAAATATGTGTTATTCTGCTGTGCTCATTATAGGACATTACTAGTCCTATCTGTAATGAGCTACTCGCCTTAGAATAATATGGATTCTATTTAGATGAATTGTTCTAAATATGATATACTCCGAGGCTAAGGTTAACCTTAAGCACTGATACCAACTGTGATAACCCCAAACATCTGTGGTGCGAAAGTAAGGATAATCATTTGGAGTACAACATATTTACAACAACAACAGATCTCAAAGAATATCATAACACATAATTATTGCAGCGGAAAGATAAAAGTCATAAACATCACACCAACTGAACCACAAAGTACGTAGTTTACAGGATACAACTTAGCAAAATAAAAGTCTGAATCAAAGGAAATAAGTTCCAACTCCAAACGTACATCAAGATACAAGATGAAATAAAGTCTCTAAAGAAGAAAATAAAGAAAAAGGAGTTCTTCGTCTTCTTCTTCCAAGCAGTCTTCAATCCAGAAAATGCCCCCCCTAGAAACCTGTAACTGGGATGCCCGTGTGGAAAGAGGGCCCCCGAGTTTGCAAAGTGAAACAAACATCGAGTCAGTCGTTGTAACACCCCGTAATTCTGTTAATATTAATATTCACAAACTAAAGAATAACTAATCTCAAACGTGAGAATTGTGGGAAACGGGTTGCGCCATTGTGTTCGTCTCAGAATTCTGGTTGAAATAGAGTCCGAGTTTGCGTGATTTGGACTTCGTATGAAGGAGATATGGCCATCGGAAGTTTCAGAAAATTCAAAACAGATTTCAGAAAATTTAAAATACAAAATTCGAAGTCAAACAGGCTAGGAGGGAAATTTCCCGCCCAGCACTCAGGTTGACTGGGGAGTCGACTGGGCAATCGACACCCCAGGGACCAGGTCGACTGCGCAGTCGACCTGGGTGTCGACCTGGTCCAGTCGGCTAGGGTCTGACTGAGCCCAATCTTGAGCTGCTGATGTGTCTTTAGGGCTGAGTTGGCAAATTTAACGGTTTAGGTTAGTTCTAAGTTGATCTGACGGCCTAAATAAACCCTAAATTCTATAAATACCTAGGTAGTCTCTCATTCTAAATCACATGAAAAATAGAATAGCCGCCGTCATGCCATCGCCATGGAACTCAGTGTAGCCGCCGCCAACTAAGAAGGAAGAAAGCTAATCAAAACTCTAATTCTACTCAACTCTAAAGCAAATCAAGACTCTCTTTCTTCTCTAATTGTGAGTATGATGATCTTAACAAGATTATTAGCAAACTAATTAGATTAAGATGTGATATGGATCATAAGAAAATGATGTGAATTGTCATATATGTTGTTGTAAACCTTATTCTATCATGTATGTTGTAAATCTTATGTTACAAGATTATGATATCCTATATGTTGTAAATCATGCTATGATGATATTGTATAGGTTGTAGTTTTCTATGCTAAGTTGTGATAAAGCATACATGTTATAAAGTCATGATGTTATTATCTATGTTAATTAGTTCATGTTAATCAAATCATAATATTGATATTATTTGGGCTATGTTGATCTATATGACAAATCATGTATGCAAGTTTAGATTGATTAGTAAAGATTATGAACATATGCCATGACATCTATTTAGATCTAGAATTGTGCTATGACATGTGTGAGTTCTATGGGTTAGATGCTAGTTCACACAATCATTATGTTGCATAAACCACATATGCAAGTTTACACATGAATTTGGATTCTTATCATATTATGTAAATTGTGACATTTTACCAAACAAGTTGACACCTTTAGATCCATGACATGTGTAGCTTTATGCAAGTTGTAGTTTTTTCCTATGCAAGTTTAGGTGTTGGACATCTATCACACATGCAAGTTTCACCCCTATTATGATTAGATCTATTTTATTTTATGTTGTGATAATTTATCTTTGTGCTATGAGTTAGACTATTCGAGTCTAACGTATATTTTGCGTTGAATAAGCGAACGTATAACGGGGGTAGGGGTAATATTAAGGATTTAATATTGAAAAATTGGGGTGCAATTGATATGATTTTGCATACCATAAGTGGATGGCCATAATTGAGTCAATTATGGACATCATTAAAATTGGAATTAATTAATGATTTGAATAGGGATATATTTAAAACTGGGGTAAAAGATTATAAGTGTTAATCAATGCTTAGGACACGAGGTTGGACTCGTTTGTGACGTAAAACTGCCCGGACCCGCCCGGCAAATCCAGTAGTCACAAATGTCAACCCAATATGAGAGGTCCTAGGCCCAAATTAAAGCATAACAGTTGTAAAGACATGAGGTTAGACTCTTTTATGGTGTAAGACTGCCCGGACCCGCCCGGCGAATCCAGCTGTCATAAATGCCAGTCTAATGTGAGAGGTCTTTATGAGGTTATGGCCTGAATGAATTAAGAAATACTTAACCAGATAAACATGTAAGGTGGGACATGGGGGTTAAGTAGGTGCCTTGGGTGGCATGAGGAATCTAGTGGGTGCCTTTAGTGGCATTTGAAATACGATTAGTAAGACTTAACCAAACATACATGTAAATGAACATGACTAAGAGGGTTAAGTGGGATGTACTAGTGGGGACAAGCTTAGGTGGATAGCTTGTGGGGGCCCATTTCAACCAGTAACCCAAACGTATCTTTGTGGGCTTGACCCAAGTCGAGGACGGGACGCGCATACTGGGTTTGACTATAAGAGGCCAAACGGGGTAGCAGTGGCAACGCAAGTCCAACGGGTTTCATATGCGTGTGTGGACCCGGGCTGCTAGGTAAGACGTTGTTGCATCGTGTAGGTATAAGCCGTGCACTCTCAAGTTGTATCGGGTTGCCACTTTAGGGGAGTGATACACCCCACTGTGGGGCCAGCACGGGTATCTACGAGTAGGGTGCCGATCGAAAGTGGGTAGTGGGGTACAACTAGCGGAGATAGGAGCAGGCGGCACCTATGTAGTCAGCTAGGGGTACACGAAGATATTTATATAATTTCTAAGTGAAGCAAGTGGGATCAACCTTTAGAGTGACTGGTGTAGTGCAGTGTAGTAATTATTCGTTAGTATTAGGTGTGCCTTCAACATTATCTTTATCTGCTCTTCCATACCCAATCGTTCATAGACATTTCCTTGTTTTCCAGCTTATGCCTTAGTCTAGTTATTTTGATAATAGTATTGTTAAAATTATCATACTCGCCAGACTTTATGTCTGACCCCCTCTATTTCTATCTTTTTCCCCCCACCAGGTCCTCAGGGTGGGCCCAGCTCTAGCGGAGTTTGATTGGATTGCTTTATCTCTCTTTTGGAAAGCTTGGACCGCTGAAGTAAAGTCCAGCTTGTTATCTTCTTTAATGGCTATTTATGTAATGGGATTATGTATTTTGTTTTATCAAGATGGATATTGTACTTGACTCTGATTTATGGTTTTCTGATGTAACAAACATGTTTAATTTCCACTGCAATGAAATAAAGTTTTAGATTTCCAAGTACTACTTATTATCTATCTTGTTGTAATTTTTCTGTTCTATATTCACTTAAAACCTCCATGGAAGTTAATGCATTCCCTTTGTGAGTGACATTAATGGACGTGGGGTGTTACACGTGGTATCAGAGCTTAAGGTTACCAGAACAGATAATTTTTTTAGAAAAACTATTTTTCTAAAGTATTTTTGGAAGAAGTGTTTTCAAAAATATGTCTTGATGAGTAATTTAAAGAGAAAAGTTTTTTTTATGAAAAACATAATCCCCAATAGCCATATATCTTTATCTTTCGAATTCTCCATTTTGATTCTTTCCTTTTTCGTTTCAGCATGGCTGAAGATCTTAACCTTTCGGATGGTGTAACGATACCAGGATGGTATAGGAGGTTATTAGAGGCTAGGGCCGCTGCAGGTCCAGCCAATGTTCCTCCACCACCAGTTGCACCCGCTCCTCCTCCTCCCCCTCCTTGCGTAGATACTTTTGCAACGACGTGCAAGGAATTTAAGGCTATGGGTGGAAAACCTTTTCAAGGGTCAGAAACGTTTGTGGAGGCTAGAGATTGTCTTAAGGAGGTGGAAGAATTGCTAGAAATCTTTGAAGTAGAAGAAGGGAGGAAAGTCAAATTAGCAGCTGAGTTAATGAAGGGAGAGGCCTCGTTTTGGTGGGAGGTCACTAATGGGGAGCGTTCTGTTGATTCTTGGGCGGATTTCAGGCGTAGGTTTGAGGCAAAGTTTCTCTCAAGGGCAGAAGAGAATCTATATATGCAAAGGTTCTTGACATTGAAGCAAGGAAGCTCATCAGTGAAAGAATATGTTAATAAATTTAATCAGTTAGCAAGGTTTGGCTTGGACTTAGTGAACACGCCGGAGAAGAAGGCTCTGAGGTTCGTTAATGGTTTGAATGAGCCATTGCAAGGGTTGGCTGTGACCCACATCCCTATGGGGGCCACCTTTGAGAAGCTAGTAGACATGGCACTCATGCACGAGGAGAAAGGCGCTAATGCTAATAAGGAACCCGAGAAGAAAGGGGATCAGAAGAAACCACAACAGAAAAACAAGAAGGGTGGTAAAGACAATAATGGCAAAGGAAAGAAAAGATGCTTTAACTGTGGGACACCAGGCCATCTCAGCAAGGATTGCAGAAAGAAAAAGAAGACTGGCTGTTTTCACTGTGGTGAAGCAGGACATCTAGTGAAGGACTGCCCAAAGAAGGGGCAGAGGGCAGGGTCTAACTCGGGAGGACAGGTGCAGGATTTTATGGCACCAGGGCAGGCAAGGGGACAAGTTCAGGCTCTCGCGGTCCCACCGCTGCAAGAACGAGGTAGAACCATTTCTGTTGAAAGCTTAGTTTTTCTGTTTGATCATCCTGTCCGTACCTTATTCGATTCGGGCGCATCGCATTCGTTTATTTCTGCATCATTAGTTGAATCACTGCACTTAAACATCAGTTTAGTAGAGGATCCCTTGGTTGTTTCGAATCCAATTGGGGGCTCAGCTTATTTGTCCATGATGTGTTTGGATTTGAAAATTTCTATACTTAGCATTGAGTTTAGATGTGATGCTTATATTTTGGGCTTCACGGGCTATGGGCTAATTTTAGGAATGGATTGGTTATCCAGAAATGGGGCCGTTCTTGATTGTGAAAGGAGAGTAGTTAGGCTCATGACTCGCCTTGGCAACACTCTCGAAATCTTTTGTAATCCCATAAATTCCGTTATGCTAAGTTATCTAGAATCACTTGACGCGTCTGTGGAGAATCTACGATCTGTTAGAGTGGTCCGAGAATACTCGGATGTGTTTGAGGAGGTGAAGGGCTTGCCTCCAAAGCGGGAGATAGATTTTCGAATATATCTTGTGGATAATGCAAAACCAGTATCTTTGCCAGTACGCCACATGGCTCCTCGTGAAAGGAGGGAACTCAATAAGCAAGTGAAGGAGTTGCTTGAGAAGGGGTTCATAAGACGTAGTATATCGAAGTGGGGTGCTCCAGTAGTATTTGCCACGAAGGCGGATGGGTCCCTTTGACTGTGTGTGGACTATAGAGAACTTAATAAGCTTACTAAGAAGAACATACACCCACTGCCGAGGATTGACGATCTCTTCGATCAGTTAGTTGGCGCCTCAATGTTTTCGCAGTTGGACTTAGCCACTGGATTCCATCAGTTGAGAGTGGCTGAGGATAGCATAGACAAAACTGCCTTTAGGACTCCGGACGGTTTCTATGAATGGCTAGTGATGCCCTTCGGTTTGACAAACGCCCCCGCATACTTTGTTGATTTGATGAGTAGGGTGTTTAGGGAGTACCTTAATAAATTCATAGTGGTCTTTGTAGACGACATCTTGATCTTTTCTAAGAATGAAAAAGAGCATGCCCTACATCTTAGGGAAGTGTTGGAGACTCTACGAGCGCATAACCTTAAAGCTAAATTTACTAAGTGTCACTTCTGGAGAGAGGAAGTGCGATTCTTAGGACACATGGTTTCCAAAGAAGGGATAGCTGTAGATCCCGCGAAGGTGGTGGCCATCCAAGATTGGAAGGTCCCTAAAAATTCTACCGAAGTAAGGAGTTTCTTGGGGTTGGCTGGCTACTATAGGAAGTTTATCAAAGACTTCGCAAAAATATTAGCTCCATTGACACGCCTGACGAAGAAGAACCTAGTCTTCGCGTGGGACGTAGATTGTGATGATGCATTCCAACGTTTAAAGAGAGATTTGACCTCAGCTCCAGTCTTAGTGCTGCCAGACGGGAGTAAGCCATTTACTGTTTATGCCGATGCTTGTGGGACAGGACTAGGCGCAGTCTTAATGCAGGAGGGAAGGGTAATAGCCTATGGGGGAAGACAGTTGAGAGCGCATGAGAAAAATTACCCTACGCATGACCTAGAGTTAGCCGCTATTGTTTTTGCGCTTAAGTCTTGGCGCCATTATCTTCTTGGCGAGAAATTCGAATTGTTCACTGATCACAAATTGCTAAAATACTTGTTCTCTTAGAAGGACTTGAACTTAAGGCAGCAAAGGTGGATGGAATTCTTAACGTCCTACGACTTCGAGATAGCATATACCCTTGGCAAGGGTAACGTGGTGGCAGACGCCTTAAGTAGGAAAAGGTTATCCTTAAGTCCTTTGTTTGTTGAGCGGCGAAGTTTAGAGTTCATTTCTACGTTTGACTTTACACCTTCCATTGACTTCGTACCCGGTTTGCTAGCATCCTTAGAGGTTAGACCTACGCTTTTGGGACGAATTGGTGAGGCACAACGAGACGACCCACAATTGGTTGAGTTAGTAGAAAAACTCAAACGATAGGAGTCATCAAGCCATCTCCGTAGGTATACCCTAGATGATAAGGGTTGGTTACGTAGGGATAGTAGACTTTGTGTACCACGAGACGAGGACTTGAGGAAGGCTATTCTTGATGATGCACATCGTTCGAAGATGACCATTCATCTCGGCGGGGACAAGATGTACAAAAACATGAAGCGAGTTTTCTTTTGGGCCGGTATGAAGAGGGATGTGGCCGAGTATGTCGCTAGATGCTTGGTGTGCCAACAAGTAAAAGCGGAGCAAAAGAAACCCGGTGGGTTGCTTCACCCATTGGAGGTTCCACTATGGAAGTGGGAAAGTGTCTCGATGGACTTTGTGGATGGATTACCAAGATCAAGGAAGGGTAATACGGGAATTTGGGTTATAGTAGATAGACTTACTAAATGCGCCCATTTCATTCCCGTGAAGAGTAAGAGGACTGCTCCATGGTTAGCTTATGTATATGTTCGAGAGATAGTTCGTTTGCATGGTGTTCCTTCTAGCATAGTAAGCGACCGCGATCCTATCTTCACTAGCGAATTTTGGAAGAGCTTACAAGAGGCGGTAGGGACTCAGTTATATTTGAGCACCGCGTATCATCCTCAGACGAACGGCCAGACTGAGAGGGTGAATCGCATTCTAGAGGATCTTTTGAGGCTATGTATCCTAGAATTTGGGGGTACATGGGAAGAGCATCTTCCGTTGGTGGAGTTCGCATATAATAACAGCTTTCAGTCTAGCATTGGCATGGCACCTTTCGAAGCTCTTTATGGACGACCTTGTCGTTCACCTACATGTTGGTGGGAATCTACGGATAGGATCTTACATGGGCCCGATATGATTAGAGAGACTTCGGAAAAGATCGACTTGATTCGAAGAAGGATGAAGACGACGCAAGATAGACAGAAATCTTATGCAGACAAAAGGAGGACAGATCTTGAGTTTGATGTTGGGGACATGGTCTTTATCAAAGTGTCTCCACTACGGAATGTTGTTCACTTTGGGTCCTTTGGGAAATTAGCACCAAGGTTCGTAGGGTCGTTTCCTATTAAGGAGAAGATTGGACAGAAGGCGTATAGAGTGGAGTTGCCTGAGAGACTTAGTGGTGTACACGACGTATTCCATGTGTCACATTTGAGGAAGTGCCTACACGATACCGCGGAGGTGGTAGAGCCGAACTTGCTTAGAGAGGTGGAGATAGAGCGTGATGCGATGATTCGACGAGCTCCTACGCGCATTCTTGGGTCAGAGATCAAGAAGTTGAGGAATCGAGAGGTCAGACTAGTCAAAGTGCAATGGGGAGATAACGAGAGCAACACTACTTGGGAGACAGAATCGAAGATGCGTTCGTTGTACCCTTTTATTTTTTAGGGTATGTCCTTTAATTTCTCCTTTATCGCTTAGCTTGTACTTATCTTATCTTTAGTATGTCCTCTCGCTAGTATCTTTGACCTTTAGTTAGGATAATCCTATGGTTGAAACATGTGTTTGAGACATGTTATGTATGATGGATGCAAAGTGGATGCAAGTGTTTGCTAGTGGTTGCTCGTGGACGCATATACACACACTATTAGGCACTAGATCGGCTCAGTCACTTCATATTGCATATTGCATATATATGGATATATTTAGTAAAATGGATGTATGAGGATTTTTTTTATCATATGGATGCTGCATTCAGATGATGATTGTGCACGCATATAGAGATAATATGTAGCATTAAGGAACTTTTGCATACATAATGGACGCATGGCGTTATCATGATTTGCATTAAGGAGATCATCTGAATCAGTGGACCGCCTTATTTTGCATTAGATATGGACATATACACACACTGTGCATTTAAACATGAAAGCATTAGAAGTCCATAAGGACAATGGATGCCTGTGTTTGATGGTTGAGTAGATGGACGATTGGATGTTAGGATATACATTCTTCTTGACTTGAAGATTTCGGGGTCGAAATCCTTTAAGGAGGGGAGAATGTAACACCCCGTAATTCTGTTAATATTAATTTTCACAAACTAAAGAATAACTAATCTCAGACGTGAGAATTGTGGGAAACGGGTTGCGCCATTGTGTTCGTCTCGGAATTCTAGTTGAAATAGAGTCCGAGTTTGCGTGATTTGGACTTCGTATGAAGGAGATATGGCCATCGGAAGTTTCAGAAAATTCAAAACAGATTTCAGAAAATTTAAAATACAAAATTCGAAGTCAAACAGGCTAGGCGGGAAATTTCCCGCCCAGCACCCAGGTCGACTGGGGAGTCAACTGGGCAGTCGACACCCCACGGACCAGGTCGACTGCGCAGTCGACCTGGGTGTCGACCTGGTCCAGTCGGCTAGGGTCTGACTGAGCCCAATCTTGAGCTGCTGATGTGTCTTTAGGGCTGAGTTGGCAAATTTAAAGATTCAGGTTAGTTCTAAGTTGATCTGACGGCCTAAATAAATCCTAAATTCTATAAATACCTAGGTAGTCTCTCACTCTAAATCACATGAAAAATAGAATAGCCGCCGTCATGCCATCGCCATGGAACTCAGTGTAGCCGCCGCCAACTAAGAAGGAAGAAAGCTAATCAAAACTCTAATTCTACTCAACTCTAAAGCAAATCAAGACTCTCTTTCTTCTCTAATTGTGAGTATGATGATCTTAACAAGATTATTAGCAAACTAATTAGATTAAGATGTGATATGAATCATAAGAAAATGATGTGAATTGTCATATAT
Source organism: Allium sativum (assembly GCA_030737875.1). Taxonomy (NCBI): domain Eukaryota; kingdom Viridiplantae; phylum Streptophyta; class Magnoliopsida; order Asparagales; family Amaryllidaceae; genus Allium; species Allium sativum. Next base: position 538,019,581 of record CM060913.1, on the reverse strand, counting down.
GTTGTTGTAAACCTTATGCTATCATGTATGTTGTAAATCTTATGTTATGAGATGATGATATCCTATATGTTGTAAATCATGCTATGATGATATTGTATAGGTTGTTGTTTTCTATGCTAAGTTGTGATAAAGCATACATGTTATAAAGTCATGATGTTATTATCTATGCTAATTAGTTCATGTTAATAAAACCATAATGTTGATATTATTTGGGCTATGTTGATCTATATGACAAATCATGTATGCAAGTTTAGATTGATTAGTAAAGATTATGAACATATGCCATGACATCTATTTAGATCTAGAATTGTGCTATGACATGTGTGAGTTCTATGGGTTAGACGCTAGTTCACACCATCATTATGTTGCATAAACCACATATGCAAGTTTACACATGAATTTGGATTATGATCATATTATGTAAATTGTGACATTTTACCAAACAAGTTGTAACACCATATTCAATGTCAAGTACAATATCTATCTTGATAAAACAAGTACATAATCCCATTACATGTATAGCCATTAAAAAGAAAGATAACAAGCTGGACTTTACTTCAGCAGTCCAAGCTTTCCAGTAGATAAGCGATCCAACTAGACTCCACTAGAACTTGGCCCAACCTGCGGACCTGAAGGGAGAAAAAGGATGGAAAAGAGGGGGTCAGACATAAAGTCTGGTGAATATGATAATTCTACAATACTATTACCAAAATAACTGGACTAAGGCATAAGCTGGAAAACAAGAAAATGTCTATGAAGAGCAGATTAAGGACATAGACAATCGCTAAAGGCAACGTTATAGGCGCTCCTAAATACTAAAGGATAAACACTATACTGCACCACACCAGTCACCCTAAAGATTCATCCCACTTAGCTTCACTTAGAAACTTTCCCAATGGCTTTACGTACCCCTAGCTGACTACATAGGTGCCGCCTGCCCCTATCTCCACTAGGTGTACCCTACTTCCCATTATTCGATCGGCTCCCTAACTCGTAGATACCCGTGCTGGCCCCACAGTGGGGTGTATCACTCCCCTAAAGTGGCAACCTGGTACAACGGACATGCACGGCTTATACCTACACGATGCAACAACGTCTTACCTACCAGCCCGGGTCCACACACGCATATGAAACCCGTTGGACTTGCGTTGCCACCGCTCCCTGTTTTGGCCTCTTATAGTCAAACCCAGTATGCGTGTCCCGTCCTCGACTTGGGTCGAGCCCACAAAGATACGTTTTGGGATACTGGTTGAAATGGGCCCCCACTATTTACCACAAGCATTCCACCTAAGCTTGTCCCCATTAGTCCATCCCACTTAACCCACTTAGTCATGTTCATTTACATGTGTGTTTGGTTAAGTCTAATCGTATTTCAAATGCCTCTAAAGGCAACCACCAGATTCCTCATGCCACCCAAGGCACCTACTTAACCCCCATGTCCCACCTTACATGATTATCTGGTTAAGTATTTCTTAGTTCATTAAGGCCATAACCTCATAAAGACCTCTCACATTAGACTGGCATTTATGGCAGCTAGATTTGCCGGGCGGGTCCGGGCAGTCTTACACCATAAAAGAGTCTAACCTCGTGTCTTTACAACTGTTATGCTTTAGTTTGGGCCTAGGACCTCTCACATTGGGCCGACATTTGTGACTACTGGATTTGCCGGGCGGGTCCGGGCAGGTTTACATCACAAACGGGTCCAACCTCGTGTCCTAAGCATTGATTATTAATAATAATCCACTTTCCCCCAATTTTAATAATTCCCTACTTGAATTATTAATTACTTCCAATTTTTAACAATGTCCATAATTGACTCAATTATGGACATTCATTCATGGTATGCAACATCTTACAAAATTGCACCCAATTTATTAATTCCTAATATTACCCCTACCCCACGTTTGAACGTTTATTCGCAAAATATATGTTAGACTCGAATAGCCTAACTCATAGCATAAAAGAGATTATCATAATAACAACATGTATATGTGACCAAATGAATCATAATAAGGGATGAAACTTGCATATGTCCAACTTGCATAGATTATACATGTCATGGACCTAAAGGTGTCAACTTGTTCAAAATTCACCTAATATAATCTCAATCAATTTTCATAAACTTACATATGAACATGTGTGAATCAACATCATCTAATTTTTTAACAACATGGTTTTATATGGGTACACCTAACTCAATAGGCAAATTCCCATAATCAAGTTTTATTTAATTATAGTTTCAAGTTTATGGGTACACCTAACCTAATAGGCAAATTCCCATAAATAAGATCCATTTAAATTAAGAAAAAAAAACATAACTTTAAGCATGATCCAACAGCATGATTTTTCAACATAATATAGCATGATTTATAACATGGCATAGTATGATAGTATAACATAGCTTGACATGATTCTCAACATAGCACGACATAGCATAAGAGAATTTACAACATAGCATGACATAGCATATATAATTTACATCATACGACAACATAATAACATAATAAGAGATCCACAATATATTGAATTTACAATTACAAGTCACATCACTTTCTTGTGATCCATTCATAACTGAGTCAAATTAGTTTGTAATAGTCTTGTGAGAATCATCATACTCACCAACAAAAGAAAAGAATTAGAGAAAGAGAGATCTTTTGATTTGATTTGTGTAGATTTAGTTGTAGATGATTAGGCTTCCTCTTCTTAGTTTGTGACGGCTATGCTGAACTCCATGGCAGCAGCATGACGGTAGCTTCTCTAATTTTACAAGTGATTTAGGTCTAGGGTCTACCCACTTATTTATAGATTTTAGAATGCATTTAGACCATTAGATTTAACCTAGAAATAACCGCAGCCGTTCAGACAAGATGGGGTTTATCTTGTTGACTCAGCAATGAGTCAGAAGTGACTCAGCAAACACTCAGCAATATATATATATATATATATATATATATATATTCTACAATGTACACATTAGATACATCCCCCCCCCCTTTTACACACTTATTATTGTTTTTATATACATATTAGATACATCCCCTCTCTTACACACTTATTAATATTTTTATATTCATATTAGATACATCCCCTCTCTTACACACTTATTAATATTATTATATTCATATTAGATACATCCCCTCTCTTACACACTTATTAATATTATTATATTCATATTAGATACATCCCCTCTCTTACATACTTATTAATATTTTTATATTCATAATAGATACATCCCCTCTCTTACATACTTATTAATATTTTTATATTCATATTAGATACATCCCCTCTCTTACATACTTATTAATATTTTTATATTCATATTAGATACTTCCCCTCTTCTACACACTTATTATTATTTTAGCAACTTTAGTGTTAATAGAAAATTCGGGGTGTTACATTCTCCCCTCCTTTTAGGATTTCGTCCCCGAAATCTTCAAGTCTGGAAGAATGTATATCCTACCATCCAAACGTCCATCTACTCATCCATCATACACAGGCATCCATTGTCCTTACAGACTTCTAATGCTTTCATGTTTAAATGCACAGTGTGTGTATATGTCCGTATCTAATGCAAAATCAGGCGGTCCACTGATTCAGTTGACCTCCTTAATGCAACTATGATCGTGCCATGCATCCATTATGTATGCAAAAGATTCTTAATGCTACATAATACTTCTATATGCGTGCACAACCATCATCTGAATGCAGCATCCACATGATAATACAACCATCGTTCATCCATTTTACTAAATACACCCATATATATGCAATATGCAATATGTAGTGACTGAGCCGATCTAGTGCCTAAAGTGTGTGTATATATGCATCCACGAGCAACCACTAGCAAACACTTGCATCCATTTTGCATCCATCATACATAACATGTCTCAAACACATGTTTCAACCATAGAATTATCCTAACTAAAGGTCAAAGATACTAATGAGAGGACATACTAAAGATAAGATAAGATAAGCTAAGCGATAAAGGAGAAATTAAAAGACATACCCTCAAAAAGAAAAGGGTACAACGAACGCATCTTCTCTTCTGTCTCCCAAGTTGCGTTGCTCTCATCATCTCCCCATTGCACTTTAACCAGTCTGACCTCTCGATTCCTCAACTTTTTGATCTCCGACCCAAGAATGCATGTAGGAGCTCGTCTAATTGTTGCATCACGCTCTATTTCCACCTCTTTAAGCAAGCTCGGCTCTACCACCTCCGCGGTCTTGTGCAAACACTTCCTCGAATGTGATACATGGAATACGTCGTGTACTCCACTAATTTTCTCAGGCAACTCCACCCTATATGCCATCTTCCCAATCCTGTTTTTTTACAGGAAACGACCCTACAAACCTTGGTGCTAATTTCCCCACGGACCCAAAGTGAACAACATTCTGTAACGGAGATACTTTGATAAAAACCATGTCCCCAATGTCAAACTCAACATCTGTCCTCCTCTTATCAGCATACGATTTCTGCCTATCTTGTGCTGCTTTCATCCTCCTTCGAATCAACTCAATCTTCTCCGAGGTTTCCCTAACCATATCGGGCCCAAGTAGGATTTTATCGGTAGATTCCCACCAACATGTAGGCGAACGGCAAGGCCTTCCATAAAGAGCTTCGAAAGGTGCCATGCCAATACTAGACTGAAAGCTATTATTATATGCGAATTCTACTAACGGAAGGTGCTCTTCCCATGTACCCCCAAAGTCTAGGATACAAAGCCTTAAAAGATCCTCTAGAATGCGATTCACCCTCTCGGTCTGGCCGTCTGTCTGAGGATGATATGCGGTGCTCAAACATAGCTGAGTCCCTACCGCCTCTTGTAAACTCTTCCAAAATTCGCTAGTAAAGATGGGGTCACGGTCGCTTACTATACTAGAAGGAATACCGTGCAAACGAACTATCTCCTTAATGTATACAGAAGCCAACCACGGAGCAGTCCTCTTACTTTTCACGGGAATAAAATGGGCGCTTTTAGTAAGTCTATCTACTATAACCCAAATCCCCGTGTTACCCTTCCTTGATCTTGGTAATCCATCCACAAAATCCATTGAGATGCTTTCCCATTTCCATAGTGGAACTTCTAATGGGTGAAGCAACCCACCGGGTTTCTTTTGTTCTGCTTTAACTCGTTGGCACACCAAGCATCTAGCGACGTACTCGGCCACATCCTTTTTCATACCGGCCCAAAAGAAAACCCGCTTCATATCTTTGTACATCTTATCCCCGCCGGGATGAATGGTCATTTTTGAGCGATGAGCATCATCAAGAATGGCCTTCCTTAAGTCTTCGTCTTGTGGTACACAAAGTCTATTATCCCTTCGTAACCAACCCTTATCGTCTAGGGTATACCTACGAAGATGGCTTGACGACTCCCCCCCTTTGAGCTTTTCTACTATCTCAACCAACTATGGGTCGTCTTGCTGTGCCTCACCAACCCGTCCTAGAAGTGTAGGTCTAACCTCCAAGGATGCTAACAGACCGGGTACTAAGTCAACGGAGGGTCTAAAGTCAAACATAGAGATGAATTCTAAGCTTTGTCGTTCAACAAACAACGGACTCAAGGACAACCTTTTCCTACTTAAGGCGTCTGCCACCACGTTACCCTTGCCCGGGGTATATGCTATTTCAAAATCGTAGGAGGCTAAGAATTCCATCCACCGTTGCTGCCTTAAATTCAAATCCTTCTGAGAGAATAAGTATTTTAATGATTTGTGGTCAGTGAACAGTTCGAATTTCTCACCAAGAAGATAGTGACGCCAAGACTTAAGAGTGAAAACAATTGCGGCTAGCTCTAAGTCATGCGTGGGGTAATTCTTTTCATGAACCCTCAACTGCCTTCCACCATAGGCTATTACTCTTCCCTCTTGCATGAGGACCGCGCCAAGTCCCGTCCCACAAGCATCAGTATAGATGGTAAACGGTTTATTCCCGTCTGGCAGCACTAAGACTGGGGCTGAAGTTAAGGCTCTCTTTAAACGTTGGAACGCATCATCGCAATCTTTGTCCCACGTAAAAACCAGGTTCTTCTTCGTTAACCGTGTTAATGGAGCTGATATTTTTGCGAAGTCTTTGATAAACTTCCTATAATAGCCAACCAACCCCAAGAAACTTCTTACTTTGGTTGCATTTTTAGGGACCTTCCAATCTTGGATGGCCACCACCTTTGCGGGATCCACTGCTATCCCTTCTTTGGAAACCACGTGCCCTAAGAACCGTACTTCCTTCCTCCAGAAGTGACACTTAGAAAATTTTGCCTTAAGGTTATGCGCTCGAAGGGTTTCCAACACTTCCCTAAGATGTAGGGAGTGCTCTTCTTTATTCTTTGAAAAGACTAAGATGTCATCCACAAAGACTACCAAGAATTTGTTAAGGTATTCCCTAAACACCCTACTCATCAAATCAACAAAATATGCAGGGGCGTTTGTCAAACCAAAGGGCATCACTAGCCATTCATAGAATCCGTCAGGAGTCCTAAAAGCAGTCTTATCTATACTATCCTCAGCCACTCTCAGTTGATGGAAGCCAGTGGCTAAGTCCAACTGCGAAAACACTGAGGCGCCAACTAACTGATCAAAGAGATCGTCAATCCTCGGCAGTGGGTGTCGGTTCTTTTTAGTAAGCTTGTTTAGTTCTCTATAGTCCATACAAAGTCTAAGAGACCCATCCGCCTTTGTGGCAAAAACTACTGGAGCATCCCACTCCGATATACTACGTCTTATGAACCCCTTCTCAAGCAACTCCTTTACTTGCTTATTGAGTTCCCTCCTTTCACGAGGAGCCATGTGGCGCACTGGCAAAGATACGGGTTTAGCATTATCCACAAGATAAATTCGAAAGTCTATCTCCCGCTTTGGAGGTAAGCCCTTCACCTCCTCAAACACATCCGGATATTCCCGGACCACTTCTACCGATCGCAGGTTCTCTACAGACGCGTCAAGCGATTCAAGATAACTTAGCATAACGGAATTTATGGGATTACAAAAGATGTCGAGAGCATTACCAAGGCGAGTCACAAGCCTAACTACTCTCCTTTCACAATCAAGAATGGCCCTATTTCTAGACAACCAATCCATTCCTAAAATTAGCCCATAGCCCGTGAAGCCCAATACATAAGCATCACATCTAAATTCAACGCTAAGTATAGAGATTTTCAAATCCAAACATATCATGGTCAAATGAGCCGAACCCCCAATTGGATTTGAAACGACCAAGGGATCCTCTACTAAACTGGTGTTCAAGTGCAGTGATTCAACTAATGATGCAGAGATAAACGAATGAGATGCGCCAGAATCGAATAAGGTACGGACAGGATGATCAAACAGAAAAACTAAGCTTTCAACAGAAATTGTTCTACCTCTTTCTTGCAGCGGTGGGGCCGCAATAGCCTGAACTTGCCCCCTTGCCTGCCCTGGTGCCATAAGAGCCTGCACCTGTCCTCCCGAGGTAGACCCTGCCCTCTGCCCCTTCTTTGGACAGTCCTTCACTAAATGTCCCGCATCTCCACAATGAAAACAACCAGTCTTCTTTTTCTTTCTACAATCTTTGCTGAGATGGTCAGGCGTCCCACAATTGAAGCATTTCTTCTTCCCTTTGCCATTATTGTTTTTACCACCCTTCTTATTTTGCTGTTGGGGTTTCTTCTGATCCCCTTTCTTTTCAACTGCCTTATCCTCATGCATAAGTGCCATTTCTACTAGCTTTTCAAAGGTGGCTCCCATAGGGATGTGGGTCATATCCAACCCTTGCAACGGTTCATTCAAGCCTCTAACGAACCTCAAAGCTTTCTTCTCTGGCGTGTTCACCAACTCCAAGCCAAACCTTGCTAACTGATTAAATTTATTGACATATTCCTTTACTGATGAGCTCCCTTGCTTTAGTGCCAGGAATTTTTCCATATTTAAGTTCTCCTCTGCCCTTGAAAGAAACTTTGCCTCAAACCTTCGTATGAAATTCGCCCATGAATCAACTGGACGTTCCCCGTTAGTGACCTCCCACCAAAACGAGGCCTCTCCCTTCATTAACCAAGCAGCTAAACGGACTTTCCTCCCATCTTCCACTTCAAAGATATCCAACAATTCCTCAGTCTCCTTAAGCCAATCTCTGGCCTCCACAAACGTCTCAGTCCCTTGAAAAGTTTTTCCTCCCATAGCCTTGAATTCCTTGCACGTCTTTGCAAAAGTGTCAACACGAGGAGGAGGAGGAGGAATGGGTGCAACTAGGGGTGGAGGAGTATCCGCTGGGCCTGCAGTGGTGGCCCTAGCCTCCAAGTATCTCCTAAACCACCCTGGAATCGTCACACCTTCTGGGAGATTAAGATCTTCAGCCATGCTGAAACGAAAAAGGAAAGATTCAAAATGGAGAATTCGAAAGATAAAGATAAGGATGTGGCTATTTGGGATTATGTTTTTCATAAAAACTCTCTTTAAATAACATGTTTTTTTTTTTTTGAAAGCACTTCTTCCAAAAATACTTTAGAAAAAAAAATATTTTTCTAAAAAAAAAAAATTTATCTGTTCTGGTAACCTTATGCTCTGATACCACGTGTAACACCATATTCAATGTCAAGTACAATATCTATCTTGATAAAACAAGTACATAATCCCATTACATGAATAGCCATTAAAAAGAAAGATAACAAGCTGGACTTTACTTAAGCAGTCCAAGCTTTCCAGTAGATAAGCGATCCAACTAGACTCCACTAGAACTTGGCCCAACCTGCGGACCTGAAGGGAGAAAAAGGATGGAAAAGAGGGGGTCAGATATAAAGTCTGGTGAATACGATAATTCTACAATACTATTACCAAAATAACTGGACTAAGGCATAAGCTGGAAAACAAGAAAATGTCTATGAAGAGCAGATTAAGGACATAGACAATCGCTAAAGGCAACGTTATAGGCGCTCCTAAATACTAAAGGATAAACACTATACTGCACCACACCAGTCACCCTAAAGATTCATCCCACTTAGCTTCACTTAGAAACTTTCCCAATGGCTTTACGTACCCCTAGCTGACTACATAGGTGCCGCCTGCCCCTATCTCCACTAGGTGTACCCTACTTCCCATTATTCGATCGGCTCCCTAACTCGTAGATACCCGTGCTGGCCCCACAGTGGGGTGTATCACTCCCCTAAAGTGGCAACCTGATACAACGGACATGCACGGCTTATACCTACACGATGCAACAACGTCTTACCTAACAGCCCGGGTCCACACACGCATATGAAACCCGTTGGACTTGCGTTGCCACCGCTCCTTGTTTTGGCCTCTTATAGTCAAACCCAGTATGCGTGTCCCGTCCTCGACTTGGGTCGAGCCCACAAAGATACGTTTTGGGATACTGGTTGAAATGGGCCCCCACTATTTACCACAAGCATTCCACCTAAGCTTGTCCCCATTAGTCCATCCCACTTAACCCACTTAGTCATGTTCATTTACATGTGTGTTTGGTTAAGTCTAATCATATTTCAAATGCCTCTAAAGGCAACCACCAGATTCCTCATGCCACCCAAGGCACCTACTTAACCCCCATGTCCCACCTTACATGATTATCTGGTTAAGTATTTCTTAGTTCATTAAGGCCATAACCTCATAAAGACCTCTCACATTAGACTGGCATTTATGGCAGCTGGATTTGCCGGGCGGGTCCGGGCAGTCTTACACCATAAAAGAGTCTAACCTCGTGTCTTTACAACTGTTATGCTTTAGTTTGGGCCTAGGACCTCTCACATTGGGCCGACATTTGTGACTACTGGATTTGCCGGGCGGGTCCGGGCAGGTTTACATCACAAACGGGTCCAACCTCGTGTCCTAAGCATTGATTATTAATAATAATCCACTTTCCCCCAATTTTAATAATTCCCTACTTGAATTATTAATTACTTCCAATTTTTAACAATGTCCATAATTGACTCAATTATGGACATTCATTCATGGTATGCAACATCTTACAAAATTGCACCCAATTTATTAATTCCTAATATTACCCCTACCCCACGTTTGAACGTTTATTCGCAAAATATATGTTAGACTCGAATAGCCTAACTCATAGCATAAAAGAGATTATCATAATAACAACATGTATATGTGACCAAATGAATCATAATAAAGGGTGAAACTTGCATATGTCCAACTTGCATAGATTATACATGTCATGGACCTAAAGGTGTCAACTTGTTCAAAATTCACCTAATATAATCTCAATCAATTTTCATAAACTTACATATGAACATGTGTGAATCAACATCATCTAATTTTTTAACAACATGGTTTTATATGGGTACACCTAACTCAATAGGCAAATTCCCATAATCAAGTTTTATTTAATTATAGCTTCAAGTTTATGGGTACACCTAACCTAATAGGCAAATTCCTATAAACAAGATCCATTTAAATTAAGAAAAAAAAAACATAACTTTAAGCATGATCCAACAGCATGATTTTTCAACATAATATAGCATGATTTATAACATGGCATAGTATGATAGTATAACATAGCTTGACATGATTCTCAACATAGCACGACATAGCATAAGAGAATTTACAACATAGCATGACATAGCATATATAATTTACATCATACGACAACATAATAACATAATAAGAGATCCACAATATATAGAATTTACAATTACAAGTCACATCACTTTCTTGTGATCCATTCATAACTGAGTCAAATTAGTTTGTAATAGTCTTGTGAGAATCATCATACTCACCAACAAAAGAAAAGAATTAGAGAAAGAGAGATCTTTTGATTTGATTTGTGTAGATTTAGTTGTAGATGATTAGGCTTCCTCTTCTTAGTTTGTGACGGCTATGCTGAACTCCATGGCAGCAGCATGACGGTAGCTTCTCTAATTTTACAAGTGATTTAGGTCTAGGGTCTACCCACTTATTTATAGATTTTAGAATGCATTTAGACCATTAGATTTAAACTAGAAATAACCGCAGCCGTTCAGACAAGATGGGGTTTATCTTGTTGACTCAGCAATGAGTCAGAAGTGACTCAGCAAACACTCAGCAATATATATATATATATATATATATATATATATATATATATATTCTACAATGTACACATTAGATACATCCCCCCCTTTTACACACTTATTATTGTTTTTATATACATATTAGATACATCCCCTCTCTTACACACTTATTAATATTTTATATTCATATTAGATACATCCCCTCTCTTACACACTTATTAATATTATTATATTCATATTAGATACATCCCCTCTCTTACACACTTATTAATATTATTATATTCATATTAGATACATCCCCTCTCTTACATACTTATTAATATTTTTATATTCATAATAGATACATCCCCTCTCTTACATACTTATTAATATTTTTATATTCATATTAGATACATCCCCTCTCTTACATACTTATTAATATTTTTATATTCATATTAGATACATCCCCTCTTCTACACACTTATTATTATTTAGCAACTTTAGTGTTAATAGAAAATTCGGGGTGTTACACAAGTTGACACCTTTAGATCCATGACATGTGTAGCTTTATGCAAGTTTTAGTTTTTGCCTATGCAAGTTTAGGTGTTGGACATCTATCACACATGCAAGTTTCACCCCTATTATGATTAGATCTATTTTATTTTATGTTGTGATAATTTATCTTTGTGCTATGAGTTAGACTATTCGAGTCTAACGTATATTTTGCGTTGAATAAGCGAACGTATAACGTGGGGTAGGGGTAATATTAGGGATTTAATATTAAAAAATTGGGGTGCAATTGATATGATTTTGCATACCATAAGTGGATGGCCATAATTAAGTCAATTATGGACATCATTAAAATTGGAATTAATTAATGATTTGAATAGGGATATATTTAAAACTGGGGTAAAAGATTATAAGTGTTAATCAATGCTTAGGACACGAGGTTGGACTCGTTTGTGACGTAAAACTGCCCGGACCCGCCCGGCAAATCCAGTAGTCACAAATGTCTGCCCAATGTGAGAGGTCTAGGCCCAAATTAAAGCATAACAGTTGTAAAGACACGAGGTTAGACTCTTTTATGGTGTAAGACTGTCCGGACCCGCCCGGCGAATCCATCTGCCATAAATGCCAGTCTAATGTGAGAGGTCTTTATGAGGTTATGGCCTGAATGAATTAAGAAGTACTTAATTAGATAAACATGTAAGGTGAGACATGGGGGTTAAGTAGGTGCCTTGGGTGGCATGAGGAATCTAGTGGGTGCCTTTAGTGGCATTTGAAATACGATTAGTAAGACTTAACCAAACATACATGTAAATGAACATGACTAAGAGGGTTAAGTGGGATGTACTAGTGCGGACAAGCTTAGGTGGATAGCTTGTGGGGGCCCATTTCAACCAGCAACCCAAACGTATCTTTGTGGGCTCGACCGAAATCGAGGACGGGACACACATAATGGGTTTGACTATAAGAGGCCAAACGGGGTAGCGGTGGCAACGCAAGTCCAACGGGTTTCATATGCGTGTGTGGACCCGGGCTGGTAGGTAAGACGTTGTTGCATCGTGTAGGTATAAGCCGTGCACTCTCAAGTTGTATCGGGTTGCCACTTTAGGGGAGTGATACACCCCACTGTGGGGCCATCACGGGTATCTACGAGTAGGGAGCCGATCGAAAGTGGGTAGTGGGGTACACCTAGCGGAGATAGGGGCAGGCGACACCTATGTAGTCAGCTAGGGGTACACGAAGCTATTTATATAATTTCTAAGTGAAGCAAGTGGGATCAACCTTTAGAGTGACTGGTGTGGTGCAGTGTAGTAATTATTCATTAATATTAGGTGTGCCTTTAACGTTATCTTTATCTGCTCTTCCATACCCAATAGTTCATAGACATTTCCTTGTTTTCCAGCTTATGCCTTAGTCTAGTTATTTTGATAATAGTATTGTTAGAATTATCATACTCGCCAGACTTTATGTCTGACCCCCTCTATTTCTATCTTTTTCCCCCCACCAGGTCCTCAGGGTGGGCCCAGCTCTAGCGGAGTTTGATTGGATTGCTTTATCTCTCTTTTGGAAAGCTTGGACCGCTGAAGTAAAGTCCAACTTGTTATCTTCTTTAATGGCTATTTATGTAATGGGATTTTGTATTTTGTTTTATCAAGATGGATATTGTACTTGACTCTAATTTATGGTTTTCTGATATAACAAACATGTTTAATTTCCGCTGCAATGAAATAAAGTTTTAGATTTCCAAGTATTACTTATTATCTGTCTTGTTGTAATTTTTCTGTTCTATATTCACTTAAAACCTCCATGGAAGTTAATGCATTCCCTTTGTGAGTGACATTAATGGACGTGGGGTGTTACAGTCGTGGGACTGGCATGAGAAATCTTTCTACACTAACTATTAATATGGCGAAATCACAGGACCACGCTGCTAACGCGGAACGGGTTTACTCCATTGGATTGCCAGTGCATAATTAAATAGTTTTAATACAAAATAACGCAATGACTTTTGAAAAAAAATGAAATCATTATAAGACTCAAGTCCCATCACACAATGCAACGCAAACCGAAGGATAGAGTTTTACCTTATAATGATCAAATATGCTTGATACATGTAAAATAATGTTTTTAGTATTATTATCAGTGTCTAGGCATTTTAAAATACTTCAAAATAAATGTATCAATCCTAGACGGCATAGCTACCATATACTATGTCTCCATATATAGTTTACAATCAAATCGCAGTGTCGTATTGGGAATTAGGTTTCTATCATGAAATCGAGGCTAGGGATCATTCTCTCCGATTCGAGACACTCTAGCAAATGCCTCAGGGCCCGGACTCTTGCGAACCCTTGGATCTTCAGGGCCGGTCCCTACCTAATGGTAGCGGATTAGTTATGCCTGAACACACGCTTCCCGGTTCCTTTGAACCTCCATATGGCCACTAACAACCTATAAGTCCGAGGTACTTCAATCCATCATCAACATAAGTAAAATGCCAGCCAGTTTAAGCACTGACACCACTCCAAGCTAGAAAGAAACGTGTGCACTCCCTGCAGTCCTTATCCCGTTTTTGACTCATACCGGGGTGTGAGGCTCGCGAAGTTACGCTATACACAAAGCTACGCCTAAACATGTTATGCTTTGATCATCAACCACAAGGCCTGCTTTTCAACAAAAACCTTGTTATTTGCATCTTGGCGTGCTACATTGACCATTCACGCCATGCTACCGACAACTATTGATATATACCAGGGTGTTTAGTAGAGAATAAATTCTCCACCATCAAACAGACATACATTAATAGAAATCGATTTAATTACATGAAATGAATTCCAACGTTAGACACGCATCCATTTACAAGTCCGTTCTGGGTCTGAACGAAACCGGAGATACCCGAGAGGTTCTCGCTTATCCGTACAATCAACACACACGTCCGGACAACTACTGCTTCAACCCCGTCCTGGGAGCAAGTCAGTCCAAAGCATCAGTATTCGTCGTCCATTCGATGTGAAGATCGCCAGTCTTCAACCATCGTCTTCTTATATCTTTGATTTAATTGTCGTGCAATTATTTGAAATGAGTTAAACTCGTTCTTTTCAAATAATTATCATTTAAATCATTTCATATCGCTAATATTTATTTAAAACGATTTATCGCTATCTCTATTTATTTAAAAAAAAATAGCTCAAAATAATAAAACGACGCTTCAGGTCAGTGGGCTGCCATGGCGTTGTTTTTACCAAATTTTGATTTACATATATTTTGAAATCTAACCGTCGGATTTTGACGAATTTTATATCGTTGGAAAGCTCTTCTCAAAGCCGTCCTAATGGTTCCGGTTTTGGGAAAATCCAATGGTCGGATCTTTCGGTATAATCGTTTAAAGTTACGATTGCCGATACGCGAACTACTGCACGCGTTTCGTTTAATATTATATTTATATTTATATGTATGCAAATATAAATCATTTGGTGATTTAAACTATAAAAATTCATTCTTTTAATCGTATCTAAAATGACGATAAAATATTACTTTTATTTCTCTTCTTTTTATTTATATCTAAAATATAAATAAAATGTATTTTTCTCATTTCCATGTCTTTATTTACATCTAGAATGTAAATAAAGATTTACCTTTCTAATTCATATTTTTATTTGTAACTAAATTACAAATAAAAATATACTTTATATAATCATATTTTAATTTGCAACAAATTTGCCAATAAAAATTCAGTTTTGCTAATCTTGTTCTTATTCTCATCTAAAATGTGAATAAAATAACCTTTTTAATTTCACGTTTTCATTCACATCTAAAATGTGGATAAAATAAACCTTTTTAAATTCATATTTTTTCATTTGCTACTAATTTGCAATTAAAAAGGTGTAATTCTTTACTATGTTTTGTTTACATCTAAAAATGCAAACAAAATATGTAATTCTTTTTCTATGTCATATTTTATTTACTCTAAATATAAATAAAATGTGCCTATTCTGAATTTATGTTTTATTTACTCTAAATGTAAATAAAATGTTTCTTTTTTTCTCCCTTTTTCTCATTTATTTACACTGCATGTAAATAAATATTTCCCTTTACTTCTCTTTCATGTTTATTTACCTAAGTGTAAATAAATGTGTCATCTCAAATTACATATCCTTTTTACATAAGAATATAAATAAATGTGTTCTCTAATTTTATTCTTCTCATTTTTTTTACATAAGAAAATGTGAATAAAGGTCATCGCCAAGTTTATTCTTTTTTGCATAAGAAGATGCAAATAAAGTCGTTCTCATATTTTGTTCTTCTTATTTACATAAAAAAATGTAGATAAAGTTCATCGCAAAAATGTTCATTTTATTTACATAGCAAATGTAAATAAAGTTTTCACTACAACTATGTTCATTTTATTTACATAGGGAATGTAAATAAAGTTGCATCGCAAAATTTGTTCTTTTATTTACATAGAAAAATGTAAATAAAGTTGCATCGCAAAATTTGTTCTTTTATTTACATAGAAAAATGTTCTTTTTCAATGTGACGACATAACGCTTAAAATATGTGTTCAATTTCAAATTTCTACACAATGCTAAAAATATGTTTATTTTACATATATTAACACGACACTAAAAATATGTTCACTTTTCATATTCTAACGTAACGTTAAACATGATTCACTTTTCATATCTCTACTACATGTAAAATCCCATATTTCAATACTTGGAATAATAGAAGTTTTGGGTGTCGACTAACATGACCAATTCAATATAACAATATATGAAATCCACACATAATTTTGTGTGAAGTTCTCATGTCAACACAAACGATAGCAACATTTGATTTGGTGTCAAGCTTCATGCCACACATACAACGACAACATATGATTTGGTGTATAATTTTCATGAATCAAAATAAAAGGTCTCATCTTTATTTTATTTTGTGAATCAAAATAAAAGATCTAAACTTTCTTTTATCTTATAAATCAAATAAAAGATATAAACTTTCTTTTATCTTATAAATCAAATAAAATATCTAAACTTTCTTTTATCTTATAAATCAAATAAAAGATATAAACTTTCTTTTATCTTATAAATCAAATAAAAGATCTAAACTTTCTTTTATCTTATAAATCAAATAAAAGATCTAAACTTAAAGAAAGAAATAGAAAAAAAAAAGAAATAAAGATGAGAACTTGTATGCCGATTACATAAAAATTTATGGATCTAGACGAATCTGGCTATCTCAAGACATCACAAAGCATTACAAATCACACAAAACAATAAATAAATTCTAAATTACCCCATCGTAGATCTATATTATTTACGTACAGACAATGATTCAAACAATCGAGAGAAATAATTAAATTATTTAATTATTTAAAAATTAGAAATCTCACCCTAAATCAAATTCAGCTCAAAAATTTCAAAGGTCCAGAATCAGTCCTAGTTAGTCCTGACGCGTAGATCTTGTTTCTGTGATTCCAACGGTTTGAAAATCGCTGAATTCTGACCACGTTTGAATAAAATACGAATTATTTTACGTTGTTATATCTTAAATAAAATTATAAATTAATTAAAAGGGTTTTACCCTTCTTTCCTCCTCTGTTTAATCAAAGCCGTCGAGTTCAACTATTGTTCAGAACCTAAGGTTCACTTTTGCTCGCCGTACGAAGCACTGGAGGCCGACCAGGGACTGGGACTTCGAAGAGGAGGGTATGGCGCCGGTTCACTTGAGGTGGGGGCCTACTCGGTGGCGAGTTCGGGTGACGGCGGAGGTCCAAAGTCGGGGTGTTTGGGTGGTCGGTTCTCGGTCTACAGGTGATGGTGGTGGGTGATGGTCGTATGGATTGAAAGAGGGTGGAAAGGGCTTCGAAGTGGTATAAGTGCTGAGGTCTGATTCGTGGAGATGGAAGAGATTTTAGAGGGAGAGGGTTAGAGCGTCGGTGGCCATAGATAAGAAAGAGGGCGGCGGCTGTGAAGACAATGAACAGTAGTTTAGGGTTCTAAATTCCTATTTTTATACCATTTTCAATGTATTTTTACAATTAAATCCATATCTTTTTAACTGGTCCAATTCTAGTCCAGCAGAAGATGACCCTAGCCATTAGCCCATGTTCCGGATCCAATGGGACAGGTCCCGTCACCCCAAACGGCTGTCTGAGGCCTGTTTTATTTAATTTAATAATTAAATCCATTATTAAATTAATTCGTTCGCATAAATAAATTCACCGAGGTCACATACGGACTCAGAAAAATCCAGAAAAAATATATTTGGCTTCGTTATGCCGATACAGTCCTAACAAAACTAACCTCGTCGAATTCTGAGACCGTTTGAAAAATGGCTGTTTTTCAGTCGATTAAATTTGACTGAATTGAACAAAACACAGTTTTTTTGCCGCGCTCACATATTAATTCAGAAAATTCTATATATTGAAACCTAACAATAATTTGACATTCCGGTTCCAACAAAAGTGGTTTCGTCGAAAACAGAGGTCGTTTGAAAATTGGCTATTTTCACTGGCTTTAATATTATTTAAAAAATGAAAATTTTAATATCTGGCACATTTTCCAACCAAATTATTTTAAGAAAAAATTAATGGGTTCGGATTTTCCGGGTCGTTACATGCTACCACAGGGCTAAACAAGATATCGTCGCCTCACGCTGACCCATCCTAGTCTTTAGTTTGCTTATATTGCAACCAAGGCATACCCTTGGCTCATCAAACGCAGACCTTAACTTCTGTGAGCCCAGGAGGATCATCTGCAACCTCACATAGGGATACCAAGAGTACCCTCACGTCCCCTCGAAGCTGCGTGCTTCGTAACCCAGTTCGTTGGAGCCTTCTTAATGATCAGATGGATGTTCGCTCCTCCTCGTGTTCTACTTGGCTTTCTTGACTAAGGTTTACTACTTAGTTCTCTTAACTAAGGTTTACTACTTAGTTTCCTAAATCGTTAGCTTTCTTAACTAAGGTTCACTACTTAGTTTCCTAAATTGTTATCTTTCTTAACTAAGGTTTACTACTTAGTCTTCTTAACTAAGGTTTACTACTTGGTTCTGAACCAAGGTTTGATACTTAGTTTCTGTTACTTAGTTCTCTTTAATTAAGGTTTGTTACTTAGTTCCTTTTAACTAAGGATTACCAATGAATTCAAGCATGATTTAAGTTCTCGTTATTAAATGATAGCGTATGGGTGTTTTCCCACATTTTCAGCTTCGATTAACTTATTTCATGGTATAAGTTGTCCCACCTTTCGAGTCTTGTGTTACATCTTAAGTCATATTCATTTATTATCCCTAGGATCAGTTTATCTATTATTTAATCTTATCATTCCCCACTTTTCCTTGCTTTGATATTGTTATATTGGTTAAGTTTGCCCATGTGTCCAAGTTGACTTAACGCCCAATCATGTATTTAATTCAACCCACGTACCATGCTAAATTGGTTAAGTGTTCTCTATCAGTTCATGTTGACTTAACCCACCCATATATCATGTCAAATTCTAGGTGTCATAGGCCAATTATAAATTTACAAGCATGTTCATGTTCATTCTAGATATCAGATGTAAACTACCAATTCACAAGCATGTTCAAGTTATGCCACTATTGTCAATTTTATGTTGTGTGTCGAGTTCCATAATTACATAAAAACATGGTTTGTCCAACGTATTCCATTTTTAATTATGTTTCTAGGATCTTAACGGCATATCCAATTTTCAAGCCTCAAATTCAAGCTTTACCCAAAAACACCAATTTATGTTCATGCTTATAATCCTGTTAATTGGCTATACCTATTATTCTAGTTTCCCATACATGTGTTCCTAACAGGTTGTTATCATTCCTCATATGTTGGTTAAACTTATTCATATGTCAAGTGCTACTTAACCCATTTCTACTTTGCTTACACAATCATTCATGTAATAATCTTTTTACCCAAATTTCCTAATCATCGATTAAATCTCAAGCTCCTTCCAAATAACTATAATTTACACGTAGTTGACCTTGGCTCGAAGGTAGCCAAAGTTTCAAAAATAAAAAGGAAGAATAGGGAAGAGGAATAGATTAAGCATACAAAGATTATTTTAAATTGCAACATGAATATTAACTGAGGATTGACGAATGATAATATTACTATTATGCATGAAGTGTATTGTAATCCCACTCACTGATTTAAGAACGGATCATGAATTCTGGGATCTGATTTCTGAAACTGAAAAGCTATCCCTTGACGTAGATTATCGATCCTCTAATTTAGATTTGATTCTTAGAAAATAGTTGTTGAAGTCGTTGAATTAGACTTTGATTCTCTACTTGAATTCTAACGAAGAACTTGAGTAGCATAACCCCGTCTTTGATTTATTTTGATATGAATCAGGGAAGAGTATAGGCATAATGAAGATGTGTAGAGAAAACTGTAGCCTTAGGGGTGTTTATATAGGTGCTCAAGACCTTATCGTACACGCAAGGCTGAGTCAGCATTGCACCCAGTTAAGAAAATAGTCCAGGTTCGCAGATGAATCTAGCCAAATTTTATCGTACACACAGCGCTGAGTCAGCATTGGGTCCCGCAAGCTGTTTTGGCGCAGATATTCGAATTTCGAATATTTGAATTGTTTTGGCGTAGAAATTTTATTTTTGAACTTTTGAATTTCTGGAATTTATTTTACTGTTTTATTCACATGAAATATTCTTATATGTATACAATTACTCTACCGACCTTTTATGCGTATATATATATGCGTACAATTTTTGTTTTATTTTCAAAATTCAAACGATGTTGTACTGTTATTTGATTCTTGCCATATTTCATTGACTGTAGCCTTATCTTGAATTTTATCTTTTGTATACATATATTTATGCATATATATATATATTCATATATATATATACATATATTTTCTTTATTTTCTTATATGTACGTTCTTATCCTTTCAAATTTTGAATTTTTATACGTACATAGATTTGCATGTTCAGTTGGCCCTCACTAAAACAAAGATAAAAATTATGCCACCGCCGAGGTTCGAACCCCCGACCTCCATGTTACAATCCAATGTCTTAACCAACTGAGCTATGAAGTCTTTTGTTAATAAGTCTTAGAACAATGATAATTATTGTTCTTTCCTTACTTCTCTTTTTTATGTTAGTTACATTACTTAAATTAAACCATTGCATGAATCTTTTTCTTTTAATGTTAATGCATTATGTTTGCAAATCAGTGCATGCAACATATTTACATTGCATGCAACCAATCCTTTCTTTTTTTTAATGCATGCATTACATATTTTTTTCAGTGCATGTATTTATTACATGCAATCCTTATTTTATTCTTTATTTTATATTTTAATTTGTTTGTTTGTACATATATATATAGATATATATATATATATATTTCTCTTGTGCGTATACAAATTTCTTGGCTTAATAACTTCTTCATATGATGTCCGTTTTACGCAAACCAGGTGTCTATCTTGATCAAATTTCGAGACGGACGCAATGGTGATGTCCATTTTACCTAATTCCTGATATTTAAATTTAGTATTTTTATTTTCTCATCTCTTCGATTACACACATTGTTATCGCATTAATTTCCTTACTTTTCAATGTATGAATTAAATTTTCATTATACATCACCATTATTTACCTATCTATGCATATATACGTATTTGTACATTTTTAATTATATTTAAAATGTGGGGTGTTACATATATTCTCCCTGTGTTGTTGCCGGTCACTATTTTGGGCATTAGTAGTGTACCTTTCCTATTTTGCTTTAGAGACAGTATTTTGAAGTTGTAATAATGGTTTTGGATCAAAAGCTGTATTTTGGATTCCACTGCTACGATGGTTTAGTTTTCAGCTTATGTATTGTCTCACCTGTTTTATGCCAAGTTATGTTATTATTATATTTTATTCCATGCACTGTGAGATATACTACAGAATCTTGATGATTCATCATTTCAAAACCCTTTTTCTTTGACGACCATCCCGTGCTAGTCGGGCATTAGCACAACGCATTTCGGGGAAATATCGGTTGGTCCAGGGCAGGCCGTCATAGTCACAAAGTAGGGTGTTAAACAGGAGAATAAATTCTCCGCCACCAAACAGATACATTATCAATAGCAACTAATCGGTTACGTGTCAAACACATAATACATTTCAAAATCATTTTGACAACATCGGGTTTAGCCCTCGAAATCCTTTCTGTTTTATAAAACATTTCGACAACATCGGGTTTAGCCCTCGAAATCCTTTCTGTTTTATCCAAAATCGGGGATACATTTCTTTTCACTTAAGAAAATATCATTTCAAAATTATTCATTGAATTTGAAATGGACTCAACAACATCAGTAAACATCTCATAGTCAAATCGTGAAGTGCTTCACAAGATGTTAGCATACAAATAATTCAATCCAATCCAATGCTAAATGTAAATACATATTTGCTCATAAACTGGTCGAGCACAATCCAGACAATCAATCAATCAATATCAACCACTAAGTATATTTGGTTTATACCACATCTCGTGTTTTGGCAAATTTAATTACCATTCATTCGTTTCAATCTACTTAAAGATTTATTAAAAACTCCTGTTCGGTTTTAATCTCAAAAATCACCACTTGATGATTATTCAACTTTTAGGGAAATTAATCCTGCCATTAACAGCGTTAAAGAATCAATGTCGTTTAAAATATTATTCACGGGAAACCCAGAATCATCTTCCATTCAAATGGAACTTTCACGGAAATCATAACATTATATAATCGATATAAATTCCGTATCAAACTAATACTATAAGTGGAATAGCGGCAAGGTCTTTTAAATTCCATAAATAGTAGTGGTCTTCATTCACAGAAACTCATCTCGATTATTACTAAATCTAATTTCATTCTATTCCAATTTAATATCTTAAACTGGAAAACTTCATTTTGGAAAATTTCCATTAAATCTTAATAAAAAGATTTATAAATTCCAAATAATATATTCACTGTTAATTGGGTTTAAAGAACAAATGTTATTTAAAACACCATTCACGATAAACCCAAAAATCCAATTCTAATTCAGTTCCAATTAAATATTAATTGATTGGAAAAACTTTTCTATACTTTAATTAAAAAATTTATTCTATTCTCAACTGGGTTTAAGAACATGCTAATGAAGACACCATTCACGACAAACCCAAAATTCAATTTGATATTAAATACAAGGCTCTGAATAGAAATTATATCGATTTATATTCAATATCAAATTCTGAAACTAACGGATATTGTATTGAGAATAACGATATCCGTACTTCCAAATTCCCATAACAATATCTGTATAATCTCGGAATCCCATATCGAATAATTTTGATGATTATTTCCATTCAAATCCATTCCAATTCATACATTGGGAAATTTTGGTTATTTCAAAAACCATCTAAAATCCAATTTATTTATTTAAAAACATTGGATTATTATTCTAGTTATTAACTAGTTCATTTAGATAAAAATATATTTTATCTTTTTAAAACTCAGAATTTTTCGTCCAAAGTCTTTTCAAATCATTTATTATGATCTTACGTAGTTTTTACAAATTTTTAATAATTTTATTAAGGCCCTTACAGTCGGTTTCCAATAACGGCCACCGAACTGTATCCATAGCGACCTTTTCTGAAATTGATTTACATATTTTGAAATCCAACTGTTCAAATTTAAATCTCTTATATTCGTTGGAGAGATCTTTTCGATATGAACCGACGGTTCCAGTTTTAGGAGAATCCAACGGCAAGATCTCCCGTTAATTAATGGTTGAAATTCGCGAACAGTTGCTGCGCGGCGCGTTCTATTCAAGCCATTTAAATATGTATGATATATATATATATATATATATATATTGGCGATTTCTATTTAAAATTTGTTTTCAACTTCCATTTCAATTTTAAATCAAAATTGAATATTCCATTACATGACAATTTTATATAGTGCATATATATGTTAAAAATTATATTTTTAACGATCCAATAATTATTTCATACCATGACAATTTTATACATCGCATATATATGTTAAAAATTATATTTTTAACGATCCAATAATTCTTTTATATCATGAAAATTATATACATCGCATATATATGTTAAAAAATTATATTTTTAAAGAACAAATAATTATTTTAATCCATGGCAATTTCATATATTCCATATACATGTTAAAAATTATATTTTTAGTCAACCGATATTTATTTCAATACACGACCATTTTATATATCTCATATATATGTTAAAAATAATATTTTTAGCCAACCAATATTTATTTCAATACACCACTATTTTATATATCTCATATATACTTTACACAACGTGTGTGTGTGTGTGTATTTATAATTTCACGACGCATATATATAATTTCACAATGCATATATATAGTTTTATACAACGCATGTATACAAAGCATATGTATATTTTATTTCACAATACGTATATATAATTCGACAACGCATATATATATATATATATATAATTTTCACAATGCACATATATATAATTTTCACAACGCATATATATATATATATTATTATACAACGCATATATTTTTTTTACTCCATTTCACATCACAATCACAACACAATACAATCAATCAAATTGTCCTTGGTCTGTGGACGACAGGGAGGTGAGCTAACAGGCACCGTATACAATTTATAATGATTAAAACTGATAAAAATCGATACTGGCAATCGATATATGCAGTTATAAAATAAATAACTGTACAAAAATTTTAGTGAGGGAATTCTCACATTGATCGGTTTCGAAATCGTTAAATAACGATTGTTTTCAACTAAATTAAACTACTCGTTTAATTTGGTCAAAATTCCTGTCTTGCTCTGAATTTCCCCAAATTGATTCCACAATGTAGAGTTTGTCCTCACGATTCCAAAGAGTTCGGATTTGTCGAATTCTGATTTAATTTGGCCAAGTTATGATCTTTTCGATGTTAATTACAAAAATATATTAACTAATTATGATTACTTAAATTAATAAATTAATCACATTAAGAGAAAAATCGGCCTCTTTCTTCAGCCATCGAACGAACCCATTCACGACTCCAGAATTTCCACGCCTCCCCTCCAGCACACCGGACGTTGATCCAAGGTTGCCAATCGAGGCGCCATCGCCTCTCCTCCCCAAGCCTCGAAAATCATGCACTTTGAGCTTCCCATTAGCCCTAGTAAAACCTAAAACCGCCGGCAACCCCGAGATAATTTATGGCTGCTTCATTGAAAAGTACCCCATTACAACCGTTGAATTTCATGAGCTCACCGAGTTGAGGAGAATTTCAGTTGGAGATTTCTTGTATAAGTGCAAGAATCGATTTGAAAATGAGAAGGAAAATCTCGAGTTCCTGGTCGTTCAAAACTTGAGGAGGCGGAGAGTTATTTCTGTATTGACCAGCGTGGGGAATGGTTAGGGTTTGACCCCCTTTTATACAGGATCCTATTTAATTTAAATATTATTATATAATTTATTTATTATCTTGATATTATTCCGAGCTCCAAATCAAACCAATGAATGTCGCCCCTAGCTAAATACCCCTATTCCGAACACATTGAGATATGTTTCGTAAGCCAATTTTACCGTTTCGATCAGTTTTCGTCAAAATTAAAATATAAATCAACATATATTGAATTTAAACGTACATTTTAATTTACCGGAGCCACATACTAACTCCAAAAATTCCAAAAAAATAAATCTATATATGTTTCGACGATACGGTCCTAACAAAACTAATTTTGTCGAATTTGGAAATCGTTTGAAAAATGGCCAATTTCCAGTCGATTAAATTCAAACTGAAATTACAAAACACATTTAAATTCATTGCGCTCACAGATTAATTCCAAAAATTATGAAATTTTAAACCTGACTATAATTTGACATTCCGGATCCAACAAAAGTGTTTCATCGAAAACGAAGGTCGTTTGCAAAATGGCTATTTTTAAGGGCTGTTTATATATTAAAATTATATATAAATTCCATAGCGACTATTTTGAAATTTAAACTAGACATAACTTTCAATTTATATTATGAAATCTGATTTTCTACATTCCTTAGAAAGATACAATTAAACAGATTCCAACGTTTATGGATTTACTGAAATCTAATTTATTTTGAATCTTATACATTCAATTGAAATTTGAAATTGAGTTTTCAAACTACCACCTCATTTCAGGCTCGTTTTATAATTAAAATAAATTTATACATTCTAACTTCGATTTAAATAAATTTTAAATCGTTATTATTTAAAATAAATCATTTTAAATATTCAAAACCCATTAAAATAGCTAAAAATTAAAATTAAAATTGGTTCAGAAATTCTAGGTTGTAACACGCTAGAACTTATGACAACGATAATCTCTCAGCCTTCATAACTCTAATCGTCATCACTGGTCGCTATCCACAAGCTCAGACCCCGTCTTGAGAAACCATTATCCACGAGCTCATAACTTTGAGTCGTCTTCACATTCGTTGCATTACGACGATCAACGAATATTTCAAAATGCTTCGAACATTCCTTCTTGAATTCATGTCAAAGCTACATCCAACGTCGAGCCAAAATAAACATCATTAGGTCATTTATGTAATGGATCGCTCATGATCCATCCATGGATCGCTCACGATCCATCTAAGGATCGCTCGTGATCCATCTCCATCCTAGATCGCTCGTGATCCAACCTAGATCGCTCAAGATCCAACATTTTTCGGGCGATCCATCATTTTTTTGGGCTATCCATCATTTTCCAAGCGATCCATTATTTTCCGAGGGATCCATCATTTTCTAGGCGATCCGTCATTTTCTGGGTGATCTATCAATACATGCGATCATACCCAGATCCAACGTTTTGGTGAATGATCTTATAATTAACGGAAATAGTAAACTACAATTTTTGACTACAAGAGGAAGAAAAATGTAATTATTCTTGTGAATTTTTTGAAACAAACTAGATCTTATAATTTAATAAATGAACATTTTCCATATAAATTAATGAAAAGAAGTCTCCAAAACTTATCAAACACCAAAAATTATAGTGCTAATTTTTAAATAAATAAAATTAAAGTAACAAACTATTTCTTGATTTATATAATATCAGAACAAATTTAGTATCATTGACCGAAGAAGAGAAACAATTACAAGACCTAATGAGCAATGCAATGCATTGATGACAGTGAAGATAAGGTGGAAACTAAAACTCTTTAGATATTATGTTTTATCTATGCAAATTTATTTAAGTCTGGATTTTTTATTTATGACAAGTTTTACCATTGATGACTTTTCACATATTTCTACTCTGTTTCTATCCAATCATAAGCGGCAACATGTTCTATTTCTACATAAAATATATAATAAAATAATGTAATATAATTTTAAATAGCGAAACATTAAAGTTATGGACCTTACTAATTTGTATTCTTTTAGCTATAAATTTCCCAATAGGTACTCATGGCACACTTATAACTTTGCAATTCATTAACAAATGTAAGGTAAACAATTGAGAAAAGTAGTCAAATTGGGAATAGTAATTTATATACAAAAGAAGAATGAATTATGAATTTTTGTAAGCACACTTGTTTAAATGGCAATCTTTGTTGTACTTATTTCATTTCCATGTTCTTTCTTTTGATGATACAAGAAATAAAATTGTATGCATCAGTTCTTGTTCCATTTTAAAATGATGTTAGCTGGAGTGTATTAAAACTATCAATGGATACTTGTAAATGTTGGAAATTTGTCTGCATCCGTGTTCGAAAAGTGGATAATATTTGATATGTGAAAAAGCGGATGCAGATATAAAGGCATCCACATCCAAAAATAATATGTCCAATTTTGCCAAAATTATAGCTTGTTTATATGTATTTTTACATAATAAATGATGTTAATTTATTGTTTAATTAAGTTAATAGTTTTTATTTTATGCATTTAATGCATATTAACTGTCAAAACCCTTTATTATCATTACACTTATGATTTTGTATCCTTTTTTGGTTCTTGACATTGGAACAAAAATATCATTCTAAACCTAGAATTTCAATTTACATTTCTTTATTTTCCAACCATTAGTGTATAGGATAATTATTTGATGTCTTTTTGTATTCGCAGATGCAGATATCTGATATCCGAAAATGGTTTCGGATGTAGATATGACCCTACCCATATCCAAAAGTATCCATTGGCAGCCCTAGAGTGTATATTGCAAAAGGGACAATCCACCACAAATATATACATTAATATAAAAGAAAACGCTTGTTAAACCATTTGAATGTGCTCCCTTATACCATAGTAAGTCAAACTGAAAATCCACTAATGGGGACAAAATACATTACAAAACCCAGTACATCTTGAAAATATAAAAACCTAATGATATATGAGTGAACTTTTTGGAGGAGTTGCTTTCTCTACTCATGAATGAGAAGATAAGATAGATAAGAGGCAAAAATAATGCTTGTTTAGTTCTAAATATAAATTCTTACTTATGCAACATACATGATAACTATTTACCAATGATCGATGTAAATACCGTTTACTATCGATATATCATACATTCAATTCTATGACAAATTCAAAGGTACCTACCATTTGATGATTTGACCAGTCACGAGAGAGCCCAAAATCAGGAAAATTTAAGCAAAATGATGTAATTTCAGGATGCATTAGCGGGTTTGTTCTCCGTAATGCATTAACCGGAGTCACTTAGCCATGATCTAAATTTAATGATAAGCAATTGTAATACATCAAACTTACATAAGATGATATAAAAAAGGTATAATGCTATAAATCGAAAGACAAAATGGAATAAACATATTACCTTCCCTGTAGTTTATTTTGTGAATATTTAATTGGAATTTCCTTACAGCTTATAAATGCTGACGTACAAAGTCATAAGTTGGAATTAGTACTGGCTATACAACATAACTTGTTCATTTTTTGTATATTGTATGTGCGGGTTCGTTAGTGGTCAAAAGTAACAAAATATCATGTTGAAATGCAGTACCCATAAGTCTTGCAATATTGGTTTGGATCACATAATTGTTAGTGGCCAATAATAGAGGTGGAAAATGTAAATCACATAGCTGATTTGACACTGGTTTGGATCTCCAATCATGTACCTAGTCTTGAAGCTCCCTTTCGATACCCACTAATTGAAAACATCACTTCATCCGAAGGAATGGGTCTTGCAATACTGCTTGATTTTGGGGCATAAGCTTACCCAACTTATTTCAAGACAACAAGCTTACCTACACGTTTTTCCTATGGTATGTTACATGACTTCAAATGTGTATCCAATTAGGGACATATAACAACTCATCGTCCAACAAAAATCCCACATATGTCTAATTTAAATCATTAGAAAGGCAAATTGTTAATGGGATTTAAATGTAAGAACAAAAGTGATGAGAGGAACAGAACAAAGAATCTCACAGTGGAAGGACAAAGTATAATAATCACATAAGCAAATCATAAAGTTGTATACCGTAAACATAGTATTTCAATATCAGGTTTAATCAATTAACAAACATAGCGAATAATATAGTATAATAATAATAATAATAATAATAATAATAATAATAATAATAATAAATATAGCTATCACTCTCTATCTTAACCTATATGATATTGTCTTAAGTTAAACGAAAACAATTCGACTTACCCTGCGATAATGAAAAACAAAATGCCTGAGTTGAGACTAAAATTTCTTATGTAAGTAAAATCAAAATCATGAATAAGAGTGCTAGTAACTTATGACATGTTACGATATTTTCCATCTTCCAAGGATCCTCTAAACTATCTATATAATAGCATGATACACTGTTGTTAACCCGCCTTTCGAAAAGGCTGCTGCGCTTTGGACTTAGACACTATGATTTCTTGGAATCGGTTATGGATGATCATATAAACTCACCGATAGCTAGTTTCATCAAAATACCGCTTTGGAACAGATGGAATACAACTCAGAATTTGGTTAAGTGTAGGATTGGTGCAAATCTGAATGAGGGATCAGTATCACTTCGAACCGTAGGATCAGAGCATGGAATTTGGCTAAGTGCAGGATCGATACGACTCCAAACCACAGGATCAGAAATCCTAATTTGGCTAAGAGAGGGATTGGTACGACTCCAATTGAGGGATCAGTATGATTTCAAACCACCGGATCATAACTCGGAATTTGTCTAAGTGAAAGATTTGTACGAATTCAAGTGAGGGATCGGTACGACTTCGATCCATAGGAATAAAGATCAAAATTTGGCCAAGTATGGGATCCGTACAACTCCAAATGAGGGAACGGTAAGACTCCAAAGCATTGAATTTTAGGTTTCAAAATTCAACTAAAATTTCTCGAATAACTCAATCCACGGGCATGAATTAACAAAACATCAACTGGGCTAGAGCAAACATGGAAGGGAAACCATCTTGGGATTGATACTGGTCCCTCCTTAGGGATCACACCCCTTAGGATGCAATCCCTAGGGATTGGTATTGATCCCTCCTAGGGGATATGTGTCATTCCATATGTAAGGGGGATCTGGGACCCCACTTTCTAGGCTGGATCGCCCTCTACGAGGGCTCCCTTAGACGTTTTTCTATCAATCTGACTCAAACCTGCCTCTATAAGTACGCTTTCAGGGGCCTTCAAAAGGGATCTTCTCCTCTCCACGTGAAAAATCTGGTGCAAATTAGAGATAACTTCAAATTCTATTCTCTTAATTCATGCAATGACTAATTGTACTCGTAGTCAACAGTATAAAAAGGCATTACTTCAAGTAAACGTAGGCCTGCATTTACTGAACCATAATAAAATCTTGTATCATTTTCTTCTTTTATTACTATTTTTGTTACTGTGCTATGATTATTATTTGTGACTGAACTGTGAATTTCACAAGCTCTAGTGTTAGGCGAAATTGACCAAATTTTTGTCTAAAAAGTACATATATATTATGACTACTAGTAATATAAGTATCAAAATAACATTACGGCTTTACAGTAATCCACCTAAACACATTTTAAAGCATGTCCTATAACATAATATAATGACCCGCATTGGCAGAGGTATTATAATTAATTTATTTAATTATATAAATAGTGATATAGTGAATTAAATGGTCGTGGAATTAAATAATGGTGAATATTTAATTTAAAATAATAAATTAAATAATATATTAAATTCTGAAATAATCAGAATTTGGCTGAAATGGCGATATGGTATGATCTGGATCATCTGTGAAATTTAATTCAGTTTAGAATTGAAATAGAATAATGAATATATTATTTGAACGACGGTTTGAACGTATAATTATATTATAATTAAAATCGAGCTTGAAATGGCGCTGCAGTTCGTAAATTGGCGATTTGAACTTCAACTGAATATACAGGATTCGTTTTAAATCGGATTTCTGTGAAACAAGAAACGTGTGGAGCTGGTGCAGTATATCTTTCTAGTGGAAGAGAAAAATCGGGATTTCGTCGTGTAGATTTTGATTTATGTCCAAATCAAATTCTAGAAAAGTCGTTGTGGAATTCCTTTATAATTTATAAAGGAATTATTTATATTTTAAAAAGGAATTTCGATATAAATCGAATATCGGGTTGACCTAGATTTAAAATATCAAGTTAGAAATTCATATAGGAATATTCTAGAGCTGTATGGTATCCCACTGTGAATATATACGATAATATATATTTATTTATATTTAATTTAATTATATTTAAATATATTTATATATTTAAATGGGTCATTCAGAGCTTTAAAAATAGTCGGTTTTGCAAACGAAGTCGGAATTCGACGAAACTAATTTTGCTGGTTCCGTAATGTCAAATAGTTGTTAGATTTCCAGTTTCGTGATTTTTAGAGCCACTATGTGGCCGTACGGATTTTTAGAGTGCAAAACAGTCAGTATTTTGACAGTTAAAACCACGCTGTGTGAGCATACGAAGTCGAAATTCGACGAAACCAGTTTCGTTG
The DNA here is from genome assembly GCA_030737875.1 of Allium sativum. Classification (NCBI taxonomy): domain Eukaryota; kingdom Viridiplantae; phylum Streptophyta; class Magnoliopsida; order Asparagales; family Amaryllidaceae; genus Allium; species Allium sativum. Next base: position 537,988,121 of record CM060913.1, on the reverse strand, counting down.
GGACCGTAATGTCGAACTCTAGCTACTTGTCCAGTTAGGTGATTTTTAGATATCGTGTGTGATCACACGAATTTTTAGAAAGCAAAATGAATATATAAAGGGGAATATACAGGGAATATTCCTTCTATAAAATATCTATATATTTTGAAAACACTATAAATACCCCCTTAAAATCCTAAACCTAATTCAATGTCTTCTTTGGTCAGAGCACTTGCGCCTCCTTCAGTTTTGTTTTTAAACGTGAAAACATCCTCTTCATATAATCAAAAGAAAATCAAATCAAATACAATAAAACCCAAAACTAGTATAATTGGTTTCGTATCACACTAAGCTCCGATCTGGTAGTGGTTTCGTTGAGTTCGACAAAGGGTTTTGTTCACAGTGTTTTTCACGTGGTACTAGGGTTCAGGAAATGGCGATGTATAAGCCATCGATCTCAGTTTGAGTGTTGTTTTTGGGGTCAAGAGGTAATTCAACAGCTTGTAGGTGAATTCGAGGGGATTCGGTCATCAAAATGTTCAGTGGTTCCTGTAGGGGTTGCGATGACGTGATTCAGTTATGGCGACCGTGTTGAACACGAAGGGGATGATTGGAGAGAGGATCCGAAGTGAAGAAGTATGGTGATGGTTTCGTTGAAATCTGTGAAGAGGAGGAGGAGATAGGGATCGGTGAAATTTTGATAATGGCTGAGCAGCTCTTTTGATTTACGCGGTCTGTAGTTGTGTTATGGGGAAGAAGGGATACCGCGGGTTTGGGTTAAAAAGGAATTGGGTTGGTTATTGATAGGTAAGGCCTAGTTTTATTTATAATGTTTAGTTTAATTTAATTAAAATATATGTGTGAACTTGTAAAATACATAACTTGTACATACATGGTCAGAATTTCGAACGGTCAGATCCATTGGGATCGTATGGACGGGAGCAACACAATGAGGCTGACCAGGAGTGGATCGGAGCTAATTACAATTTATCGAAAATATAAATTGTCCGTCTGAATCAAATCGAGAGATGGTTATTGTTATTAACGATGATCGTCCAATGTGAGTAAATCTCACTAACTCTGAACAGTTTATAATTTCATGTTGTATTTTTAGAACTGTTAAATGTTGGTTGATTGACTATGTGTTGGCTGTTTGATTGAACTGCTAGTCAGTTAGTTAAATTTTTATATTGATTCTGTTTAACAGAATATATCATATGGAACTGAAAGTGATGTTGATTTTATATTGTATAACATCTGTGGATGCAGGGAGACAGGTTGGAGGAATCCGACTGGATTCCTCAACATTTATTTTACTGTTTTTCATATATTGTGATATATGATGTGATATATATAATCTGTTGTCGATTATATGTGTTTGGACGATACTGATCATCGTGATTTGATATGTTGAATACCATAACATACCGAAATGTTGATAAAGGAATATTTTCAATGTGATATTTGAAAATAAAAATATTTATAAATTGGAATATTTATAAATAGGAGATATTTAGAAAAGGGAAATTATAAAATCAAAGAATAGATTTGAAAAGGAAATATTTGCAAACCGTTTGCAAATAGAGTAATAGAAAAGGAAATATTTGTAAATCATTTACAAATAGGATTGATAGGAAATATTTAGAAAATAAATAGAGTTAAAAATGGAAATTTATTTATAATGGAATAGGACGTTATAAAAGGGAAAATGTTATAAAAAGGGAAACGTTACAAAAAAGGAAATCATTTGTAAAGTGAAGAACCGTTACTAAAAGTAAATCTTTATAAATGAATAGTTTATTCGAAAAGGAGTTAATCGAATTTAGTTATTCGAATAGAGTTAAATCGAATTTGGTATTCGAAGGGAGTCAATCAAATAAGGTATTCGAAAGTTAGTAAATCGAATATGTTATTCGAAAAGGGGTTAGTCGAGTCGAGTTAGTTGGATAGAGTTAATCGAATATTTGTTTTTCGAATAAGAGTTAACCAGTTAGAATTAATCGAATAGAGTTAAAATAAAGGAGTTAATCGAATATAGTTTATTCGAATAGAATCAATTGAGTTAAATCGAATATTAGTAATTCGAATAAAGTAAAAGGGGTTATCGAATATTAGTTATTCGAAGAAGAGTTAAATAGAGTTATCGAATATTAGTTATTCGAAGAAGAGTTAAATAGAGTATCGAGTTATTCGAATAGAGTTAAATAGAATTAAAGTAATAAATCCAATATAGTTTATTCGAATGGAATCAAAGGAGTTAATCGAATTTGGTTTATTCGAATAGAGTTAAAGGAGTTATCGACTAGAGTTAAATCAAATAGAGTTAATCCAATAGTGTTAATCCAATGGAGTTAATCAAATAGAGTTAAGCGACAAGAGTTAATCGAATATAGTTATTCGAAAGAAAGGTTAAGTAAGGAAGTTTTTAAAGAAATATAAGGTGAACTTTGTCTATTTCAAGGTTAGAAACATTGTTCAGTTAAGGTCTGAGAGGTAGTATTACCCCAACTTGATTGACTTCATTTTTAACTAAGGAATGGTTAAGGTTCGATAGTGAAGGTGGGTTAAAGGAATTTAGTTAATAAGAGTAATGGTTTGAGTTGGCATCGCGATGGTTGGTTTAAACATCTGTCTAAGTCCAATGAAGGAGTTTTGGAAATGTTTTCCAAATAAGAACCAGAAATGTTTTATGATATAGAAAACAAGAAATGGAAATGTTTTCCAATGGTAATAACATATATTTTCTAAATTTAGAAAATAAGAAATGTTGAATATAGGGAAACAGAAGATGAAAAATGAACTAAGGAAATATATATATATATATATATATATATATATATATATGATTGATGATTGATTGATAGAATTTCCATTTGGAAATAATATCGTTGTTTGCACACCTGTTTTTCTTTGATAGTTAAATCACAGACTATCGGAGTTTTTGACCATTTTAACGTTGTTAATATGGAGAGACCGGTTGGATTATTATCCAAAGAACCACTCTGTATTGGCATAATCATTGCGAATCATATATGCCAAAGATAATTGAAGACGGAGTAAAGTGCAAGGGCTATTGTATAAGTCTTAGATAACAGTGTCTAAGATGGATGTATTGAATAGTGCCTTCGGTTCATCCTGTTCCTGGATGACTTGTATGGACGGACGTCTGACAGAGTATTTCCAGACGATCACGTATATTGATTTCTCCAACCGTACCAAGAGTGGAAGCTGAGAAGGAAACTTCTTTTAGCTAACACATAATGTATGGTTGAGGACGTCAATCGGTGATTTGATGGATTTGACGTTGTGGCATTCAAAGTGAATCTGGTGTGATGATAAAACGTAGCTTATAGCCTCATCAACCGGTAAATGACAAAAATCGGGCAGGCAACATGGCTAAGTCGGTCGCTCCGAAGTAGGGTGTATAATCACCTGATTCAGAGTTTCATTTACTTCTAAAAATCTATTGTTGATGTTGTCCCATTCGGGACATGGTTGATGATCCCAACCGTTGGTGATATACATTCGATACACTCAAGCGAAATGAGTGGTCGGTCATGTGTGGCCGGGTTGCAAGATGTTCTTGTTGTACCCAGTGTATTCCTTTCTAGAGATACACTAGCGAAAGGTGGTTCCATACCTTGTCATAGTTGGAAATCCATTACCCAATACGTGCTTGCGGTTTTGATTGTATACTATATATGTAGAACGTGAGATGAAAGCGTTTCTGCTAGATGATTATTATTATTGTGGTTGATAGACATTATTATAATATCAAAAGGTTTTTGAAATAAAGATAATTTGGATTCTCATAAGGGAAAAAGTCGTTCCGTTATACAACGTGGTCTTATGAGATATCATTTACTTGTTCAAACTGTTTTAAAACTTTTTTACTCATACCAGTCCCATGACTGACCCGGAGTTTATTTGTTTGTTTCCCTAAATTCTTGGGTGCCTAATTTTGTATGGGCAGTCAAGTAGTCGGGATATACAGATATACTGGAAGTGCTGGAGCAGGAGGCTTCAGGATCATATAGCTATAGTTTGTTTCCGCTGTGTTGTAAATGTTGCACTCTGATAATGTTATTGTATACGTATAATGATTTGATTTCAATGATATGTTATCTATTATATGTTGTTTCGTTCCGCTGTGAGATTCGTGTTACTCTGATGTTGTGTTCTTCTTCTTCTTCTTCTATTCTAAGTTTCTATCTTATCTTTCCTCACCCTCTAATTTCTTTCATTAATGACCGGTATTTTTTGACGTTTGGTTAGTCATCATTGAATTTATGGCAATAACCAAAGTAGTCAAAATCCCGGGTCATTACAGTTGGTATCAGAGCTTATGTTAAGTTTTACCTTGGCTCTGTAGCGTGACTCGGTAGAGATAGGGTTAGTAATACCCTAGATTGAGTTGAGTGTATATATACTAGTGAACGTATTTGTATATGATATAAAAACAATTTTATATTGTGAAGATTTATTGGTTGAGTAGTTTATAAGTTCTGGTCGATCAGTTTGATCCACTGTATCGGTAGGAGTTACTAAACACTCGAATATGATGGGTCTGCAAGATATGTTTTGAAAAGAGGGTAAATGAAAATAATTTTACCCAAAGTATATTTGATATATAGTGGATATATTGGTTGTTATTATAATCGAGTAAGATTATACATTAAATGGTTATGTAAATAACGAATCAGAATTCATATAAGTAAAATATGTGAAATCAGATGAGTTAAATCTGAAAATTTTAGCCAGAAATTGAGTTAAAACTCTGGAGAATTGGATAAGTATTTGTAAATGGATTTGTATTAAGAATAAGGAAAATTTATGATCCTGGGAGATTTTAAATTGTTTTACAAGCAGTATGAATTATATTTTGAAATGAATTTCAAAGTGGAAATGTTTAGAAATGGTTTTATAGTATTGAACTCACTTCGATCTCTGGAAAATAGATTCTGATGATGACAGCTGCATCATCAGTATTCATTTTCGAGTTGTAAGTGACGAATTACTACCAGAGATACTGTTTTGAATTTGTTTTGGGAAAGACAAGTTGTGTTGAATTTCAAAATGGAATTGAAATAGAGTTTGAATATAGAAATTCAAATGGAATTTGAATATAGAATTCAAATGGAATTTGAATAGAATTTGATATATAGATTTGAATAATAGAAGTGATATTAAATTTGAATAGAAATTGAATAGAATTAACTAAGTCGAAGAGGAATTAGTTAATCGAGTTTTGAGTTTTGAAGTTAAACTTTGAAAGGTGAATTGGATTTGTAAATGGATATTCGAAATCGAATATAGAACTTAAATTTGAAATTTGGATTCAAATTAGTTAATAAGCAAGTTAAAATATATTTGAACATGTCATGTTTAAATATAAAAGTGAAATAGACTAAAGAGTTTATTAACAAATTAATTAACGAATTGAGTTAAAACGATCAGGTATAGTTAAAATAGATTGGGTAGGTATAAATATACATGAGATAGGTATGGATAAGGTATGAAGGTATATAAATAGAATGCTCGACGAAAAGGTATGTATTTAATTCATATATGAGATTTTATGCGCCGTGTCGGCTAGCCGCTTGGCTTTTTCTTTTTCTTTCGGATTGGTGAGGGCCATGGGAGGCTATTTGAAATATCCCGATGCTCCTAGTACAAAGGAGGTTATGGCGAATTTTTCCGGGAATTTAAGGAGTTAGAATATTTTTAAGATAATTTGATAGTTAGAAATCAACGTATCGATATATATATATATATATATATATATATATATATATATATATATATATATATATATATATTGAAGTCGATAAGGAAACGAACTTAGAAATAGAATAGTAAAATCAAAAAGGAAGACTAGGAATAAAATCCCGTAAGAATAGAAAGAGAAGGTGTATATGTGTTAAAAGTGAAGAAGTAGTTGTATGGTATTGATTATTCGAGTAAGTAGTCATATCTGTTTTGACGTTATAAATGTTATTCAGTCAAGGTCTGAGAGGTAGTTATACCCCAACTTGATTGATTTCATTATTAAAGAATAAATAGTAAGATTTCAGGCTCGAAAATCAATGTCGGATAAGAGTTAGTTGAATATAGTAATTGGGTTGTCGTAACGATGTTTTACACAACATCCGTTTTAACCCAAATAAGTGTATGCTTGGAAATATGATAAAGAATTTTTCCTAAGTATAGAAATAAACGAGATCGGAAAAGAGATAAGTAATTGGAATGTTTTCCAATTATAAATAGCATATATTTTCTAAAGTTTAGAAAATAAAGGAAGGCAATATTCGGAAATGTTTTCCAAATAACATAAAAGGCCAATATGGTTATTCAAAATATTTGGTTAACAAATATTGATAAAGAAACAGAGAAGTGATTTAACTAATGGAATATTAATTAAAGGCTCAGTGACATGTTCAAAAGGAAATTTTGATTTTTGAAAAGAGTAAACTGTTTAAAAACTCCTAGGGAAAGACTGTTTGAATTAAAAACAAAATTAACAGAAATTTGTGAAAGTAAAATTGAATTAAAGTAAAGCCAGTAAAGTGGTAACTGAGATTGAATTAGAATAATATCATGACAAATTGGATTGTGAGATTCAAATTTTGAAGTGTAATGTGATAATCAAGTTAAGAGTTGGGAATCAAGAAGAAACTCGAGTTGAAATGATATTTGGCTCGGATATAAACGAATGGTTGTGTTGTGGATAAAAGCAGATTGGAATTTGATTGGGATGACCCTTGTATCCGCGGAATTGATAACAGGTGGAAAGGATATAATGATATGCCGACAAAAGGTAAAAGTTTATATTTCTATTGGATATAAGATTTATGAGCCGAATTGGCAAGCCGCTTGGTTGTTTAATTTTCTTTTGGGATGGAGATGGCCCAGAGAGGCAAGTTGGAGTTTGACCGATTGACCAGTACAAAGGAGGTGCTGGCGAAATTTTTCGAAGAGTTAAGGCATTAGAAAATTTTCAAGATTTTTGGAAATTTTCGTTGATAAGAATTAATTAATAATTTAATTGAAATTAAATTGGTTCAGTTGAAACTGAAGTTAAGAAGTGAACAAATATGTTCTAACCAGTCGATAGGGTCGTTCTCTACCTTAGCAATTTCGAGGACGAAATTATTTTAAGTGGGGAAGATTGTAATGACCCGCATTGGCAAAGGTATTATAATTAATTTATTTAATTATATAAATAGTGATATAGTGAATTAAATGGTCGTGGAATTAAATAATGGTGAATATTTAATTTAAAATAATAAATTAAATAATATATTAAATTCTGAAATAATCAGAATTTGGCTGAAATAGCGATATGGTGTGAACTGGATCATCTGTGAAATTTAATTCAGTTTAGAATTGAATTAGAATAACGAATATATTATTTGAACGACAGTTTGAACGTATAATTATATTATAATTAAAATCAAGCTCGAAATGGCGCTGCAGTTCGTAAATTGGCGATTTGAACTTCAACTGAATATACAGGATTCGTTTTAAATCGGATTTCTGTGAAACAAGAAACGTGTGGAGCTGGTGGAGTATATCTTTCTAGTGGAAGAGAAAAATCGGGATTTCGTCGTGTAGATTTTGATTTATGTCCAAATCAAATTCTAGAAAAGTCGTTGTGGAATTCCTTTATAATTTATAAATGAATTATTTATATTTTAAAAAGGAATTTCAATATAAATCGAATATCGGGTTGACCCAGATTTAAAATATCAAGTTAGAAATTCATATAGGAATATTCTAGAGCTGTATGGTATCCCACTGTGAATATATACGATAATATATATTTATTTATATTTAATTTAATTATATTTAAATATATTTATATATTTAAATGGGTCATTCAGAGCTTTAAAAATAGCCGGTTTTGCAAACGAAGTCGGAATTTGACAAAACTAATTTTGTTGGTTCCGTAATGTCAAATAGTTGTTAGATTTACAGTTTCGTGATTTTTAGAGCCACTGTGTGGCCGTGCGGATTTTTAGAGTGCAAAACAGTCAGTATTTTGATAGTTAAAAATAAGCTGTGTGAGCATACGGAGTCGGAATTCGACGAAACCAGTTTTGTTGGGACCATAATGTCGAACTCTAGCTACACGTCCAGTTTGGTGATTTTTAGGTATCTTGTGTGATCACACGAATTTTTAGAAGGCAAAATGAATATATAAAGGGGAATATACAGGGAATATTCCTTCTATAAAATATCTAGATATTTTGAAAACACTATAAATATCCCCTTAAAATCCTAAACCTAATTCAACGTCTTCTTTGGTCAAAGCACTTGCACCACCATCAGTTTTGTTTTTAAACGTGAAAACATTCTTTTCATACAATCAAAAGAAAATCAAATCAAATACAATAAAACCCAAAACTAGTATGATTGGTTTCATATCACACTAAGCTCCGATCTGGTAGTGGTTTTGTTGAGTTCGACGAAGGGTTTTGTTCACTGTGTTTTTCACGTGGTACTAGGGTGAAATGGCGATGTATAAGCCATCGATCTCAATTTGAGTGTTGTTTTTGGGGTCAGGAGGTAATTCCGCAGCTTGTAGGTGAATTCGAGGGGATTCGGTCATCAAAATGTTCGGTGGTTCCTGTAGGGGTTGCGACGACGCGATTCAGTTATGGCGATCGAGTTGAACACGAAGGGGATGATTGGAGAGAGGATCCGAAGTGAAGAAGTATGGTGATGGTTTCGTTGAAATCTGTGAAGAGGAGGAGGAGACAGGGATCAGTGAAGTTTTGATAATGGCGGAGCAGCTCTTCTGGTTTACGCGGTCTATAGTTGTGTTACCGGGAAGAAGGGATACCGCGGGTTTGGGTTAAAAAGGAGTTCGGCTGGTTATTGACGGGTAAGGCCCAGTTTTATTTATAATGTTTAGTTTAATTTAATTAAAATATATGCGTGAACTTGTAAAATACATAACTCGTTCATACATGGTCAGAATTTCGAACGGTCAGATCTGTTGGGATCGTATGGACGGGAGCAACACAATGAGACTGACCAGAAGTGGATCAGAGCTAATTACAATTGATCAAAAATATAAATTGTCCGTCTGAATCAAATCGAGAGATGGTTATTGTTATTAACGATGATCGTCCAATGTGAGTAAATCTCACTAACTCTGAACAATTTATAATTTCATGTTGTATTTTTAGAACTGTTAAATGTTGGTTGATTGATTATGTGTTGACTGTTTGATTGAACTGCTAGTCAGTTAGTTAAATTTCTATATTGATTCTGTTTAACAGAATATATCATATGGAACTGAGAGTGATGTTGATTTTATATTGTATAACATCTGTGGATGCAGGGAGACAAGTTGGAGGAATCCGACAGGATTCCTCAACATTTATTTTACTATTTTTCATATATTGTGATATATGATGTGATATATATAATCTGTTGTCGATTATATGTGTTTGGACGATACTGATCATCGTGATTTGATATGTTGAATACCATAACATACCGAAATGTTGATAAGGGAATATTTTCAAAGTGATATTTGAAAATAAAAATATTTATAAATGGAATATTTATAAATACGAAATATTTATAAATTGGAATATTTATAAATAGGAGATATTTAGAAAAGGGAAATCATAAAATCAAAGAATAGATTTGAAAAGGAAATATTTGCAAACCGTTTGCAAATAGAATAATAGAAAAGGAAATATTTGTAAATCATTTACAAATAGGATTGATAGGAAATATTTAGAAAATAAATAGAGTTAAAAAAAGGAAATTTATTTATAACGGAATAGGACGTTATAAAAGGGAAAACGTTATAAAAAGGTAAACGTTACAAAAAAGGAAATCATTTGTAAACTGAAGAACCGTTACTAAAAGTAAAGCTTTATAAATGAATAGCTTATTTGAAAAGGAGTTAATCGAATTTAGTTATTCGAATAGAGTTAAATCGAATATGGTATTCGAATGGAGTCAATCGAATAAGGTATTCGAAAGCTAGTAAATCGAATATGTTATTCGAAAAGGGGTTAGTCGAGTCGAGTTAGCTGGATAGAGTTAATCGAATATTTTTTATTAGAATAAGAGTTAACCAGTTAGAATTAACCGAACAGAGTTAAAATAAAGGAGTTAATCGAATATAGTTTATTCGAATAGAATCAGTTGAGTTAAATTGGATATTAGTAATTTGAATAAAGTAAAAGGGGTTATCGAATATTAGTTATTCGAAGAAGAGTTAAATAGTGTTATCGAATATTAGTTATTCGAAGAAGAATTAAATAGAGTTATCGAAAATTAGTTATTCGAATAGAGTTAAATAGAATTAAAGGAATAAATCGAATATAGTTTATTCGAATGGAATTAAAGGAGTTAATCGAATTTGGTTTATTCGAATAGAGTTAAAGGAGTTATCGACTAGAGTTAAATCAAATAGAGTTAATCCAATAGTGTTAATCCAAAGGAGTTAATCGAATAGAGTTAACCGACAAGAGTTAATCGAATATAGTTATTCAAAAGAAAGGTTAAGTAAGGAAGTTGTTAAAGAAATATAAGGTGAACTTTGTCTATTTCAAGGTTAGAAACATTGTTCAGTTAAGGTCTGAGAGGTAGTATTACCCCAACTTGATTGACTTCATTTTTAACTAAGGAATGGTTAAGGTTCGATAGTGAAGGTGGGTTAAAGGAATTTAGTTAATAAGAGTAATGGTTTGAGTTGGCATTGCGATGGTTGGTTTAAACATCTGTCTAAGTCCAATGAAAGAGTTTTGGAAATATTTTCCAAATAAGAACCAGAAATGTTTTCTGATATAGAAAACAAGAAATGGAAATGTTCTCCAATGGTAATAACATATATTTTCTAAATTTAGAAAATAAGAAATGTTGAATATATGGAAATAGGAGATGAAAATTGAACTTAGGAAATATATATATATATATATATATATATATATATATATATATGATTGATGATTGATTGATAGAATTTCCATTTGGAAATAATATCGTTGTTTGCACACCTGTTTTTCTTTGATAGTTAAATCACAGACTATCAGAGTTTTTGACCATTTTAACGTTGTTAATATGGAGAGACTGGTTGGATTATTATCCAAAGAACCACTCTGTATTGGCATAAGCGTTACGAATCATATATGCCAAAGATAATTGAAGACGGAGTAAAGTGCAAGGGCTATTGTATAAGTCTTAGATAACAGTGTCTAAGATGGATGTATTGAATAGTGCCTTTGGTTCATCCTGTTCCTGGATGACTTGTATGGACGGATGTCTGACAGAGTATTTCCAGACGATCACGTATATTGATTTCTCCAACCGTACCAAGAGTGGAAGCGGAGAAGGAAACTTCTTTTAGCTAGCACATAATGTATGGTTGAGGATGTCAATCGGTGATTTGATGGATTTGACGATGTGGCTTTCAAAGTGAATCTGGTGTGATGATAAAGCGTAGCTTCTAGCCTCATCAACCGGTAAATGACAGAAATCGGGCAGGCAGCATGGCTAAGTCGATCGCTCCGAAGTAGGGTGTATAATCACCTGATCTAGAGTTTCATTTACTTCTAAAAATCTATTGTTGATGCTGTCCCATTCGGGAAACGCTTGCTGATCCCAACCGTTGGTGATATACATTCGATACACTCAAGCGAAATGAGTGGTCGGTCATGTGTGGCCGGGTTGCAAGATGTTCTTGTTGAACCCAGTGTATTCCTTTCTAGTGATACACTAGCGAAAGGTGATTCCATACCTTGTCATAATTGGAAATCCATTACCCAATACGTGCTTGGGGTTTTGATTGTATACTATATATGTAGAACGTGAGTTGAAAGCATTTCTGCTAGATGATTATTATTATTGTGGTTGATAGACATTATTATAATATCAAAAGATTTTTGATATAAAGATAATTCGGATTCTCATAAGGGGAAAACCCGTTCCGTTATACGGCGTGGTCTTATGAGATATCATTTACTTGTTCAAACTGTTTTAAAACTGTTTTACTCATACCAGTCCCATGACTGACCCGGAGTTTATTTGTTTGTTTCCCTAAACTCTTGGGTGCCTAATTTTGCATGGGCAGTCAAGTAGTCGGGATTTACAGATATACTGGAAGAGCTGGAGCAGGAGGCTTCAGGATCATATAACTACAGTTTATTTCCGCTGTGTTGTAAGTGTTGTACTCTGATAATGTTATTGTATACATATAATGGTTTGATTTCAATGATATGTTATCTATTATATGTTGTTTCGTTCTGCTGTGTGATTCGTGTTACTCTAATGTTGTGTTCTTCTTCTATTCTAAGTTTCTATCTTATCTTTCCTCACCCTCTAATTTCTTCCATTAATGACCGGTATTTTTCGACGTTTGGTTAGTCATCATTGACTTTATGACAATAACCAAAGTCGTCAAAATCCCGGGTCATTACAAATAACTAGCAACATTAGTGGCCAGTGAGTCCTTTATAGATATAGTGCTAAAACAAATCATATTAGGAACATATAGGGATGACAAGGCACATAAGGCAGTGCCTAAGGTAGGATTCTACCAATTTTCCCTTTCTGGATGGTTGCAACCTATACCAGCCGATGATGTATACCAATCTATATCAATCGATGATGTATACCAACCTATACCAATGCCTAAGGGATAAAATAAGTACCAATTTACAAATTTTGACACATTTGCCAATGCTATACATCATCGTTCACTTACATTATTCCTGTAAATGTTCGTCAACTCAATCACTTCATTCCATAACATCCACACATACATAGTTGCTAAAGTTATTCCAGTATTGACATATATCCAATCTCTTTAACAACCAGTCATCGTTTTACATACCACGATCATTTTATATTTCTATTAAATATCATATTTCCAAGTCATAAATCTGATTAATTTCAGGTTTGAATTTCATTTGACATTATCATATAAAAATCGAAGCAATATTGAATTCACATTCTAATTTCATATTTTCATGTCAAAAATCATTTTAATTCAAATTTCGATTCACATTATCATATACCAATTAATTCATTATTGGATTCAAGTTCGAATTTCATACTTCTGTAGCAAATTAGTTTATTATCGGGTTCAAGATTCAATTTCAGACTTCCACATCACAAATATCATTATTCAAATATAATATTACATTCTATTGACGTCAAAAGTTGGTCTAATAACAATCAAACCCCAAAGTGTGTTATACACATAAGATTATAATCACAAAGTGCGAGAAAAAGTAAATGAACACAGAAGACACAATATTTTTTTAGTGGTTCGGCTTTAACCAAGCCTACGTCCACTTAATAGTCTTCGTTTATACTGTCGATTACATGTTACAGTTGCTTTTGATTGAGAGAAAGTAAAGAGAGAAGTGGTTTATACACAAAATCCTTGTGTTATAGTCAGAGCGTGGGGCATGCTATTTGTGGAATGTCGAATATGAATTCTTCTCATGATTGCCTAAGATGTTTCAGATGCTTTTCCATTTCTGGTAAGGAAGTATTTATAGGCGAGAAGGTGGGCCGAGCTAAATGCAAAGTGGCGTGCATCTTCTACGGGGTCGGCCATGTGTAACTCGATCCTATAAATAGTTGTAAGTGGAGGGACCCAGTATCCCGCTGATGAATAGTTCTCCTTGAGAATTGTGGCATATGTGTGGCTTGAAATTTGGTGTATGAAAAGCAGTGTAGGTCAAAGCTGACCAGTTCTGTAGCATAAGGAGTAGGACTTCATCTTCTAGCGCATAATTTGGCATGATATCTTCGATCTGACATTCCAGGCTTGACCCGATCTTTCGGGGATGACTTGATCGATCAGTTGGTTTTGAATTTGGAAGTGAACGTCAATTCTAGAGGAGGATATCTCTGCTTTCTATGAAGTTGGCTCGGCCCGATCGACCCACAATGAATGTCGGTTCTAGGGGAAGAGAGTTCGATCGGTATTTGACAATGAGCCTTGGTCTTTGAGTTGTGATGGTTTTTGCCAAAAAGTTGGTCAACACTTTGCCCCTTAGAACATATCTTTTTTGGTAAAGGAAGACGTATTCTGTATCTTCCATAGAATGACGAATAGTAACCTAGTAGAAGTTCGAAAAGCCATGTTTGCGTCGAACCATATTATATAAAGGTTAGAAAATCGATGATTAACGATGAATGTATTAAGGCCAGTAAACCGACGACCACTGAGGGTCGTATTAAGGCCGGAAAACCGATAATCACCCGAGGATCGTATTAAGGATGAGAGCTTAAGAGTGTAAGAAAACCAACGATCGTTCCAAATAGATCTTGGAGAACAACAGGAGGACGAGACCTCGCCGAATCAAACAATACCTGTAAAGGGATTTAAATAGACATGTCAAATCCTGACGATGTCATTTGAAGTTTTCAAGCATAAGCCATGCTTGGGTGTATGTTAGGAGTATAAACCACACTCAGCTTGTAACTGAGAGGGACATGAACCAGACCCTGTTACTTGAGCATAAACTATACTCGGATGTTTAAAGTGGGGTATAAACCATACCCGAAGTTCAAGGCGGACGAGCATGAACCATACTCGGTTTTTGTGAATAGGTATAAACCATACCTGAGAATCTAGAATCGAGCATCAACCATGCTCAGGATGCAGTTGGGTTAGATTGCCATGCCCTGGCAGAATAATTATTTCTTTCAGGCATAAGCCATACCTGAGAAGTTAGGGTCGAGCATCATCCATTCCCGGGATGCGATCTTTCCAAAGAGGTCGAGTCAAAATCACACTCGCAACTTAGTACTTGTCAAGTCCTGACAAGGTTTGGTTCAAGTATTATCCATACTCATATTGTGAGACAGTCAAGCTTGTCACATCTTAACATGTAGGATTTCAGAATTGGTACCAACCATACCATGGACACGAGCATAAACCAAGCTCAGTTCAAGAGAAAGTTAGGCTCGTCACATCCTGACAAATAAATCTAGGTATCGACCATACCTTAGGGATGAGCATAAGCCATACTCGGTTTTGGATCGGGAACTTTGCCACATCTTGGCAAAGCATTTGTCAAACATAATCCATGTTCGGGAAAGAAAGTTTATTGCTGCCAAATAATATTACAAAAAACCAAAGTAAATACTAAAGGGTTTATAGTCGAATCCAGGACATGCCTTGAGATTAAATCCTAACCCCGTATGTAACGACACGGATTTCGCTCGGACCTAATCGATCGCTAAATGGACCAAGACCATTCGAAATCCCGCATACGCTAACTTTGGGCATACAACACATCAGAACAAATAATAGAAGACTTTTATAAACATCATAATAATGTTACATCAGAGTACATAATATATAAAAGTACATTGAAAAATAATACTACAACGGAAGATTAATTTACAATAACTTAATACAATGCAGCGAAATCTATAAACTAACACAGCGGAAGACTATCATTGCTTTGGACACAACTTTAAGCTTCGACCTAGAATCCTGCTTAGTAAATGAATATATGCAAAACAAGCCACTCGACTGCCCGTGTGGAAAATAAGGGCACCCGAGTTTGCCAGTGAAAAAAACTACGATTCAGTCATGGGACTGGTATGAGAAATTTTTACTTAACTTATCTAATAATAAGGCAAATCACAGGACCACGCCACCAACGCAGAACGGGTTTACTCCATTGGATTGCCAATGCATGAAATAAAGAAAATCGTTAAACAGCACAATGCTTTTTATAAAAATGAAACCATTATAAGACTCAAGTCCCATCACACAACGCAACGCAAACCGGAGGATAGAGTTTTACCTTATAATGGTCAAAAATGCTTGATACGATAAAACGAATTTGAAATATTATTAGTGTATATATATTTCAAAAACCTTTCAATCATAATGTATCAATCATAGACAGCATAACTACCATATACTATGTCGCCATACTAGTTATATAATCAAAACCGTATGGTGTCGCATTGGAAGTTGGATTTCCATCATGAACCAAGGCAAGAGATAGTCTTTACCGAATTCGAGACACTCTAGCCCGTGCCTCAGGAAACAGTTGCAACCACACCTGGATCTTCAGGGTCGGTCCAACAAAGTGCAGTGGTTGGATTAATAATGCCTGAACAATACGTTTCCCCTCCCTATGGGGCATAAATAGAGCCACTAGGGACTCGAATAACCGAGGCGCCTCATTCCATCATCCACATAAGTGAAAATGTCAGGCCTTGTAAAAACCATGACACCACTTCTAGCTAGAAAGAAACGTATCCCCTCCCTGCAGTCCTTACTCCCGTTTCTGGTTCATACCAGGGTACGAGGCTCGCGAAGTAACGCTATACACAAAGCTATGCTATTTAAAGTTGTGCTTTGATCATCAATCACAAGGCTCTTCTTTTCAACAAAAGCCTTGATCATTTGCATCTTAGCATGCCACATTGTCAATCCAAACCATACTATTGATTTCTACCAACATATTACCTCTAAGCTCGTACGTCTTGGAGAAGGGTGTTAAGAAAGAGAATAAATTCTCCGCCATCATAGATACATATTTAGCAGAGATCAACGAACACAACATAAAGGAATACAATGTCAGACATACATCCATTTACAAGTCCGTTCTGGGTTTGAACGAAACCGGAGACACCTTATCCCAATACAGGAGAGAGGTTCTCGCATATCCATTGATCTCCAAATACGTCTGGACGATCACCACTTACTACCTTGTCTTGGGTGGCCACCCAAATCAAGACATCAGTAACCATCCAAACGATGTGATGACCTCCGGTCTTCAACCACCGTCTTCATCTTCAACTCTTAATCGTCGTAGTAATTATTCAGAATGGGTTAAACCCGGTCTTTCCGAATAACTCGCATATTTTATAATCAATAATAAAATACTATAAATGCACATCCAACGCCTCATTCCAATTTAGAATATTCTTTTAAATAAACATTCACAATATTAGGGAAAGGTTCCCGTTAATTTTATCAAAGATAAATTCTCTAATTTATTCTTTAATCCTCTATTTTGAAGATTCATTAAAAATCCAATTTGGGTTTTAATATCCAAAATCATTACCTTAATGATTATTCAAATTTAAGAAATAAATCTGATCTTTAACTGGGTTAAAGAACAAATGTCATTTAAAAACATTGTTCACGACAAACCCCAAAATCATCTTCCATTAAATATGGAATTTTATAGAAATCAAATCGATATAATCGATATAAATTTCTGTATCAGACCAATAATATAAATGGAATAATGACAAAGCCTCTTAAATTCCATATATAGTAACAGTCTTCTTTTATAGAAGCTCATCTCGATTATTATTAAATCGAATTCCATTCAATTCCAATTTAATATATTAAATTGGAAAACTTTACTTTGGAAAATTTCTATTTAAATCTTAAATAAAGATTTATAATTTCCAAATTATGCTTTCACTGATAATTGAGTTAAAGAACAAACGTCGTTTAAAAACACAGTTCACAATAAACCCAATTTACCTTTCAGTTTATTCCAGTTATTAAATATAATTGAAAAACTTTAAAATCTTAAATAAGAGATTTAATCCTTTATTCAATTCTAATTAAATATTAATTAGAAAACTTTACTAAATTTTAATTAAAAGATTTACTTTTTTCATACGGGGTATAAAAATAGTGTTATTTAAGACACCATTCATGACAACCCAAAAATCCAATTTATTAAATCTGATTCCAATTAAATATTGATGAATTGGTAAACTTCATTAAATCTTAATTCAAAAAATTTATTCTAGTTAATAACTAGTTCATTTTGATAAAATATATTTTATCGTTTAAAATATGGAATTTTTCATCCAAACTCTTTCCAAATCATTTATTATGATTTTACATAAATTTTTTCATATTTTTAATAATTTTATTTAGGCATGTATAGTCGATTTCCAATAACGGCCACCAAACTGCACTTACAGCGACCTTTTCTGAAATTGATTTGGACATAATTCCAAATCTAATCGTTAGATCTCAAAACTCTTGCATTCATTGGAAAGCTCTTTTTGATACAAACCCAACGGTTCCAGTTTTAGGAGAATCTGATGGTCGGATCTCCCGTAATGTCAATTTAAAGTTAATGGTCAAAATTTTCGAACGGTCGCTGCACGGCGCGTTCTATTCAGGCCATTAAATAAATACATATAATATATCGTCGATTTCCATTTAAAACGTATTTTATAAATCGATTATAAATTCATTATAACACGGTTTTAACTTCATTTCAATTTTTAAGCAAAATTGAATATTCTATATTTTATTATATTAAAATAATAATATTTCCAAAATATTATATTTTAAATCACTTCTTTTCGATATTAAAATTTAAAATGAATAAAATCGGTCGATAAACCCGTTCGGGTTAAAAATGGCGTTTGCTACTTAATTCGGCTTCAATTTTTTTTCTTACTGAATATTATTTAAAATATTTATTATTTTAAAATATTCTTTATTTTAAAATATTCTTTATATAAAAATGTTCTTCATTTTAAAATATTCTCTATATAAAAGATATTCTGAATTAGAATGAGACTCGATTAATTACCATACAATTCCAGTTGTATGGATTTCATACATTGCATGTATATATATAACAATAATGATACATAATCACTAAACAATCCATTCACAACCAGAGTGAAATTTATAATTGTGTGAGCGTTTAAATAAATAATTAAATGATGCTCAACACAAACTGCCAATCTATCGATTGACATACAGCTAAATATTGGGACTAGTGTTTGTCATCCCAATACCCGTGTGGGGTTTTCAAACAACAGCCGTTCATCTACATAGATTATTGGTTAATCAATTATAATTCTATTTGAATTATTTCCTATTTGACAAATTTTCACTATTAAATTATAAATAAATATTTATAATTTAATTTCAACACAACGTATATTTTAATGTAACATGTCATAACCTAAATATATATGGTATTTAAAAGTAACATGACAAATTTCTAAAATGATAACTTTTATTCTATCATGACATTTAAATCTAAAATGACACTTTTATTTTATCATGACATTTTTATCTAAAATGACACTTTTAATTAACAATGTCATTTTTAATCTTAGTGTATATTTACTAACAAATATGTTAATTTAATCTAATGACCCATTTTATAAAAAATGTTATTTTCTCCCATGTCACATTTTATAACAAAAATGCTATTTTGTTTCTAATGCACATTTTATTCTATTCTTTCATTTGCATCAAAAATGTAAGTGAAAAATATAACCTTTCTTCTATTCTTTTATTTGTATCAAAAATGCAAGTAAAAAATGTACTTCTTAAACTAGGCTTTTATCTGAATCTAAAATGCAAACAAAAAGATAACCTTATTAATTCATGTTTTATTTGCATCAAAGAATGCAAATAAAAATCCCACTTTTAATTTCATGTTTTATTTGCATCAAGGAATGCAAATGAAAATGTATTTTTTTTTCATGTTTTATGTTTGCATCTAAAATGCAAACAAAAAATGTAATCTTCTTCTACGGTGTTTATTTGCATCTAAATATGCAAATAAAGATGTAATCTTTTTCATCAATGTTTTTTTGCGTCCAAATATTCAAATAAAAATGTAATCTTTTTCTACGATGTTTATTTGCATCTACATATGCAAATAAAAATGTAATCTTTTCTACGATGTTTATTTGCATCTAGATATGCAAATAAAGATGTAATCTTTTTCTACGATGTTTATTTGCATCTAGATATGCAAATAAAGATGTAATCTTTTTCTACGATGTTTATTTGCATCTAGATATGCAAATAAAGATATAATCTTTTTCTTCGATGTTTATTTGCATCTAAATATGCCAATAAAAATGTAATTTTTTTCTACGATGTTTATTTGCATCTAGATATGCAAATAAAGATGTAATCTTTTTCTTTGAATTGACAATTCTATTTCAATTCAACGATATAAACAAAATGAAACTTTTAATTGAAATGGGCAAACTTATTCAATTTAACAAATATGACTAAAATTATATTTTTAATTGAATTGACAAACTAATTCAATTCAACAAAAATGATAACATAATATTTTATATTGAATTGACAAACTAATTCAATTCAACAAAAATGATAACATAATATTTTATATTGAATTGACAAACTAATTCAATTCAATAAAAATGACCAAAATAATATTTTACATCCTACATTTCTAACACCACAAATTTGGCACTTTTATATTTTACATTTCTAATACCACCAATTTGACATTTTTACTTTGTTGATTGTAATACAACAAAAAGGACAATTTTTATTTGCTGAATCTAATTCAACAAAGAGGGACAATTTTATTTGTTGATCCTAATTCAACAAAAAGGGACAATTAAATTTGTTGATTCTAATTCAACAAAATAGGAAAATTTTCATTTGTTGATTCTAGCAAATTCTGAACATCAGAGTACACCACAAACAACAATCAATACATTCTAAATCACAAACATCGCAGATCTGAATTATCAACATACATGCAATAATTTTCAAAGCAAGAAAAATAATTAAAATTTTATTTAATTATTAAATCAGAATTCTCACATTGATTATTGTCTGAAATTTCAAAGTGCTCCATTTCAGTTCTGGTTTGTTCCATCATGTAGTGTTCGTCATCACGGTTTCAACGCAAGTCGTTTAACTGCATTCCGTTTTGATATGAAGGAGTTATGGTAATTTAAACATTGATTACAAAAATTAAAATAATTAATTAACTATTCACTAATTACATCATTAAGGGAATAAACCCTTCTTCCTCGTTGAACGATTCTGGAGGACGACGGAAATAGTTCACCACCCTCACTTTGATTTGTGCGCCACCTGACTTCAACGTAGACCAATCCATTTCCTCCACGGCGTCGCTCATCCCCTCCTCTCCTCTCGCCCAAAACCTGGCCAAGCTCGGTGGTCAGCTCTCCACCAGATAGTGTTCCGAACGACAAGAGTTTGGGCACAAACTTCTTACGATTTACAAAACAAAAACCAATCTCGGCCGTTGATGTTGAAGATCCCATTGTCCTTAACAATTCTCATATAGATACTGTAATGACCCGTATTCTACACATCATAGGATCGTAGAATATTTATCTCTTTCCCATGTGAAGTCGTATGGTCATGTAACTTTGGGAAACATCTATTAGAGTCATTTCCCATGCTTATGATTTTTGTCGATTTTTAAATGACCATTTTGCCCCTAGTTGGTACTGTTTTGGCGATAACTTTTGATTGGGAAGGAATTTTGACCTGAAACCACTTCCATTTGATTCGTTTGATGGTTTCTCTTTCCGTAGAGTGGTCACATTAGCCAAACGGACTTACCGTTTGGGAGATATGGCTGAAACAAGGTTTGGAGTGTGAAAAACTGCTTAACCGGGCCAAATCGGGTGATTAGTGAGTAGGCCCATAACCCATTTCGGGATTAGGGTTATGGGAGGGCTGAAATGAGATGGAGAATCCTTCCACTTCAGTTTCCTAGCCTCCACTTACCACCAAGGATCCCTAAAAATGGCCTCCAACCTCTAAATCACCTCCAAATCACCCTTAGATTAAGGATTTGGCTTAGCAACCCCTAATCAAGAAGGATCTTCACCAAATCAACAAAGGAGCTGCTGTTTGGTATTGAAATTCGCATCAAATCAGAGAATCATTTCAGATCTTAGTTTATTTTGTGGCTAAGGTGAGTGATTTGCTTAGTTTTGCACTAATTATGGCTAATTAGGGTTGATTAGTGTTAATTAGCGAATTTAAACATGATAAAATTCTGGAAAAATATTTATAAAATTCGGAATGATGTTTTAGACCTCTGATATGAATTTGGGTTAATTTGGTTAAGTTTTGATAATCCTATCATTAGTTTCACCTAAGTATGCTTAAGGGGAAATTTGGGATTTTGGGTATGTTTGATCCATTTTATATGCTATGATTTATGTTTTGATGTTTGGGATCGACACTACATGTTGCTATGACTGTATGGTATGCTTTTTGGTTGTTTAGAAGTGTTAGATTGGTCAAAAACGTCGTCTAATGGCGTAAAAACAGTCGCAGGAAACATACAGGAAATGACCCAGAATCCGGATCAGATCGGTGGAGGGGAGCGCGACCCGAACCGTTCCAGCATGGGCGTCACGATCCGTTTGAAGGAGTTGGTCACGACTTAAGTTAGGTGGCACGATCCGGTAGTGGAAGCACGATCCGAACCAACAAGTATTCCCGATCCGAACCAGAAGAAGGTGGGGAGCTCACGAGTCGATGGGTACTAAGCGAGACGATCCGACCCGATCAGAAGACACGACCCGACCCGGATGAAGAAACCCGATCCGATCCGAAGTGGTGACGCCGATCCGAATCAGGAAGAGGAGCTATGAGCTAGAGGACCACGACCCGATCCGAATGCAGAGGCCGATCCGATCCGACGAAGAATGTGAAGGCTGATCCGATCCGATTCGATTGTGATGACCAATAACCCGAGATGCAAAGGTAGTCCAGATGGAAGTTAGAGCTCAGGATCCCGGAACCAGTTGGGAACCAATGAGTTCACTTCATGGTTGGACTTTGCTGCGGGACGTGTGCTAAGGAGTTGTCGACGTTCATAACTTCGATTCACCACTAAGAATGGATGATGGCTACTTATCAAGTGCAGTAGGGTCATTACGACCTGAGGGGCAAAGTGATGGTAGCAAGACTACGTTATCAGTGCAGTAGGGTCATTATGACCTGAGGGGCAAGGTGATGCGTAGTAAGACTATGAGCCAGCGCAGATGGGGTGAATAACTCCATGGGGCAAGTGGACATAGTAAGGATTAGTAAGGCTATGAGCCAGCGCAGATGGGGTGAATAACTCCATGGGGCAAGTGGACATAGCGAGGAATTAGTGGCTACATTATCAGTGCAGTGAAGCCATTTATGACTTCATGGGGCAAAGTGATCGTAGCAAGGAATGTTGGGTGATCGGAGTGGTGAATATCGTATGCTTTATGCACTGAGTGAGAAATGTGAGGATGGATGCTATGCTTGATTGTTTGCCATCATTATGACATGCACACCTCCCCCACCTCCGTATCTTCACACTGTTTGATATGATACCTTAGAGTGTTGTACAGTATGTAGTGCTAACTCTTTGGTTGCAGGTCCAGGTATGTTTTAGTCTACCTGTTATTGTTCACTTTAGATGCTTATCGCTCATACCAGGCTTTATGTCTGACCCATAGTTTTATGTCTCCTCTTATTACTCTGGGTGCTCACACGAGCAGACTAGAGACAGGTTAGCTGGTGATGTGCGAGTAGCTGATTCGGAGGCGGGCAGGAGGCTTCCTCGTATTATATATATATATATACACATTCTCCCTGTGTCGTTGATGGTCGCTACTTGGGCATTAGTAGTGTACCTCGCTTATCTTACTTTGCTTTGAGACAGTTTGAAAGTTGTAATAAGTTGTATTCTGAATTTCCGCTGCTATGATGTTTTAGTTCTGATTTTCAGCTTATGCACTGTCTCTCCTGTTTTATGTCAAGTATATTATTATTATATTTTGTTCTATGCGTTGTGAGACATTCTACAGGTTCTTTGTATGTTCATTTCCTTCTTCCTTTTCCTTCTGGCGACCCGTTCCGTGCTAACTGGACATGTGTACAGCGCACTTTTGGAGTAAATGTCGGTTGGTGCGGGCCGGGCCGTCACACTTGGTATCAGAGCTCTAGGTTGTGTAGTTAACCTAGGGAAAGACACTAGGGAGAGTTAATACGTATATGAGAGAGCGTATTTGTGATTACTTTGGTTTTCAAAAGCTATGTATGTATATACTATTAGTAGTATAAGGATGAAGTCGCACTGCACTAGCACCACTGTGGGGTCGTTAATCGTTTCCCTTTTTACAGATTAACGATGAGCCGAGAGACGAGGGGTGCTGGTAGAGGGACCAACCAAGGGAATTCCGCTGACATGAGGGCTATGTTTACTAACCTCATGAGAGACATGCTTAGAGAAGTGCAAGGGGCAATTCCCAATCCCGGAGTTGGTGCTGGCCCAGTAGTGCAGGCGCCTAGGGTCGATTTCGCCAAGTTGTGCAAAGATTACACTAATCTTGGTGGGAAGTCGTTCCACGGAACGGAGTCGGCCACGGATGTTCAAGACTGGATGGATAGCTGTGACCGTATCTTTGATGACTTGGGTCTTGAGGATGCGATGAAGAGAAGGCTAGCGTCTCGTCAACTGCAAGGGCGAGCAATGAATTAGTGGAATGCCATTAGAACAGCTACTCCAGAAGATCAAGTTACTTGGGTTCAGTTCAAGGCTCGCTTTAGCGAGAAGTTTATTCCAGCTGCCCAGAAGTCAGTGTTGTTTAAGAGGTTCTTGGAACTTAAGCAGAACGGAAGGGCAGTTTCTGATTATATTGCTGAGTTCGACACTTTGTCGAAGTATGGACTGTCTCTCATTGATACCCCTGAAAAGAAGAATGAGAAGTTCATCACTGGTTTGGATGGGTACTTGGGGGAAAGGCTTATCAACCACATCGATGAGACTTTTGAATCGATCGTGGGAAAAGCTTTGAGGTCAGAGAGTCTTTACCCTAAGTCAAAGATTGAGGCTGCATCTGCAGAAGGGCCAAAGCCGCAAGCAGGCGGTGGAGGCAAGAATAGCTCTCAGAATAAGAGGAAGCAGGACCAATCTAAAGGTGGCCAGAAAAAGAGCAAGAAGGATGTTGAGTGCTTCAGCTGTGGAAAGAAGGGCCATTATGCTAAAGAATGTCAGGCCAAGCCAGCGGAAAGGAAGTGCTACAACTGTGGTCAAGTGGGACATCAGAAGGATAAGTGTCCGCAACCTCTTAAGGAGAGGCAGATTGTGAAAGCATATGATATTCCTTCTTCGTCGAATGCCCCAACTGCGGCGGAGAAAGGAAAGAATGTTGTTATTCAAGGTATGCTTTCTATTTATGATATACCAGTTCGAGTTTTGTTTGATACTGGGGCTTCCCGTTCCTTCATATCTAGTGACCTGGTAGATAGGTTGGGACTGGAACCCGAGATAGTCGATAGACCATTGATAGTGACGAACCCGATTGGTGGTTCGACTAGCCTTAGTATGATTTGCAGGAATTTGGTCTTATCGAGTCATGGATGTATGTTTGTATGTGATTGCTTTGTTTTGGGCTTTACTGGGTATGGCATTATATTGGGAGTCGATTGGCTCCAAAGATACGGGGTGGTGGTAGACTGTGAGGGCTTTTTGGTGACAGTGAGGGCGGATGATGGGCGGAGGGTAGTGTTTGGTAGTCTACGCAGTGATGGGGTTATGGCTAGTTTTGTAAATTCCCTCGACATCCCGCAGGATGAGTTGTCAGATGTGCCCGTGGTTGGCCAGTATCCGGACGTCTTCGAGGAGTTGACCGGGCTTCCACCACACTAAGAGATTGAGTTCCGTATTGATTTAGTGAAAGATGCCAGACCTATAGTGATGCCACTTCGTCGTATGGCACCAAGGGAGCAGCGAGAGCTCGGGGTGCAAGTCAGCAATCTTTTGAAGAAGGGATTTATTAGAAGGAGTGTCTCCGAGTGGGGAGCACCAGTTGTGTTTTCCACTAAGGCAGATGGTTCCCTTCGTTTGTGTGTGGACTATCGCGAGTTGAATAAGGTGACGAGGAAGAATAAGTATCCTCTACCGCGGATAGATGATTTGTTTGATCAGTTGGAAGGAGCTAGAGTGTTCTCCCAGTTGGACCTCGCGACAGGATTTCATCAGCTTCGAGTAGCGGATGAGAGTGTTCCGAAAACGGCATTTAGGACGCCGTCTGGATTTTATGAGTGGTTGGTCATGCCATTTGGGTTGACCAATGCACCAGCCTATTTTGTGGATCTTATGAATCGAGTATTCAGAGATCAGTTGAATAAGTTTGTTCTTGTGTTCGTGGATGATATCCTTGTTTACTCAAGGGCAGAGGAGGAACACAAGGGACACTTGAGGATAGTGATGGAGGTGTTGAGGAAACACCAATTGAAAGCGAAGTTCTCTAAGTGTCATTTTTGGAGAAGGGAAGTAAGATTCTTGGGTCATGTTGTTTCAGAGAATGGTATTGCCGTGGACCCTGCGAAGGTGGCTACGGTACAGGATTGGCCTACGCCCAAGAATGCTACAGATGTAAGAAGTTTCTTGGGATTAGCTGGATATTATCGTAAGTTTATCCAGGACTTCTCCAAGATAGCAGCACCGTTGACTCAGTTGACTAAGAAGAATCAGTCCTTCGTCTGGGACGGAGTTTGTGATGATGCCTTCAAAAGTCTAAAAGAGAGGTTGACGCGTGCGCCAGTGTTAGTCATTCCTAAAGGGAATGAAGAGATGACGGTATACACAGATGCTTGTGGTACCGGACTGGGTGCTGTATTGATGCAAGGAGGTAGGGTTGTAGCTTATGCTAGTCGACAGCTAAAGCCGCATGAGAAGAAGTATCCTACCCATGATTTGGAATTGGCAGCGATTGTATTTGCGCTGAAGATGTGGAGACACTATCTCTTGGGAGAAAGATTTGAGTTGTTTACCGATCATAAATCGTTAAAGTATCTCTTCTCTCAGAAAGATTTGAATCTCCGTCAGCAGAGATGGTTAGAGTTCTTGGCTTCGTATGATTTTGATATCGCGTATACACCTGGGAAGGGTAATGCGGTAGCCGATGCCTTGAGTAGGAGACATGCCAGCTTAGGGGCAATGTTTCTTGAATGGAAGCAACTGGAGTATATCGCGGGGTTTAATTTCAGACCAAAGTGCGAGTTGGATCCAGTTATGCTAGCTAGTTTGACGATCAGACCCACTTTGATAGAGCGGATTGGTTCTAGTCAAAGGGACGATCCTAATCTATTGGAAATCATCTCCAAGTTAGAGATGGGTATTGATGAGGAGATGAATGTGTATGGGCTTGATCGAGATGGATGGCTTCGAAAGAATGGAAGATTAGTTGTGCCCAACGTGAATGGTTTGAGAGATGAAGTGCTTAGAGAATGTCATCACTCAAAACTGACTATACATCCCGGCGGTAATAAGATGTATCGGGATATGAGACAGACTTACTACTGGGAAGGGATGAAAAGAGACGTTGGGAAGTTTATATCCAAATGCATGAATTGCCAGCTAGTTAAAGCCGAGCAAAAGAAGCCTAGTGGGTTGTTGCAACCATTAGAAATTCCCGAATGGAAATGGGAGCAAGTCTCGATGGATTTCATCGATGGCCTACCAAGGACTAGATCGGGATATGATAGCATTTGGGTAATTGTGGATCGATTGACTAAGAGCGCAAGATTTATACCAGTCAAATCGACCAGAACGGCAGCCAAGTTGGCCGAATTGTATATGAAGTGGGTAGTGAGATTTCATGGAGTACCCAAAAGCATTGTGAGTGACCGAGACCCGTTGTTCACTAGTGGGTTTTGGAAGAGCTTACAAGAGGCTCAAGGGTCAAGATTACATCACAGTACCGCATATCATCCTCAGACCGACGGTAAGACGGAGAGGGTGAATCGTATATTGGAAGATCTCTTGAGAGCGTGTATATTGGATTTTAGTGGATCATGGGATGACCATTTGCATCTAGTAGAGTTTGCATATAATAATAGCTACCAATCCAGTATCGATATGGCTCCATATGAAGCTTTGTACGGAAGACCGTGCAACTCACCATCATGTTGGATAGAGACTGGCGAGAAGTTTGTGCTTGCACCAGATGTGGTGAGAGAAACTTCCGATAAGATCAAGATCATTCAGCAACGAATGAAAGCTGCCCAAGATAGACAGAAGAGTTATGCTGATAAGAGGAGAAGAGACTTGAAATTCTCCGTTGGTGACTTGGTGTTTGTCAAGATCTCTCCGTTGAAGAGCGTGATACGATTTGGCAAGAGAGGAAAATTGGCACCAAGATTTGTTGGCCCATTCCCTGTTCTTGAACTAGTCGGGAATTTGGCGTATAAAGTTGGCTTACCAGAGAAGATGGCAGGAGTTCACAATGTATTTCATGTTTCCCAACTAAGGAAGTTCGTTCACGACTCAGATGTGACTATTTCACCTGATCAGTTAGAGGACTTCGAAGTAGAACCCGAGGCGGTTGGGAACCGCAAGCCGATTCGTATTATGGGGCACGATACGAAGCAACTTCGAAGGAAGGCGGTGAAGCTAGTCAAGGTTCAGTGGGGCGAGAACGAGAATGATTGTACTTGGGAAACAGAGGAGAGCATTAGGAAGGCATATCCAGAACTCTTTGCCTGGTAAGATTTACTTCGTAATTTAGTTTTTCCGCATGCTAGGATAGACTTGTTTAGCTTGTTTTGCATGTTTGATTGTTGCTTTATGATTGATAGGCATGCGGGAATCTTTGTGTATGTTTGGATTAGGGAATTTCGGGGGCGAAATTTCTTAAGGGGGGAGAGTGTAATGACCCGTATTCTACACATCATAGGATCGTAGAATATTTATCTCTTTCCCATGTGAAGTCGTATGGTCATGTAACTTTGGGAAACATCTATTAGAGTCATTTCCCATGCTTATGATTTTTGTCGATTTTTAAATGACCATTTTGCCCCTAGTTGGTACTGTTTTGGCCATAACTTTTGATTGGGAAGGAATTTTGACCTGAAACCACTTCCATTTGATTCGTTTGATGGTTTCTCTTTCCGTAGAGTGGTCACATTAGCCAAACGGACTTACCGTTTGGGAGATATGGCTGAAACAAGGTTTGGAGTGTGAAAAACTGCTTAACCGGGCCAAATCGGGTGATTAGTGAGTAGGTCCATAACCCATTACGGGATTAGGGTTATGGGAGGGCTGAAATGAGATGGAGAATCATTCCACTTCAGTTTTCTAGCCTCCACTTATCACCAAGGATCCCTAAAAATGGCCTCCAACCTCTAAATCACCTCCAAATCACCCTTAGGTTAAGGATTTGGCTTAGCAACCCCTAATCAAGAAGGATCTTCACCAAATCAACAAAGGAGCTGCTGTTTGGTATTGAAATTCGCATCAAATCAGAGAATCATTTCAGATCTTAGTTTATTTTGTGGCTAAGGTGAGTGATTTGCTTAGTTTTGCACTAATTATGGCTAATTAGGGTTGATTAGTGTTAATTAGCGAATTTAAACATGATAAAATTCTGGAAAAATATTTATAAAATTCGGAATGATGTTTTAGACCTCTGATATGAATTTGGGTTAATTTGGTTAAGTTTTGATAATCCTATCATTAGTTTCACCTAAGTATGCTTAAGGGGAAATTTGGGATTTTGGGTATGTTTGATCCATTTTATATGCTATGATTTATGTTTTGATGTTTGGGATCGACACTACATGTTGTTATGACTGTATGGTATGCTTTTTGGTTGTTTAGAAGTGTTAGATTGGTCAAAAACGCCGTCGAATGGCGTAAAAACAGTCGCAGGAAACATACAGGAAATGACCCAGAATCCGGATCGGATCGGTGGAGGGGAGCGCGACCCGAACCGTTCCAGCATGGGCGTCACGATCCGTTTGAAGGAGTTGGTCATGACTTAAGTTAGGTGGCACGATCCGGTAGTGGAAGCACGATCCGAACCAACAAGTATTCCCGATCCGAACCAGAAGAGGGTGGGGAGCTCACGAGTCGATGGGTACTAAGCGAGACGATCCGACCCGATCAGAAGACACGACCCGACCCGGATGAAGAAACCCGATCCGATCCGAAGTGGTGACGCCGATCCGAATCAGGAAGAGGAGCTATGAGCTGGAGGACCACGACCCGATCCGAATGCAGAGGCCGATCCGATCCGACGAAGAATGTGAAGGCTGATCCGATCCGATTCGATTGTGATGACCAATAACCCGAGATGCAAAGGTAGTCCAGATGGAAGTTAGAGCTCAGGATCCCGGAACCAGTTGGGAACCAATGAGTTCACTTCATGGTTGGACTTTGCTGCGGGACGTGTGCTAAGGAGTTGTCGACGTTCATAACTTCGATTCACCACTAAGAATGGATGATGGCTACTTATCAAGTGCAGTAGGGTCATTACGACCTGAGGGGCAAAGTGATGGTAGCAAGACTACGTTATCAGTGCAGTAGGGTCATTATGACCTGAGGGGCAACGTGATGCGTAGTAAGACTATGAGCCAGCGCAGATGGGGTGAATAACTCCATGGGGCAAGTGGACATAGTAAGGATTAGTAAGGCTATGAGCCAGCGCAGATGGGGTGAATAACTCCATGGGGCAAGTGGACATAGCGAGGAATTAGTGGCTACGTTATCAGTGCAGTGAAGCCATTTATGACTTCATGGGGGCAAAGTGATCGTAGCAAGGAATGTTGGGTGATCGGAGTGGTGAATATCGTATGCTTTATGCACTGAGTGAGAGATGTGAGGATGGATGCTATGCTTGATTGTTTGCCATCATTATGACATGCACACCTCCATCACCTCCGTATCTTCACACTGTTTGATATGATACCTTAGAGTGTTGTACAGTATGTAGTGCTAACTCTTTGGTTGCAGGTCCAGGTTCAGGTATGTTTTAGTCTACCTGTTATTGTTCACTTTAGATGCTTATCGCTCATACCAGGCTTTATGTCTGACCCAGAGTTTTATGTCTCCTCTTATTACTCTGGGTGCTCACACGAGCAGACTAGAGACAGGTTAGCTGGTGATGTGCGAGTAGCTGATTCGGAGGCGGGCAGGAGGCTTCCTCGTATTATATATATATATATACACACATTCTCCCTGTGTCGTTGATGGTCGCTACTTGGGCATTAGTAGTGTACCTCGCTTATCTTACTTTGCTTTGAGACAGTTTGAAAGTTGTAATAAGTTGTATTCTGAATTTCCGCTGCTATGATGTTTTAGTTCTGATTTTCAGCTTATGCACTGTCTCTCCTGTTTTATGTCAAGTATATTATTATTATATTTTGTTCTATGCGCTGTGAGACATTCTACAGGTTCTTTGTATGTTCATTTCCTTCTTCCTTTTCCTTCTGGCGACCCGTTCCGTGCTAACTGGACATGTGTACAACGCACTTTTGGAGTAAATGTCGGTTGGTGCGGGCCGGGCCGTCACAGATACCTCATTGAATTAGGGAATGGATTTAGAGAAATTGGAGAATAAAATTCGGAGCTTTCTGGCCTTACAATTTATTTCGGGGGCTTCTTTGTTAGGTTGTATTAGGGTTTGGGTTACGTATATGGGTATATTTATAGTATTCTATAATTATTTTATTTATTAATTCAATTTAATCCCAATAATTCTTGTTTATTGATAAGAACTCCAATCTGAACCCAACGACTGGCGCCCCTAGCTAAGTACCCCTATTTAAGACACAATGGAATATGTTTCGTAAGCCAATTCTAATGTCTTGATCAGTTTTCTTTAAATTAAAATATAAATCAATATACATCGAATTTAAACGTATATTTTAATTTACCGGAGCCACATACTGACTCTAAAAATTACAGAAAAATTATATCTGACTTTGTTTTGACGATACAGTCCTAACAAAACTAATTTCGTTGAATTTCGAGATAGTTTGAAAAATGGACATTTTCAAGACGATTAAATTTGACTGAAATTGACAAAACACATTTTCTTTTGCCACATTCACATATTGATTCGGAAAATTATGGAAATTGAAACCTAACAATAATTTGACATTCCGGTTCCAACAAAAGTGGTTTCGTTGAAAACGGAGGTCGTTTGAAAATGGCTATTTTTAATATTAATATATATATATATATATATATAAATTCTACAGCGACTATTCTGAATTTTAAACTAGGCATAACTTTTGATTCCCGTTATGAAATTTTAAATTTTAGGATTTGTTGGAAAGATATTTTTAAATAAATTCTAATATTTTTGGTTTCACTAAAATCCGATATATTTTGCATCCTGTACAGTCAGTCAAAGTTCAAATCCAAATTTTCAAACTACCGTGCTATTTCTAACTCCTTTTATAGTTAAAATAAATATATTCGTTCTAACTTCGATTTAAATAAATTTTTAGTCGTTATTATTCAAAATAAATTATTTTAAATATTAAATTTCCATTAAAATTTCTAAAATAAAAATTTTAAATTGGTTCAGAATTTCCGGGTTGTTACAATCTCCCCCACTTAAAATCTTTTCATCCTCGAAAAGGAACGAAGATAAAAGTTGTTTAATTAACCCCTAAATCTATCATTCCTTTATTTGTTTCAATAATTTTATTAGTTGATTAACTTTTCAAATATATATATATATAACTTTTATATATTCAAAAATCATATTTTCTAAGATCGGATTATATATATAATCACAAATACGTTAATTATAGATTTGTTACTCTCAACTCATTCTAGGGCATTACTAACCCCATCTCTAAGGAGTTTTCTCATTTTAGGATACTACTGATCCTATCTCTAATGAGTTTCTTATTGGATATTACTAATCAAATCTCTGATGAGTCTTTTGTTCAGTTCTAACGAGTCGTACCCCAAGATTTGAGCTAACCAGAGCTCTGATACCAACTGTAAAGGCCCGTAAATCCCCGACCTTTGAATCGACCATAAACCACACAGGTCTGATCCAAAGGTTGAAAATCCACACTTTGGGCATACAACACATCAGAACAAATAATAGAAGACTTTTATAAACATCATAATAATGTTACATCAGAGTACAAAATATATAAGAGTACATCGAAAAATAATACTACAACGGAAGATTAATTTACAATAATTTAATACAATGCAGCGAAACCAATAAACTAACACAGCGGAAGACTATCATTGCTTTGGACACAGCTTTAAGCTTTGACCTAGAATCCTGCTTAGTAAATAAATATATGAAAAACAAGCCACTCGACTGCCCGTGTGGAAAATAAGGGCACCCGAGTTTGCTAGTGAAAAAAACTACGATTCAGTCATGGGACTAGTATGAGAAATCTTTACTTAACTTATCTAATAATAAGGCAAATCACAGGACCATGCCGCTAATGCGGAATGGGTTTACTCCATTGGATTGCCAGTGCATGAAATAAAGAAAATCGTTAAACAACACAATGCTTTTTATAAAAATGAAACCATTATAAGACTCAAGTCCCATCACACAATGCAACGCAAACCGAAGGATAGAGTTTTACCTTATAATGGTCAAAAATGCTTGATACGATAAAACGAATTTGATATTATTATTAGTGTATATATTTCAAAAACCTTTCAGTCATAATGTATCAATCATAGACGACATAGCTACCATATACTATGTCGCCATACTAGTTATACAATCAAAACCGTATGGTGTCGTATTGGAAGTTGGATTTCCATCATGAACCAAGGCAAGAGATAGTCCTTACCGAATTCAAGACACTCTAGTCCGTGCCTCAGGATACAGTCGCAACCGCACCTAGATCTTCAGGGTCGGTCCATCAAAGTGCAATGGTTGGATTAATAATGCTTGAACAATATGTTTTCCCACCCTATGGGGCGTAAGTAGAGCCATTAGGGACTCAAATAACCAAGGCGCCTCACTCCATCATCCACATAAGTAAAAATGTCAGGCCTTGTAAAAACCATGACACCACTTTTAGCTAGAAAAAAACGTATGTCCTCTCTGTAGTCCTTACTCCCGTATCTGGTTCATACCGGTATGTGAGGCTCGCGAAGTAACGCTATACACAAAGCTATGCTATTTAAAGCAGTGCTTTGATCATCAATCACAAGGCTCTGCTTTTCAACAAAAACCTTGATCATTTTCATCTTAGCATGCCACATTGTTAATCCAAACCATACCATTGATTTCTACCAACATATAACCTCTAAGCTCGTACGTCTCGGATAAGGGTGTTAAGCAAGAGAATAAATTCTCCGCCACCACAGATATATATTTAGCAGAGATCAACGAATACAGCATAAAGGAATACAACGTCTAACATACATCCATTTACAAGTCCATTCTGGGTCTGAACGAAACCGGAGACACCTTATCCCAATACAGGAAGAGGTTCTCGCATATCCATCGATCTCCAAATACGTTTGGACGATCACCACTTATTACCTTGTCTTAGGTGGCCGTCTAAATCAAGACATCAGTAACCATCCAAACGATGTGAAGTCCTCCGGTCTTCAACAACCATCTTCATCTTCGACTCTTGATCATCATAGTAATTATTCAGAATGGGTTAAACCCGGTTTTTCCGAATAACTCACGTATTTCATAATCAATAATAAAATACTGTAAAAGCACATCCAACGCCTCATTATGTAACACCCCGAATTTTCTGAGAATATTAAAATTAACAAATTTAAGAACACTTAATTTTTAGAAGAAGAATTAAGTGAAATGGGTTGCGTTATTACGTTTGTCTCAAAATTTTGGTCAAGATAGACATTTGGGTTGCATAAAATGGATACTTATGAAGAAGTTATTAAGCCTTGAAGTTTGTATGCATATGAGAAAAATATATATATAGATATATATAAAAATTAAATAAATAAATATGCAAAAAAGTTCAAAACAGCGAATCGGGAAGGGAATAACCGAACCGGCCCATTTTTGAGGTCGACCCGAGCCTCCCTGAGTCGACTAGGGGTTGATTCAGGGTGTTTGGCTGTCTACCCGTGGGCCGATTCGCTCTAAGGCAGATGTGGCATCTGATTCGTTCTCATGGTTTAGGGTTAATCCAATGGTCCTAAAACACTCTCTACAACTATATAAGGACCCTAAACCTAAAACCTAATTCTATTATTCACTCTCATCTAAACCTAGCCGCCACCGAAACCTAAGTCAAATTAAATCTAATCTAATTCAACTAAGAGAATTCAACGATCTGTATCAAAGGCGAGCAATTCAGTTTCAGAATACATACCCCTGAAATCAAGTTTTTCCTTTTGATTGTAAGTGTAGTTATCTTTCAGATGTGAATAAATTAAAGACATGATTTGTAATGAATGGTAAAATAGAACTGTATCAAGTTGTATTTGTTGCTGATTCATGTTTATTCATGTTTATTCTATCTTATATGCCTATGAACTATTGTGGTCTATCGAACCTATCATTTTATGTGGAAATTGGTGAGTAAACTTATGATGTTGTATAGGAATTTGGGAATGAAATCATCATATGTATGTTTGGTGATATTATGATACATACAAGTTTTAGGCTAAGTCATGTCGTTTATGCCTAATTGTTTAGAGCCATCATGCATACATGTTTAGATCTGTGACCTTATATGTTCAGATCTACAACTTTATATGTTAGATCCATATGCCTTTATGATAGATCTAATTTGCAAGTTCACCACTACATGCCAAGTTTAACTTGTATAGTTTTATGTAAATTCATATGCTTGTGTTTCATGTTGAATAGATCAAATTTGCAAGTTCATAGTTAAAAGTATATTGTTCTATGCCAAATCCATGTGACATATGTGTAGTTAGATCCATACGTTTGTATGATGTTGGAATGTTGCAAAGTTCCTCTTTTCCCCTTTTTGTTTTATAAGTTAGGCTAAAATATCGAGCCTAACATTCTATGTAATTTTGCGAACGTACAACGGGGGTAACGTTGGGGAAAACATGAAATTACATGTAATTGGCATGTTTGAAACATAAGCATAATAAGTGGCATGAAAATAGTATAATCTATATACCTAAAATTTTGAACGTGATTTAGAAGGAAAGTAGGCCACGACAATAATCGATTTATAATTTACATGTAAATATGTAGGATAAACATGAAAATTTACATGGCATAGATTGGTTCATGAAATGGTATATTTAGTATACCATTAATTGTGAGTATAATTAAAAGGATAATTATGGCATAATTAAATTGGGAATAATTTACATATGGAATTTGTCATAAATAAGGAATATGTAAATTTAGAAAAGACGAGTATGCCTAACCCGAGGTTAGAATGAGTTGTGGTGTAAAACTGCCCGGAACCGACCGGCACATCCAGTGACCACAACAATACCTGTCTAATGTGGGTGGTTAGTGCATTGAGCCCAAAAAGGACCCGAGGTTAGACTGAGTTGTGGTGTAAAACTGCCCGGAACCGACCGGCACATCCAGTGACCACAACAATATCTGTCTAATGTGAGTGGTTGGTTCTTTAATAAAGCAAAGTCAAGATTGGTAGGGTTAAGTCAATTAAGGAAACACTTAACCAATTTAACATGTTAACTAAACTAATAGGTGAGGTTAAGCAAATTTAGAACACTTAACTGTTATAACATGTTAATTAGACAAGTGGGTGAGGTTAAGTAAATTTAGAACACTTAATCGTTATAACATGTTAATTAGACAAATGGGTGAGGTTAAGTAAATTTAGAACACTTAACCGTTATAACATGTTAATTATACAAGTGGGTAAGGTTAAGTAGATTTAGGACACTTAACCGTTATAACATGTTAATTAGACAAGTGGGTGAGGTTAAGTAAATTTAGAACACTTAATCGTTATAACATGTTAATTAGACAAGTGGGTGAGGTTAAGTGAATTTAAAATACTTAACCGTTATAACATGTTAATTAGACAAGTGGGTGAGGTTAAGTAAATTTAGAACACTTAACCGTTATAACATGTTAATTAGACAAGTGGGTGAGGTTAAGTAAATTTAGGAACACTTAACCAATATAACTTGATTTATGGAAAGGTTAAGTTAAAATAAGAGGGCAACACTTAACCAATATAACTTGATTTGTAGTAGGGTTAAGTTAACACAAGAAGTACCACTTAACCAAAGAAACATGACACGTAGGTGGGTTAAGTTAACTTGAATTGATTGATGACACTTAACCAATACAACAAGATGAATACATGGGGTTAAGTTAACAAGAAATACTTGACCAATATAACTTGATGAACGAATGGAGTTAAGTTAATAGGAAACACTTAACCGATCCAACATGATAAGTAAGGAGGGTCAAGTTAATAAGAAATGCTTAATCAACATGACATGATGAATGAGTGGGTTAAGTTAACATGAGCGGACAACACTTAACTAACATGGCGTAATGTGCGGGAGGGTTAAGTACAAATCGGGTTGGTGGGTAATATTAGTGAATATAGGCCCACAAAACTTAATTATTAAATAAACATGCTTGAATCAGTGGAAGGGTTAAGTACATATCGGGTTGGTGGGTAATATTAGTAAATATAGGCCCACAAAACTTAACTATTAAATAAACATGCTTGAATCGATGGGAGGGTTAAGTACATCTCGTGTAGGTAGGTAATATTAGTACATATAGGCCCACAAAGCTTAACCGTTTATTAAAAATGCTTGAATCAATGGGAGGGTTAAGTACATATCGGGTTGGTGGGTAATATTAGTAAATATAGGCCCACAAACTTAACCAATAGGAAACCCTAGTAACGGGGACCCATTTCAGCAGTAACCCACATAGATGTATCACGGTACCCTGAACTAGGCAGGGTGGGGCACGATTACTGGGCTGATTATGAGCGGTCAAAGCAGTGGCAGGGGATACGTTAGTCTAGGTTCTGACGGTTTACGGGCATGCACGTACTCCAGAGTTGGAAAAAGCAGGCACTGGGTACCAGTAGTTATACACTGTGCATCTTGAATCGTGTCGGGTCGCTATCATAAGGATTGATACACCTTATGGTGGGACCAGCACAGGGTATCTACACGCAAGGGAGGGCCGATTGACACAAACACATAGAACATAAATACAAGCAGGGAGCCGATCGATAGGGTAGTAAGGGTACATCTAACATGTTCATGGCAATTAGGCTGATTGAGGTCAAATCCTCATGATAGATGTACACCTGAAGGCTACCACAATTACGGGGGTTGGGATCACGATTATCATTTTATACAGATTACTAGTTGGGACACTAGTTAGGTGGTGTAGAGATAAATATAGAAATCAGATTAACAGAGTAGTAGCGAAGAAGAGAAAAAGTAGAAGCACATTCACTTCTCCTTGCACTTATCTTGTCTGTAGTTACCTTGTTTTATGGTATTGTCCTATTTTCGTTTTATTCATGTTGTGATCCTTTATCTTGTTTGCATGCTGAAAGATCACTAGACTTACCAGACTCATGTCTGACCTAGTTTGTTTTTCGCCCCTTTTCTTCCGTTCCCCCCCCTCCAGGTAGTCAAGGAGGAAATAGCTCAGCCTAACTTGGACCCCTTCTCTTTCCAAGCTTGAAGATTAGTTGGTGTATCGCTTTGGACTCTCTCTCTTCCCTTGCTATGGCCAGTTCATGCTTTATCGGGGAATATCATTGTTTTTATGCTTCTTGTATTCTTGGAAGTTTTTAAATCAAGACAGAAGTTCTATGTATTACATTTAAGTATGATTGAGGAAATTGTTGTAAAAGCTTAACTGAATTAAGTTGTTTATAAAATGACTTTATTTTCCGCTGCTTTATTTGTCTGTCTTGTAATTTATCTACATCTTTTACCTATAATGCTCCACCGAAGTTAAGGCATTCCCTTTGCGAGTGACCTTAACGGAGGTTGGGTATTTCACATTCCAATTCAGAATATTCTTTTAAATAAACATTCACAACATTAGGGAAATGTTCCCATTAATTTTATCAAAGATAAATTCTCTAATTTATTCTTTAATCCTCTATTTTGAAGATTCATTAAAACTCCAATTTGGGTTTTAATATCCAAAATCATTACCTTAATGATTATTCAAAATTAAGAAATAAATCTTATCTTTAACTGGGTTAAAGAACAAATGTCATTTAAAAACATTGTTCACGATAAACCCCAAAACCATCTTCCATTAAATATGGAATTTCATAGAAATCAAATCAATATATAATCGATATAAATTTCTGTATCAGACCAATAATATAAATGGAATAACGACAAAGCCTCTTAAATTCCATATAGTGTAACAGTCTTCTTTTACAGAAGCTCATCTCGATTATTGTTAAATCGAATTCCTTTCAATTCCAATTTAATATATTAAATTTGAAAACTTTTCTTTGGAAAATTTCTATTTAAATCTTAAATAAAGATTTATAATTTCCAAATTATACTTTCACTGATAATTGAGTTAAAAAACAAATGTCATTTAAAAACACAATTCACAATAAACCCAATATACCTTTCAATTTATTC
Organism: Allium sativum; assembly: GCA_030737875.1. Taxonomy (NCBI): domain Eukaryota; kingdom Viridiplantae; phylum Streptophyta; class Magnoliopsida; order Asparagales; family Amaryllidaceae; genus Allium; species Allium sativum. The sequence goes on along the minus strand of CM060913.1, from coordinate 537,949,008 downwards.
TGATTATTAAATATAATTGAAAAACTCTAAAATCTTAAATAAGAGATTTATTCCTTTATTCAATTCTAATTAAATTAATTAATTAGAAAACCTAACTAAATCTTTATTAAAAGATTTACTCTTTCCATACGGGGTATAAGAACAGTGTTATTTAAGACATCATTCACGACAACCCAAAAATCCATTTTATTAAATCTGATTCCAATTAAATATTGATGAATTCGAAAACTTCATTAAATCTTAATTTAAAATATTTATTCTAGTTAATAACTTGTTCATTTTGATAAAATATATTTTATCGTTTAAAATATGGAATTTTTCATCCAAACTCTTTACAAATCATTTATTATGATTTTACATAATTTTTTTCATATTTTTAATAATTTTATTTAGGCCTGTACATTCGGTTTCCAATAACGGCCACTGAACTGCACTTATAACGACCTTTTCTGAAATTGATTTGGACATAATTCCAAATCTAACTGTTAGATCTCAAAACTCTCATATTCATTGGAAAGCTCTTTTCAATACGAACCCAACGGTTCTGGTTTTAGGAGAATCCGACGGTCGGATCTCCCGTAATGTCAATTTAAAGTTAATGGTCGAAATGTTCGAACGGTCGCTGCGCGGCGCGTTCTATTCAGGCCATTAAATAAATATATATAATATATCGTCGATTTCCATTTAAAACGTATTTTATAAATCGTTTATAAATTCATTTTAAAACGGTTTTAACTTCATTTCAATTTTTAAGAAAAATTGAATATTCTATATTTTATTATATTAAGTAATAATATTTTCAAAATATAATATTTTAAATCACTTCTTTTCGATATTAAAATCTAAAATGAATAAAATCGGTCGATAAACCCGTTCGGGTTAAAAATGGCGTTTGCTACTTAATTCGGCTACCCATTTTTTTTCTTCACTGAATATTATTTAAAATAATTATTATTTTAAAATATTCTTTATTTTAAAAGATTCTTTATATAAAAATGTTCTTCATTTAAAAATATTCTCTATTTAAAAGATATTCTGAATTGGAATGCGACTCGATCAATTACCATACAATTTTAGTTGTAGGATTTCATACATTGCATGTATATATATATATAACAATAATGATACATAATCACTAAAAAATCCATTCACAACCAGAGTGAAATTTATAATTGTGTGAGCATTAAAATAAATAAATGACGCTCAACACAAACTGTCGATCCATCGATTGAAATACAGCTAAATAATGGGGCTAGTGTTTGTCATCCCAACACCCGTTTGGGGTTTTCAAACAACAGCAGTTCATCTAAATAGATTATTGGTTAATAAATTTAGCCAATTATAATTCTATTTGAATTATTTCCTATTTGACAAATTTTCTATATTAAATTATAAATAAATATTTATAATTTAATTTCAACATAACGTATATTTTAATGTAACATGTCATAACCTAAATATATATGGTATTTTAAAGTAACACGACAAATTTCTAAAATGATAACTTTTATTCTATCATGACATTTAAATCTAAATATGCAAATAAAGATGTAATCTTTTTCTTCAATGTTTATTTGCATCTACATATGTAAATAAAAATGTAATCTTTTTCTACGATGTTTATTTGCATCTAGATATGCAAATAAAGATGTACTCTTTTTCTACGATGTTTATTTGCATCTAGATATGCAAATAAAGATGTAATCTTTTTCTACGATGTTTATTTGCATCTAAATATGCAAATAAAGATGTAATCTTTTTCTTCGATGTTTATTTGCATCTAAATATGCAAATAAAGATGTAATCTTTTTCTACGATGTTTATTTGCATCTAGATATGCAAACAAAGATGTAATCTTTTTCTTCGATGTTTATTTGCATCTAAATATGCAAATAAAAATGTAATCTTTTTCTACGATGTTTATTTGCATCTAGATATGCAAATAAAGATGTAATCTTTTTCTTTGAATTGACAATTCTATTTCAATTCAACGATATAAACAAAATGATACTTTTAATTGAAATGGGAAAACTAATTCAATTTAACAAATATGACTAAAATGGTATTTTTAATTGAATTGACAAACTAATTCAATTCACCAAAAATGATAACATAATATTTTATATTGAACTGACAAACTAATTCAATTCAACAAAAATGATAACATAATATTTTATATTGAATTGACAAACTAATTCAATTCAATAAAAATGACCAAAATAATATTTTGCATTCTACATTTCTAACACCACAGATTTGGCACTTTTATATTTTACATTTCTAATACCACCAATTTGACACTTTTACTTTGTTGATTGTAATACAACAAAAAGGACAATTTTTATTTGCTGAATCTAATTCTACAAGGAGGGACAATTTTATTTGTTGATCCTAACTCAACAAAAAGGGACAATTAAATTTGTTGATTCTAATTCAACAAAAAAGGAAAATTTCATTTGTTGATTCTAGCCAATTATGAACATCAGAGTACACCACAAATAACAATCAATACATTCTAAATCACAAACATCGCAGATCTGAATTATCAATATACATACAATGATTTTCAAAGTAATAAATATAATTAAAATTTTAATTTAATTATTAAATTAGAATTCTCAAATTGATTATTGTCTGAAATTTAAAAATGCTCCTTTTCAGTTCTGGTTTGTTCCATCGTGTAGTGCTCGTCATCACGGTTTCAACGCAAGTCATTTCACTGCATTCAGTTTTGATATAAAGGAGTTATGGTAATTTAAACACTGATTACAAAAATTAAAATAATTAATTAATTAACTATTCACTAATTACATTATTAAGGAATAAACCCTTCTTCCTCGTTGAACGATTCTGGAGCACGATCGAAATAGTTCACCGCCCTCACTTTGATTTGTGTGCCACCTGACTTCAATGTAGACCAATCCATTTCCTCCACGACGTCGCTCATTCCTTCCTCTCCTCTCGCCCTTAACTTGGCCAAGCTCGGTGGTCAGCTCTCCACCAGAAAGTGGTCCGAACGGCAAGAGTTTGGGCACAAACTTCTTACAATGTACAAAATAAAACCCAATCTCGGTCGTTGATGTCGAAGATCCCATTGTCCTTAACAATTCTCGTGTAGAAACCTCATTGAATTAAGGAGTGGATTTAGAGAAATGGAGAACAAAATTCGGAGCTTTCTGGCCTTACAATTCATTTTGGCGGCTGCTTTGTTAGGTTGTATTAGGGTTAAGGTTACGTGCATGGGTATATTTATAGTATTCTACAATATTTTATTTATTAATTCAATTTAATTCCAATAATTATACGAACTCCAATCTGAACCCAACGAATGGCGCCCCTAGCTAAATACCCCTATACCAGACACAATGGAATATATTTCGTAAGCCAATTCTAATGTCTTGATCAGTTTTTATTTAAATTAAAATATAAATCAATATATATCGAATTTAAATGTACATTTTAATTTATCGGGGCCACATACTGACTGTAAAAATTACAGAAAAATTATATCTGACTTTGTTTTGACGATACAGTCCTAACAAAACTAATTTCGTTGGATTTCGAGATCGTTTGAAAAATGGCCATTTTCAAGTCGATTAAATTTGACTGAAATTGATAAAACATGTTTTCTTTTGCCACGCTCACATATCGATTCGGAAAATTATGGAAATTGAAACCTAGCAATAATTTGACATTCCGGTTCCAACAAAAGTGGTTTCGTCGAAAACGGAGGTCGTTTGAAAAATGGATATTTTTAATATTAAAAAATATATATAAATTCTACAGCAACTATTCTGAATTTTAAACTGGACATAACTTTTGATTCCCATTATGAAATTTCAATTTTTTGGATTCGTTGTAAAGATATTTTTAAACAGATTCTAATATTTTTGGTTTCACTAAAATCCGATTTATTTTGCATCCTGTACAGTCAGTCAAAGTTCAAATCCAAATTTTCAAACTACCGTGCTATTTCTAGCTCCTTTTATAATTAAAATAAATATATTTGTTCTAACTGCGATTTAAATAAATTTTTAGTCGTTATTATTTAAAATAAATTATTTTAAATATTAAATTTCCATTAAAATTTCTAAAATAAAATTTTTAAATTGGTTCAGAATTTCCGGGTTGTTACACTGTATGTGTGTACTTCAACATAACCACATTATTAAAAAAATCAAAATACATTTCTTATATCCTAAGAAATGAGGTATATCCACAGTGATACAAACCAGATCAGTTGATGATAGTGCCATGAATCCAATTCTGCATTGGGAACATTGGTGAGAGTCCCAATACAGGGTGGAAGCATGTCGTGAGTTCTTGAGGCCAGTTCAGTACGACCCATGCATGATTGGTGGATGTGGTCCCCAGCCTCAGATGTTGGTTCGAGATTGATTGGAGCCGCTTGGGTGGAATGCATATCGGGCCGAACCATATCTGTGCCGGTAGAATTGGACCGGTCTGGGAAAGCATTATACGTTCGGGGATCGGCACTGCCCCCGCTCGGGGCGAGGTCATGGTGTTTTTACTGGGAACTGGTATGGTAGAGTGGTCTTATTAGGACAGAGGGTCACTGCCCCCAGCTAGGCTTGGCTTGTCGTGATGGAAAGGTCGGGCAGGAGGTAGCATAAGATGAGCTTGTGGTCAGATGTTGGGTCGAAATGGAGGTTGCATCGATCCAGTTTCTGGTCGACCTAGGAGTTGCACTGGTTCAAGAGCTGTTAGTCCAGGGAGTTCATCCGAACCCTGGACGGAAAGAAAAATGGTCGATCGACCTAGGGCTTGGCCTAGGCCGCTTAAGAATCTGCAGCTACTCCAGCTTCATTGGTTGTCGGGGGTGATGATCTTAAATTTGGACGATCGGGAAGTGAAGTCGAACCAGGTGGGAGCATAGCTGTAGACCTATATGGGGCGTGGATTTCATTATATTGAAGATTAGATGTTGCCCCAGCTTCGCCTCGTGTAGGAAGTGACGCTTGGTTGCTCTGTCTGCCTTCCATCTTAGTGAGGAAATCATTCATCATTTCCTGCTGCATTGCAAGGAGTCCATCCCGGTGTGCCATCTGGTCTCTGAGTTTGGATAGATTTTATCCATTTCGTCCCTAGTTAAGTATTGGAATAGGCCTACACGGGAGGAAGACTCCTAGCTTGCCTCCGTTGCTGCGTCTGCTGCACCAGCGGGTTGAGATTGAGAGTGGGTGGATCCTTCTTCTGTTTTTCCATCGCTTCTTTAAGAGTTGCCGAAGGTCGTAGTGTTATTCCCCTTCCTGGCACGCCAAAGTGTTAACGTCAAAAGTTGGCCTAATGATAATCTACCCCCAAAGTGTGTACACACAATTATAATCACAGAGTGCAAAAAAAAGTAAATGAACATAGAAGACACAATATTTTTATAGTGGTAGGCTTTCAACCAAGCCTAGTCCACTTTATAATCTCTGTTTATACTGCCAATTACAGGTTACAGTTGCTTTGATTGAAAGAAAGTATAGAGAGAAGTGGTTTATACACAAAATCCTTGTGTTATAGTTAGAGTATGGGGTATGCTATTTGTAGAATATGAATTCTTCTCAATACTTCCCAAGATGTTCCAAGTGCTTTTCCATTTCTGGTAAGGATTTATTTATAGGCGAGAAGCTGGGTCGTGCTGAATGCAACGTGGCGTGCATCTTCTACGGGGTCAGCCATGTTTAACTCGATCCTATGAAGTAGTTATAGGCGGAGGGACCGGTTCTGCTGCAGATGAATAGTTCTCCTCGAGAACTGCGGCATACATGGAACTTGAAATCTGGCGTATAAAAACCAGTGCTGGTCAAAGCTGATTAGTTTTATAGCCTTGGGAGTAGGACTTCCTCTTATAGCGCATAATTTGGCTTGATATCTTCTATCCGACATTCCAGGCTTGACCCGATCTTTCGGGGATGACTCGATTGATTGGTTGGTTTTGAATTTGGAAGTGAACGCAAATTCTGGAGGAGCATATCTCCGCTTGCTATGAAGTCGACTTAGTTCAATCGATCCACAATGAAGGTCAGTTCTAGGGGCAGAGAATTCGATCAGTATTTGATAATGAGCCTCGGTCTTTGAGTTGTGGCGACTTTTGCAAAAAAGTTGGTCAACACATTTAAAACTATCTTAGGTTAAAAAAGATTAGTTTGAAAAAAAGATTTTTCGTTAGTGTGTATATATATATATATATATATATATTAAATTGTTGAATTTAAAAGTTATAGTTTTAGTTAAAATAATTTAAGTTTAAAATAGTTTAATTGAAAATAGGTTTTAGTAGCGATAGTTTGAAATGAAATAATACAATGAAAAATAGTTAAAATAAATAGTTTTGAATAAAATATTTTATTTCCTCTTAAAAAAATTTGAACCCAATTCCAAGTTTTAATTTTTCACTATAAACCATTTCAAATCCCATCTTTCAATTTGAAATAAATTTCAAGCTTTAATTTAACCAATTCACATTTCAATTTCCCGATTTATAATCAGCTTCAGTATAAATAATTTAGATCTTAAATTCCAATTTAAACATACTACATTAAATTGGTTTCAAAATTTCAATTTCGAAGCCCATTTAAATCAGACTGGTTCAAAACTTAAATTCCAAATTTATATCTCATTTACATTTAGTTGGTTTTAGAACTTAAATTCAAAAAAAATTGGTTTGACCCTTAAAATAATATGATTCTGGTGAATTTAATTTGAATTCCAGTTTCAGCTTTTAAGATTTAAAATCAATAATCTCAAGTCAAAAATCATTAATCACTTCTATTTTACACATTCAAATTCATAAATATGAAAACATTTTGTTTGACCAAATTCGATGTTTATACTATAATTTTCTACCCTATGGCCTTGATCATTTAAATTAGATTTCAATTGCATGAGTATATAACATTTCAACTCATCTCGAAGGTCATATATATAACATTACAACATATTTATCAGTCCACGTATTCAATGTCCAAAGGATGCATATAACAACTTATACAATTTCGATAATATACAGGATGATAACAAGGGTAAATCATAATCAATAACCATTATAATTATATCACCCAATTAATCATCATAACATCCAATAATCATACATATGCAAATGATATCCAAATCTTCCAATAAATCATAATAGTCATTGGTTATTTAATGTCGGGTTCAAACCGATAATTCAATTTTAATAACAATTTAAATGTTGGTTCAATTAAATGTCAATTCAATTTACTATATTTAAATTCGATTTTAGTGTATATCTAAGTACCAAATTGTCAAACAAGATAATGCATCACATCAATATCAATAATCACATGAATGTTAATCAGCAGTTATATTCATTTCGATGTCAGCTTAACTTCTCAAATAACAGTTAAATAATAATTGATCTTACAAGGAAACATAGTACTTCGTGAATGGGGTTTAAAACAATCACCTTTGATTTTACGTCCAGCCAAAATCCAAACAATGCAGTTTTTCAATTGTCTTCAGTCTCTAGCAAATCAGTTCCATGTTATTTAGAGCTCTAATACGGGTCCCTTTAAGAAGCTGCGTGTCAGTCGGACCTATTATGAAAAATTTATTAGTGTTAGAACATTTTGATAAAATCGAAACAAATTAAATCAAGTAAAAAAAGTCAACCTATATGTGTAAGCCACATCACCAAGCATTCTCGTCTCTTGCTCCACATGCATGCTACGTTAACCAGCAAGATCCTATTGGCCTAAATCCACAATCGATCAACTATTTAGATCAACATTCACAAATATTCCGGCCACTAACACCACATCAGACTGATCCGCTATATCCACAACTGTTTCTTCTCCTTTCGTTCCTGATGCCACCAACCATGACACGTTCCTCCATCTCCAAACAACCTGAAACTGAACCTAATCTCGTAGTTTTTAATACCGTATTCTTTTCATTTCGATCATTTTTCCATCGATCCATGCCGGTAGATCTACTCCTTTTTTCGATCTCTACAACCTAGTGCCATTCGATCGCTTGATTAACAATTAGCTACCTCGATCACCCAAAACCACGTTAGTTCTTAAGATGGTAGTTTTGGTGATAATAACCTTATGATTTGTTATAAAACATGTATACTAACATTTTATGTTGAGTTATATATGTATATGTAGGATATTTATGGACATATATTGAGAATGAAGATATATAGTATAAAACTTCAAAATTGAAGAATATAAAGATGAAGAATTCAAGATTGAAGACTCATGAGTATCAAGAATTCAAAAAATCAAGAGTTCAACGATATCAAGATAAGTAATAGAGTCTAGATTTATGTTCAAACTTCATAATAGCACTAACATCTTTATTCATATTTTAGTAGTGGGATGAAACCCATGAACTTTCAAAAGTGTTTTTCAAATTTCCTTTTCAATTTTTAAGTCTCAAAATCAAAACTATTTTGAATAACTTATTTTTCATTTCGAAATATTACTTATTTTAAAATATTTTACTCTTTGTTATCTTTGTAATTTATTTTTGTTTATAAATTTCAAAGTTTTAGCCTTAATCTCAAGTAATATTTTTAATTTAATTCTCTTATGTTCTTATTTATAGTTTTATATGTTAAGTATTTTATTATTTTCAAAAACCATTTTCTAGGATATTTAACAAGTGTTATTATTACTTATATTATGATTAGAATGGTTTACAAGTCTTAGAATTGTTTTAACAAGTTTCAAAATCAATTTTTTTTTTTAATTTTTTTTTTAACATAGGCATATCAACATATGCCTTCCCACCATGTTGACATGGTGTCTGTTATTTTCAAAATTTTGATTTTCAAAATAAGTGTCTATTCATTCGAATTTCTTCATGAATGAAGATGGTTATTGCTTTCCTATAAATACCTATCCAAAAATGAATTATTTTAACAACTTTTCTTATTATTCTTCAGTCTTTTTTCTTCACTCCATGTCCTTTCTGAATTTCAAGAACCCTTAACAAAACACTGTCAAAATTCGAAGAGAATCAAACTAGATCATCTATAGTTTAATTCTCTATCTCTCTCTCTCTCTCAAATATCTAAGTGTTATTCAAAGTTATAAGAGCATTTGTAATCAAAGATCGAAAGATCTAAGTCCTATCGAGTCTCTCTGTCGAATTATAATTAAAAGGTTGGTTGTGGCCCATTTAAATCAACTGGATGTGATTATAGTTGGTAAATCAAATAGGTGATCTTGTAGCCTAGTTAAATCAAGAGAGTTCACTATACTCGAAAGCAGGTGGAATGTACCTCTTAGCCCTAAAATGAAGGATTGTAATATAGACATTCATTTGAAAAGGAATCTACACAATCCTGAGTTGTGTGAGACTGGATGTAGGGTAACTCCAAACTAGTATAAAATCCTAGTGTGTGTTTTATTTTATTGCTTTTATTTATTATTCGTACTTGTGTTTGATTCTGTGATTGTTTCATATCTGTGATTTGTATTTGATTATGTTATATTCAAAAAGGTTTTAAAAAGTTCATAATTTCCTTTAAAACACTATTCACCCCTTCCCTCTAGTGTTAAGTTAGCCTTAAGATCCATAATCCGCATTCCCAACAAACCCCAAGATGGATGTCCAAGAAAGATAGTCAATTTCTAGCCAATAATGCCAATGAATCGAAAATAAATTGCAGGTGGAGGTTACGCGGGCTGAAAGCTTTCTGATGATATATTGTATGATAGGGTTTAGAGATTTTGAATTTCATCATGGTTTCAATCTATCATTAGTCATCATCAACTTCTAATTACAACATTTCAGAATTAGGGAGGAAAATATGTTGTTAGGGTTCAAAAAGTGGGTGTTGGGGCTTAATTGAAACTATGTAACAACAATTTTTTTTAATGAATAATAATTAATTAAAAAATTTATTAAGTAAAGAAATAAGTTGTATAATAATGGGAATTGGACAATTGGTTTTGCGTCATTAGGTTCGTTACGATTATCTAGTTCAGACAGATTTTTGGTTTGCATAAAACAGACTCAAAACGAATAAGTTATGATTGATTGAAGTTTGAAATTCAAATCAGAATTCAAAACAAAACAAAAAACAAATAATAATTAATTAATTTTAATCGGCGTTTTAACTGGGATGACCCAGTACCAGCTGGGTCGACCTGTCCCCAAGTGGGTCCAGCCAGGTAGTGTATCTAGGCACGTTTTCATGCTTGGTGCGAAATCGAAGTGTGTGGAATCTTCGAGACTTTCTTTTATCCGACATTTGAGGATGAAAACTTAAAATCCAAAGTCCTAAAATCTTCTACCTCATCTATAAATAAACTATACTCTTCTCTCATTCCCCATAATTCTCATTCTTCACTACCTCCATTTCACTTTTCTCTTCAAAATAAAAAAATTGTTCGCATACAAATTGGAGTATTGTTTATGCATAGATTTTTGGGAATTCTATCGAGGCCTTTGGATTAGCATTTTTAGATGAGATTTCTGTGATTTCTAGATTTCTTATAAGCCAAAGATAAATCTAGAAATAGTAGTTGTGGTTATTTCTAATTTGGATTATTCACAGATCTTAGATCCAAATTATTATAGTTTGATTTAAGATTCAGTCGTTTCCATTTTTCTTTCTAAATTTTATTCAGATTTTTCTAAGTTGTTATCTTGGATTTCTTTTTTCCTTTCACTATTTCTAGATTTTGCAATTCCATCAAATATATGCATAAAAAGGGCATATGAATACGATTAAAACAGGCATGAACCTGTGAGCCGAATAATTTGAGTCGAATTAATTATCTTTTTGTTTATATTGCACTTGGATTGGGGAATAAAAAAAATTATTGAACAAGATTAATCAAAATTGAGGCTTAATTTGAATGTATTGAAAACTACAATCAAGAAAGGAATAACTGAATTAAGACAAATTGGACTATACAAATGCTTATTTAACAGATTTTGACAGAAATGGACTATAATTAGGAAAATGCCTAATTATGATAATTGGAAATCATAATGATACAAACAGTTTATTTGCAATATGACTTGGAATATTTGGATGGCACAATTAGGTTTTGCATGTGCATATTCATTTATGGTGTGTGGGTAAATTACAAGCCCAATACTCCTCGTTGTCAAGTTTTAATATGAACTTATTAATTTACAGTGTGTATATTAATTATAAGCTTAAACTAGATTGTAATGATTAGGCCTTATATGTATATAATGATTTACAATGGGTGAGTAAATTACGGTCCTAAAATAATGAATTTGTTTTGGGGGCCAAATCAGGGTTTAGGGATTTAAGCCAAGCTCTTTTGTTTGTTGGGATCCATTCCATGTATCACATAATTTTATCATTTTGTTCTCAATATGAGACAAGGGAACGCGCTATGTTGTGGATGTAAGTTGGTCCAATTGGAGGGTGTGAGTGTGTTCCGGCGAGTTAGTATGCATTCACTAGTTCGATTTGGGGACATAAGCCACTTTGACACATGTGGACAGCATTATGTCTTTTATTTGATGGCTAAGGCTTGATAAATCCAAACCTATAGTGGGTATAGTTACCCACGATTCATCGCAGCAGATTGTTTTGGTATTATTAGGGATTCTCTTCCTAAATTCATGTAACGGCCAGCAAATTCGTACTATCCAAGTTGATTAAATACACTACACATCCAACCCAAATTGCACAGAAATATGAATCATTATTAAAAAAGCTAAAAGAACAAAAATAATAATACAGAATCTCACATCGCAGTGGAACAAAATATAATATATATATATATATATATCATCTTTTGGAGTAAGAAAATTATTTTCTATATACACATATCATCATCAGAGTACAACACTTACAATACAGCAGAAAAACAATAACTAAATAACGCTGAAGACTCATGCTTCAAGATCCTTTAGATAAATCTGTAAAATCTTGAACTACTTGACTGCCTGTATGTGACACCCCATGTCCATTAATGTCACTCACTAAGGGAATGCATTAAGTTCCGTGAAGCATTATGGTAATCAGGCACAGAATAATTACAAGACAGATATAAAATATCAGCGGAATTAAAAACTTTTATAAATCATAATGCACGGTTACACCATATGTCTGAAAATACATAAACACTATACATCATTA